>CM061533.1:121652872-121911149 GCA_030545055.2 Neoaliturus tenellus | reverse complement strand
AATGATTGCTATTTTAGTTACTAAGTGCAACCACTAGTGGTTTGTTTAGGACCACTGTATTGGATATTTAGAATAAAATACAGTTATATCGAACGCTCGACTTTTTCAAACTCAATTCAGTTGACACATGAGATCGTGTGCAAACCGGTCTCCTGGAAATTCCTACATGTCTATAGATCTATAGGTGTCTATAGATAGACGTACCTATCGAGGAATTTTTTCTCATCCTCATACAAAAAATGTGAACAGTGAGAGGTTAATGTAATTAGTAGTGTGAAATTGTTGGTGGCTGGCCCAGTTCAAGGTCACCTGAGGATGACGTCATCGAGGTCAATGACCTCACCGTATGACGTCATCGATGACGTCATCGATTGCGTCATCGATGACGTCATCACCAATGACGTCATTTCGATGACGTCACGCCCATGACGTCACAGAATGACGTGCTGATGACGTCATCACCCCTCACGTCATCAAAATGACGTCACCGATGCCACTAAGGTCAAGGTCACGCCAAAACTTAAAATTTTTTGGCACTTTTGCCGTTTCTCGCACTACGCTCCGAGTTTCAGTCCGAGTCCCCCGTGACCTTGACCACTTGGAGCGAATTTTCGACGAGAAACGGCAAAAGTGCCAAGTTAAACTCGAGTTTCTGACATGACTCAGCCTAAATGGCCAATCGGTTATCCCTCAGGTGACCTTGAACCAGCACAACACCAACAATTTCATATTACTGTGACCTTGAAAACCTAACAACGGAGCGCCGACACCGATGCGCATCCCACGACAGCCACCGAGTGACTGACTGTCAGACTCTGTGTACTCTAGGTATACGGGGAAGTGGAGGGGGAAATCTCAAGGTCATCCAAATGGAGTTTTAAAAAAGTTGAAGAGTAGAAAGACTACTCTTGTGCTTCTTGGGCGACTTCATCAATTTCTAACGGATCTGTAAACAATCCGATCTGTAGCGGCAGGAGTCCAGAAAACAGGTGCACCACCCATCAGGTTGTCCGTAGCACTTCCGACAATTGGTAAGATTGGAGAAAGTGAAACTTAATACACCGCTGCGGACAACAAGTATAAAAGTAGTTGGATTTGTAGATTTTAAAATTTCGTAGTACCGGTGGTGGCAGCTGTTGGTTCTTGCATCTACACCTGCAACATCCGAAGCATTCGCATTGCCGGGCAGGCCAGCCCATCCACTTGCCACTTTGGTAAGAGGAAACACTTATCCTCACAGCAATAGGTTGTCCCGTCTCTTCCTCCCAACGCTTCTTTGCACAATATGTGACGCCTTGTATCTCCAAACACCTATGCTCGCAACATGCTCGCAACGCGCTACTTTCCATAGTTGATGTTGCTTTGACGAGGGAGCACGATGAAGTGATGCAGTGGTCAGTGGGAATGGGTTTATATAAACTAAGGTGAGTGGAGGGGGAAAGGTCAAGGTCATCCAAATGGAGTTTTAAAAAAGAAAAGAGTAGAAAGACTACCCTTGTGTATCTATAGCGCTTTCATTGATAGTGAGTGCTTCTGTATGCCAAGTTGATTGTACTGACAGGCTCCTAAATAATGTTTGCAAAAACCTGCAAAATGATTGTTGCACAATTGGCAGCCAGTTAGCTGTTTTAGTGTGAATTCAATGCAACGTTCAGGGCAACAAGTGTACTTATGCCCTCTCATCTGGTACACATGGAATGTCTTCACTCTGGTTTCGGCTTCTTCCAAGACTTGCACTTACACATGCATTGACCAAAAGCTTCACATTTCTACACGCCAGGCCATCCGCAACATCAATGTCATTTGGCCATGAAAACATTTTCTGTTCGCAACAGTAGTTGAGTTGACTCTCCATGTTGCTGTGGTGAAGGTGCGCGATTGAAATGATGCTGCAGTCATTGAGAGTGCACCTTAAATAAAATCAGTGGAGGGGGAAAGGTCAAGGCCATCCAAACGGAGTTTTTAAAAAGATAACTAGTCGTCCTCCTCCTCCTCGTCCGTTGTACTTAGAGAGCTGTCAGACGAAGAGCCCCGTGCAGGTGCTCCCCAGATGAAAAAAACAAATCAATTTTAAAACGAAGACCAGGATCTTGCATCATCAATTCCTTTAATTTGTCACATACTAAGTCGACCTTGTGTAAGGTGTCAACAACAAGCTTCCAATTTGTTGGCTCAATATAGCTTGTAGTAGAGTCTGCCTCGCTGATAACCACATCCTCCGGCCGTATTGGAGTGTAAAGATGTGTAAAGTTCTTCGGCTGTAGCTGAGGCTCAGGCTGCTGGAAGTGGAAGGTTGAGTGTGGACCCCTGTCGCATCGAAATCCATAGTCATTCTACATTCAATGTTGGGGTTTTCGTTTAATACATACACCAATTTCTCATGCAACATATCCACTTCTGCCGAGTCTTGCAGATGAACATTCCAGGAAAATGGCCATTCTTCATCCGTAGTGGAGTCAAACTCGAGAAAGAGTGCTGTCCGCCATGATAGCTAAGCAAGGAATGATGTGAGCTACAGACTGTGGTAACAGTATTGAAAAGTAGAGGGGGTAACCAAAAGTATGTGGAGGGGTATTTTCAAGGTCATTAATTTGGGTTTAAAAAAAGGAAATAGTGGAGGGGGAATTCTCAAGGTCATCCAATTTGGGTTTTAAAAAAAGGAATGAAGGTTACTCCTCTTCAGCCTCGTTGTCCCCCACATCCTCATTAGCCTCATCTTCATCAACAATCAGACTCGCCGTAAGGATAGATCGGGGACATCGGCGAATATTGTGGAGATTGTTGACCGTTGTTATCGTCCCCTTGCATTCTAACTTGGGAACCAATCATAATTTAAATTCATTTGTATTATGATCCAGGGTTGTCCCCGCAGTATTTCCTTCATCCGTTCGCAAATTGTTTCCAAATAGTGTACACTATCGATCGACAGTGTCCAACCCGTACTTGTACCAACATCAGTAGTGGAGTCAGCTTGGCTGATGGTTGTTCGTTGTCTGCCATGGTTGCTTGTCGGACAAGGAATGACGGTTGATGTGATGCTCATGCAGGAACATGGTGAAGTGGTGGGGGGTGTGTGGAGTAGTGGGGGAATTTTCAAGGTCATCGAAACGGAGTTTTAAAAAAAGGAAAACTACAAAGTAACATTGAAACTTTCCAATTGATGGTGGCGAGCGTTTCTTCTGCAACCTTGCCGACACATGTGACTATGCCATACAGTATGAAAAGTACAACCATAATAAGCCGAACAATAAAAGATAGCCGTTGACTATCATGATATTTTCTGAGTGTATCTGCTTTCTTCGTATCGCCCTCTCCTGCATCCTCTTCTCCAACTCATGGACGAAGTCACAGCAAACGTGAGGGACATGTTTTATCCGTTGGTAGGTTTGCCATTGTTGATGTTGTCGGTTTGGCTGTTGAAGATGGAATGAGGTTTCCAATTGTGATGTGTCATGTACATTAATAGTCAGGTGGTGGGGGTAGTAAGGCAGTGGAGGGGGAAGTTCAAGGTCATCAAACCGTGTTTTAAAAAAACCTATCTTGTTACTGAGCTCATATGTCAGTAACAAGATAGGTGCTTTTGCTCATTTACTTCTTTAATATAATGGAAAAATAAACATATTCTACAATGGTTAGAACAAGAAATACAACTGCTAGTCAGCTGAAGTAATCTAAGTTGTCCGGCTCGGTCTTCATGGACGTCGGTGAGGAAGCTGTCGAGGAGTGTCCAGGCTCTTCCTTTGACTGCCGGGTGTTCCGTATATTGCAAGCGTAAACTTGCACGTTTATACGGTTGCCTCGTGCCACCATCAGCTGCAACTCCTTGTACAAGTCGTTTTAGCTCCTGCTGAGTCTTGATGCTCACCTCCTCGTAACTTGCGCAACTGACGTTCAGAGACATCCTGATGTTGCTAGGTTGGCTGCTGGAGTAGAAATGAAGCCGAGGCACAGCGTTTGGAGGTACATGAAAGAGTGGTGGGGGTAATGGTGGTGGGGGTAACGGTGGTGGGGGTATGGAAGATCCAATTAAACACTTCTAAACTTTTTCCATCGATACAATGGGATGGAGCAAATAGCCACAGGTGTCCTGTAGTTTTCAAATCTAAACATCGGTGCTAGAAATCCGAACTGTTTTTCTACCACCTTCCTGTACGAACCGTCGAAGGTCTCTGACAGCGGCATCGCCACAAGGCTTACAAAAACTTTTTCCCCCGTCTTGGAACCTATACCATGAGTATCCCGAATACCCTCTATTATCTTTCTTGTACTCTTCGATATCCTGCTTTACTGTTTATAGGGATATTATCTTGTAAAGCCGTCCTGGAATAAAGATGCGTCAGTTATAACTCGTTGTAAGCAAAGCTCGTACAAGGTGCTCATCGTTTGCTAGTTGGCAACAGACTGACCGTGTTACGCATCCAAGCAGGTTTGAATCCTAGTGTGGTAGTGGGGGTAATTACGGTAGTGGGGGTAATTGTGAAATGCAAAGGTCAAAGGTCAAGGTCACCCGCGAAGTTAAAAAAAATGCAACATATCAATACGTGACAAACTTCACGTATTGATATGTTGCATTTTTTGTTTTCTTATTTTTTTTGTCTTTTATATTTATTTATAAAACATTACAATAACATATGTACAACATTAAAACTTAAATCTAACACTGCTGCTTGTCGGCAATGTGGATGGTCAACTCTGTAGAGTTGCTACCTGTGCAGCCGTGGGACACCAGGTATAGGACAGCCGGGTTGAATAGAGCGAAGGTCCTCGTTTTGTAGAAGATGGACGAATCTCTTGGGCAGGTACACCTGGAACTTGGGCTCATCCCCCGGAGGTAAACGGTGCCTCGCTGAGACTGCAGCAGATGGCTTCCCAACTGTAGTCTCCATCTTCTTCATAGCATGGATTATGTAGTGCTTTTCATCTTTTAGTTCAGAGCACTTCTTCACAGGTAATATTGTTGACCTTGGAGTGAGCATTGAACTGCTCGACCAAAGTTTGAAGGAACTGGTGAGATGCCATGGTCAGGTTACAGATCGTCTTCTTGCTCGGAGATGTTGTCGTCTCGGAATCTCGAGTAATACTCATGCCAGGTCCCGGTCTGCTCCTCACTTATATACTCTCCGTTACCCCCACCACTCCCCACTTCCCCACTTTGAAGGTAAGAGGCGAGTTTATAGGCATTTTTCAAAGCGCAATGTCTATCTTTATCATGTTCTGGGCTTTTTGTACAAATACATATTGTTTCCAGCATGTATTGATAATTCTTATCCAATTCCTCATCACTAACCGGAACATGAGTAAATCCTTCGATCCATCTTTTCTTTTCCAGCCCCTTTGTGTAAATATTGGTAAACTTGTCTGAAAAATGATGCATAATGTGATACAAGTCCGTGTAACTTGTAAAACCATCATACCAATCAATATGATGGAAGTGTTTTGAATCCATCTGTTGGTAGTAGCGGCTTTACTAGTCAAAGATGAATAAGAACATGGTGGTTTAAATAAAAACGAATAAGGAACACTTGTATTCATGTCAAAAACACAAGTCTTCTTTATAATGAATCTATCATCATTACCACGAAACGCTTGAAACTCAATAATACCAGGCTTGGACTTTACTTGTTCTCTTCTCCCTTGTCCATTTTGAAGGCCACACGTCTGCTCATTACGAAGTCAGGAGGTCAACTGATTTCCACACCACGGTAGGTACTACTTTTATACCAGGCCGTACAGTTGTTGGCGCGTTGGTGTATATTTAACGTGGGCACCGTCCCCAATAGGCCTAACCCCACAAAAAGTTGGTTATTGTTTTAAAAACTAACCATTGTCATTTAAGTTTCCATCTTTATATTTTCCTTGTTTTCGTTTTCATCACTAACACTTGATTCTTCTCCTCCATCTTCCTCTTCTTCCTGTTTTTACTGATTTCTTATGTAGTTGAGCGTACTTTTCCAATTTTCTCCACATTTGCACTTCATGAGGAACTCTATTAAATATAGAAGTATCCACAGGTCCGTATATTATAGGTGCGTCCGGTTGTTTGTCCAAAAGTGTCTTCCAGATAATCTTTAAATAATCGAACTTGAAAACACCAGTTGTCTCAAGTATCTTGTTATAGGTCAGTAGCACAAGTTAAAATGAAAAACTCCTCTCGATTAAGTTGAATTTTGTTATCATGTCTTGTTGTGTCTCTAAACCGCAGCTGATGATCACCACGTTGTTTAATAATATCGATTTCCACATTCGAATCCAAAAGTCCTACTCTTGTCTTGCTTTCAAACATGTTACTACTTAAATAGCATTCTAGCAGATGCAAGTGTTTCATAAACGATTCCCAAGCACTGTCCGTAAACAAAAATCATTTTGGGGTCCGTGAGTTAAAATTACAGTAGGGGAATAATCTGTTGATTTCATAACCACCGATTTAAAACACTTTTGTCCAAACTGGAAGAGATTGGTAAAATATTCGCAAAATACCTCACTCAATATGTTTGGAGAAATATTATCTTCAGTATCCCTTTCGTTGTCTCACAATTTCAATTAATTGTATAAAAGAAGTATCTCTAGGAGACATTATTAACCATACATGTAGCTCCAACAAATGCTGACTTACTAATGACAAAACTCACAATTTATAAGACTTGTTTGAATAATAAAGTTGGGGGAACTACCTTAGTCCAATTCGGATTCGGATTCAAAGACAATAAAGGTGATATGGGGTGAATCCAACGATGAATCTAATATAAATGTATCAATAGCTTCCTTAACTATGTCTTCGTCACTATCATTTATCATTTCTTCAAAGATTTTCTTGTTCAAACTGTTCCATTTCTTCTTCATCACAATAAGAATCCATTGAATAATTATCAGTTTCGTTATAATTTTCCTCTATATTGTCTTCTTCCATTTCGTCTGTACTAATATAAACATTTTTAACTTCAAAATATTTAACAAATGGTGTATCTTTAGACAACATATTTGTTTACCACTTCTTTTACCTCGAATAACGAACTATGTATTGCTTTCTTAGTCTTATATTCTTTTACTCCCCACTCTTTTGCACAACATAAAGGAAGGTGGGGGGAGAGCGTTTCGTAGTTATTCTTCTCTATCTAGGTTATATTTCATTGCTAGCACATCTACTGTAATTTTCTGCTCTTCAACTTTATCGCGAATAAATATTGTCCAGGGAAATAGCTCATTAATATTGTTGATTGTTACTTTTATATCATACAAAAAATCAATATGTCTTAGTAATGAAACAATAACAATAACTCCTATCCCATTGTTTGCCATAATTGTTTCTTCAATTTTAATACGCAAGTTTGTTATCAAACTCCATATATTAATATCATTGGCTATAAAACCATCAAGTCTAGTACTCATCTTGACGGTGCAAGTACAGACTAAAAACCTGGAGGTTCATAGTCCGCCTTTTATGAGTTTTAAAAATGGGGAGGGGGAAGGAATAAGGATTGGGAGGGGATAGGGTGGGGGTGAGGGAAGGGTAATGTGGTTATTAGGACCACTTGTGCGACAAAGTAGCCACCAATGCTAACTTCGAGCTCATAACACTTCATAACATCATCCTGCCAAGTCAACATACGTTCTCTAGTATTCGGTGGTTACACAGAAGAACCTACTGTCATTATACGCAATAGCTGAACCAATTATAACATTGAATCCTAAATTTAGCCATTTGTGTGCTTCCGTAATAGAATCTTTCTATTGTATCAAAAGGAAATTGTTCATCGATGTAGATTGGTCTCATTTGTTCATCAAGTTCAATTACATCTTCACCTTCATCTTCACTGTCACTGCTACTATCATTTTCATTGTCACTGCTACTATCATAATAATCTATCACATCTTCTTCAGGCTGTTGGAAAACATCAGCAATTTCGGAAGGATTGAAGTTTTCACTATGGTGAGGAAGCATTTTAAAGCAAATAATAACGGCAGAGACGAAACAACAAGTGTGGCGCGTGAAAGCAGAATGAAGGAGTGAACAATGCTTGCTTCGCTTTTATAACGATATACTAATGAGAGGGGTAAGAGATGGTCGTGACCAATTATTGACCCGGAGGTGGGAGGAAAAGGAAGGAGAGGGGATATTTATTTTAAATAATTTGCATAACTTTTGACTAAAATAAGATAACCAAATTCTTCTTTTACTAAAATGTTCGTCTTACATAGACCTTTTCAATGATGTATCGCTTGTCGTAATCGATCAAACCATTATCGAGTTATAGCCAATTGAATTTTGGGGGGGGGGGGGATTTTAATCTCCATTTTTTATGGGGGGGGGGTTCCGCTTGAGGTGAACACCACGGGGGGGGGGGGGTTCCACTTGGGTGCTCATGCGGAACTGATCTTCTCACGAGATAGTCGTGTGTGATAATGAAGACAAATGTTCATCGCGCCGCGAGCACTAATTAACTCGCATTTGCCGTGTTCATATCTTTCCTACTCATTATATATACGTTTCCTACTTCATTATTTCAAGACTAATTAACTTGCAAAACAACAGTCTCTGTCTTTGAATGCTGATGAGATTTCATTAGGAACCATTCTATGCACGCTATATGAAGCTACACTGGCTATGTATGCAAGTCAGAACGGTCATATAACTGTACAACGACCTCTGAAAAGTAGATCACGAGACTTAGAGTGTTAAAAAATAATGGGGGAGAAACACAACGCTATAACGCATTGTGTTTCCTCCCCCATTATTTTTAGCAAAATTTGGAAAAATCTATGTGAATTTACTTGTACGCCCCCACCTTGTAATACCATCCATTTTATGCCTGAGGAGATAGTCTTTAGAGTCTAACTCATAAACAGATTTTTCTTTACGCAAGGATTCAATAACTTTAATATTATATTTTTTTGCCGTTACAATTTGCTAAAATGTGTTCGTTGTCAATAACACTTTCAAAAAAATATAGACAACCTCTCTTAATCCTATTTCCTTTCACAGCAATAATTTCGGATTGGTATTCAACAGTGGGGGTTTCTGTCAGTTGTGGTTCGGAAAGATGTTTCACGACATGTACAACGGCAGAAATGTTCGTTCTTAACACATTTCCTCCCACAAGCTGATCCTTTACTTAATTCCCCTAGTGAGCACTTCAGGGCAAGTAGTGGGACGGCTAAATGCCCTACGACGCTCTTCTTTTAATAATTGAAAGCGCTCTGAAGGAGCAGGTTTAGGAGCAGGTTTAAAGGATTTATTTTTTGGATAGGCGTGGTCTTTATGCATAATAAGTGGTGGAGTAGGAGGTATTGGTGACAGTGGAGTGATAGGTGTACTTAGTTCATGAACAAAAGCTTCAAAATGAAGTGGTTTCAGAACGAGGAACTGTTTGTGGCGGCGGCATGTTGTCTTATGGCGGCGGTGATTGTTGTTGAGATGGTGTGGAGTCGTTTGAAGATAGAGGCGGTGAAAATATGCTGCCAAGTATAGTAGTCATAAGTGAGTGGAAGAAGAGCTCCAGAAGTTGAAGGTTTCGAGTCCTTGTTGCTTCTTATACCAGTCGGAGCATTTTTCAATCGAAGAGTTTTCTTGACTGGAGTCCCCCCTCAAACCGTAGTAGAAGTAGAAGTTGAACTTGTATAGAAGAGCAGGCTGTAGTGGAAGTTGTAGTCGGCAGGGATGACATCGTGGTAGTTCTGTTCGCAGCTCGCAGCGTAACGTCTGGAATCAGAATGAAACTCTAGCCGTGGTCGTCGCGTCTTTTATAACGTATGCTAATGAGAGAAAGGTTTTGCGTCAAGCCGTGACCGGTCATTGGACCCGGGAGGTGGAAGGGGAGATGGAATGGGAAATGAGAGGTGGAAGGGGGGGGCAAATCGACTCCATTTTTTTGGAGGGGGGGGTTCCGCTTGAGTGAACACGGGGGGGGGTCATTGACCCTTCCGAAAGTGGGTCAAGGTCATTCAAGACTTATAATGAACCAAGGTGATGGGAACAGTAGTAACTGTTCCCCACCACCCTGTTTGCCTAACGGTTCCCACTTCCCAACCCACTAGTTACGTTCTGCGAGGGACATCGACGCAATTTTGTTTGGTCCGTCCGCATTCAAGCGTAACGTCCCGGCCCGCATTCAAGCGTAACCACTAATTACAAGGGAAACTGGAACAGCTAATGCAGAAACGCAACTCTAACACCCACCCAAGCTAATCCCACCCATCATATTCCTAAACAAAATGCAAAAAACCTAGTCCGCTACCTACAATTTGCGGATGTCCCACCCCCTTCTAAGTGAAGTTCAACCGAACTCTGAATTTAGATTTAATCTACCCCCTATTAAATCTAACTGAAAGGCAGCTATTATCTAGCTGAAAGGCAAAACAACAACATTAATTATTAATACCAACACTTAAAACTAACAACACATCATTATTAAATATCAAATAATTCAACACAACCAAATACCATCATTATTCTTAAAATTAATACACCTTAACGCTAAACACAACTTATAACTAACATCGCAATGCGCAAATTAATTCTTAAATTAAGTGCAACTTACAACTAATATTTACACACACACACACATACCACATTGCATTAAAGAACGCAACGTAGTATAAGAAGTTCAAATATATATAGGCCTACTATATATTTGAACCTCTTACCGAGTCGCCAACGACTTTTCGCTATGAAAACTCGTGACGACTGACGCGAAAATCGGGCTCGTATCGCTCCTCGGGTTTTCGAGTGGTGGGGGTAATTAATGCAGTGGTGGAGGAATTGTTTCACTCCAGTACGGTCTTCAATCCACTCCAGTTCGCAGCAGTGTAAAATGAAACGAAGGACTGGGGGTGGCGCATGCGCAGTGACGTAAAATCCAAGGTTTGAGGTTAAGAACTTTCCGTGCACAGTAGAGCTAAATTGAGTCAATACAGGACTCGGCGCATGCGCAATAGCGAGGAGTGATTCCGATCCGGAGACTCGTTGCATTCGCAGCAGCGCTAAAGTGAGTAATACAGACTAGGCGCATTCGCAGTAGCGCTAAAGTGAGTAATACAGGACTAGGCGCCGTAGCGTGAAGTTGGCTCACTCCAGTACAAGTTATAGCAGCATAAAAATGAAACGAAGGAGTGGGAGCAGCGCATGCGCAGTGACGTAAAAACCAAGGTTTGAGGTTAGAATTTTCCATGGTGGCTGCCATGTTTAATTCTGTTTCATTCAAACAATAGTAGTTCATGGCTGGCATGGGATGTGAAGTGTGGTAATTAGATGGGGTTAGCAACCGGTCGTGACCGGCCATTGACCGGTCATCGACCCGGCGGGGTTCCGCTTGAGTGACCACCGGGGGGGGGGATTTTAATCTCCATTTTTTATGAGGGGGGAGGGGGGGGGTTCCGCTTCATTAGTCACGGGGGGGGGGGTTCCGCTTGAGTGAACACGGGAGGTTCTACTTGGGTGCTCATGCGGAACTGATCTTCTCACGCGATAGCCATTATAAAAGGAGATTGTTCATCGCGCCGTGACCATTAATTAACTCGCATTTGTGGTGTTCGCATCCTTCTACTCATTATATATACGTTTCGCCAACTTCATTATACAAGTCTAATTGCTACTAACCTGAAATTTCATTTACATTAGCACATGTCGTCCTGTTTGAATCACCTTCGCGTGCTCGACGTTATATCTCATTCATCTGTCTTGTTCTGACTTCTACACATCTGACATACTTCTTATGATGGATACGCAATGTTTGAAATTGAAACTTTTGCGGACACAACATATATTACGAAATACTTCCAAACCTTCGGTTTCAAAGACTAAAACTAATTTAACAAAAGTAAGGGAAGAAATTGAGTTTTAACCCGTTATACTCTGCTAGAACTTCGCGGGTTCACGTTGATGATAGTGTTATTCACAACATTTTGCGTTCAATGTTACGTTTCCACAACTTCGAACTTGTTACACCTATCGACTGTGTTCAACAGGTTTTTCTATTTCATCCCCACCATTCTTTATATAAGTGCACTCACAACAATTCCTGTTTCATTCTTCTATACGCTCTTCGACCGACAACTACTCCGCTCTAAATTACACACTACACGAAGATGGATACAAACCAAGAACAAGTACAAGTTCACGAAATATCGTCTACTACCCACCCGAGAGAGAATCCTCCAAGAACTTCGCCTTCACCGAATCCTCAGGACCCCGTCCAAGTTTCGGATGTATCTTCGACGGCGAGGAATGATCTTGAAGCTATTCTTCGGTCGCTCGTTCGGTTTCGACTGACCTGTACGGCGATCGGTGTTAAACTGAACTCTTAGAAGTTCAGTCTTTTTTAAAACTTCCTCCGGATGACCTTGAAGCAATTATCCCCTCTCCTTTTTCAACTAACTTCTACTTTTGTTCGACTGTTGAATTTCGGTTTTGAACTAACTTTTAATTTATGCGCAGTTTTAGTTGAACCCGGTTAATTTATGCGCACATTTAGTTCAGCCCCGAATTGTTGAATTTCAGTTTTGACTAACTTTTAATTTATGCGTTAAATCTACTCAAACGCTCACCCCACCTCCTCCCCCCTCATTTCATATACGACCGGAAGCTATGTGCCCCGGCACGTGGCTTCCGGGGCAGCTGACCTGTCCCAGAAGTGACCAAATCTAACTACTATTAGTAGTAAGGGAATTTAGTGGTTAGGTAAGGTAAATATCATATTGTATCAATATTTGGCACTTATAATTTTCCCCATGAACTTCATGGGGGTGAGTATTTAGTTTTACATATTTCCACGATATGTAAGCAAATATCAGTAAAACCCTACCTAGTGAATGAACATACCAAATTTTATCAAGTTATACCAATAAATAAGCGAGTTACAGGTTCTTGTTTATTTCCTTAAGATTAACATGGGAAACCTATTTTTGGCTTTTTCTCCGTAATCTGATAAACCAAGTTAAGATTCAAAATATTAAATTATTTGTTTGTTTAAGGTCTTATAAATGGTTTTAGTTAAAACTGTTGATTTTTTTAATTGAGGTCCAAAACCGCCAAAACCCCATTTTTTACCCCTTTGAAATCCCGTTAAACTCCGTTCCCATAACCCCAATCATGCTGATTCGCGAACTCATGAAAATAGACCTGGTCAAGAAAACTATTTGATACGACTGTTGTAATAAGCAGGAATTAAAGGTATAGCACCAGGTTAACCGAGCCTTCCTCGTTGGTTTGAATTCACTTTTGTTTTAGTGTCATGGTAATAAAGCTATTAAATTTCTACCAACAACCAACCAACTAAACCTCTTCTCAGTTAACAGCTGTTTCAAAAAGGACTGAGCTTCACATTAATGTTCCATTATTTTGTATACCTTTCACTGTTAGTTCTATTTCGTTACCAAAACAACAACCCATAAGACCAATGTTAAAAATTATGATTTTTAAACTTAATTTTAGACCAAATTTGATTTCTCCTGGGGTTGAGGCTGTTTCTAAAACTTATTTTTGGGCCAAACCACTCTTAAATGCTAAGTTTAAGCAAAATCTACCCGCTAGATTTTGAGATCGTGGAACACATATCCCTTCAGACAGTGTTCGTATTATAGTATGCCTATAGGATACTCTTTATGATATTACAAGTAGCATAATGAAGAGTAAAGGATTCACCAAATCCAAACCTGTTGCATAATCCTATAACTACTCTAATATAAGTAAGGTATATTTGTATACCTGTATGCACATGGGATCTCAAAAACGGCTCGAATGGTTGTCATCAAACTTTGTAAATAACTTAGTTCTGGTATAAATAAATACATTTCACTATGTTAAAAAAATATTAAAAAATTATGAAACAGCTGACTCAACTGTCAAAGTGCAGACCACATGTTACAGTTTAAACATGTGGTTTTGTATGGCAGCCAGTTATTAAATTACTAAATGGTACTGTTGTATATAAATACAACTTATAATTTGTTTAGTCGTACTTCATACTGCTGATTATGGATGTTTAGATAATATAAAATAATGTAAAACTATAAAACAACTGATCAATTCTAATAAACATTTGAATTTAAAAAACTAAAGCATCAGTAAGAATTATGAAAACACACGTTGACTAAATTATTATAATCCATGTGTTACAGATTTAACATGTGTTACAACAAATATACCAGAGTGCATCTCCCCTAAGCCTACATTGAAACAGGCTTAAAGGCGAGTGAGCGAAGCGAACGAGCTTGTCGTGAAGGCGAGTTAGTGGAGCAAACGAGCTCGTTTTGTAAAAGATATAAGCCTTTTTGCACTGGGCATTTTAGCGCACTGTCTGCATGTAACTTATATTACTATAAAACCATATTACAGTTTGAGTTTACCCAGCAAATGCTCAGCCTCCAGGTCTTAAACGTAGATGTTTCACTTTAAATTTAAATTCAGCCACTATCCCAACGAAAGCTGGCAATTTTACGAAAACGATGTATATTAATTACGCAATATGCATCAGGTGATCGTTCAATAACGATTCGTATTTTAACTTATTTTTATGCATAACCTCAAAAGAGTGTGGTTTTGTGAGTGAGTTCGACGATTAGGTTATGTGACCTCAGCCTTGGCTACATTTTCAGTAATCAATGTGATGTATTTGCAGTTGAGAATGGCTAGTAGCCGAAAGTATTGAATAATATGCAATATCTCTACGAAACAGTGTCGCCCGTCGGACCACACATCACATCTATTGTGACTTCGGCGCACGGACCCCATCATCATCAATGGTTTACATTGTTCATAGGTGACCCGCCTATAAACTATAAATTTAAGTTATTTAAACCAGTTCCGACTTTTTTTATTTTACTTTTTTTTGGGGGGATGGGCACTGATTTACCAAATTTAAGTTGGTCGGAGGTAAGGTACTGCATGCAAAGATTGTAATCAGCTTTTAAGCCATTTATAATAAAATCGCTGTATTAAGATCTACTAAATTGCATTGCTTTGTATATTAATCTGTAAGTAATCACTAAATACTCATTTTACTAAATCTCATCCCACTACTTGAATAAGAGTGTTTAAAACAGTTATTATAAAATTCAACAAATAAAGCTTTATCAGTTTGCAAAATCTACATCACTATACTACCGCATATGCAACTCACTAACAAGAAAAGAATAAATTTATGCAATTCATACTTGTTGATGGTACAGTCATCGGGTAAAACGAACCCACATTACTACAAAACCAAGTTGGTGTTTACTGTTGCCTTTTAAACAAACAGTACTAAAACTAAAACTTCATGTGACGTTAAGAAAGCCACTCTAAAACAATTATTTACATTAATCTATTTAGAGTTATGATTTTTAGATAAACATGTTGTATAAATTATTATACACTACTTAACATAATATAGTTATTTTTATAAATTTAAGTTAGCCACAAATACCATATATAAATAGGCCTACAAGTAAAAAAAGTTAGCAATAAAAACATCTAAAAACCCCTTTATTGTCAAATGAAAAATGCCCGAAACCATAAAACGTTGAACGTTAGGACGTAATAAATTGTCTGTGAAGCACGGTCGAGCCTCCTGTCTTGACAATGGACTGTTGAATTGGGCTTTGGAGGAT
Organism: Neoaliturus tenellus; assembly: GCA_030545055.2. Taxonomy (NCBI): domain Eukaryota; kingdom Metazoa; phylum Arthropoda; class Insecta; order Hemiptera; family Cicadellidae; genus Neoaliturus; species Neoaliturus tenellus. The sequence goes on along the minus strand of CM061533.1, from coordinate 121,895,567 downwards.
TGAAAGGTTTTATATAGTGAACCGTCCACCAGTTAAAAGACCATATTGCATTGACTCTCCGATTCTTTCAATTGATTATTGTAAATAATTTGCTTCTTCTTTCAAGTGGTGACATGTAGATTTATTATGTTACGTGTAAATTAGGTTGTGCATAAACAAACCAAATTTGAGTGTGTTTTAATCACTGTATAAACAATGTTTCGAAAACACGCTGATCCTTTCACGCATATTATTTTTACCCTCCTGCTATTGGGTTTTGCATAATTATTCCAAAGGTTTTACTTTTTTTCCTTATTCACTGGGACTGCGATATCAAGGGTGGAACTGTGCTACTTAGGCCCTACAACTTGCATTTAGCGTAAGTCCAAGGTTAAAATATTTCGAAATAGTTGATCATAACCATAGATTTCTGTGTTTTCTTTCGAATAAAAATTTGTAAATTTTAACCTGACATACCAGTGGCAACACCAAGGGTTGATGGTTTTGAAAGGTTGGTATTCATGTTCATTCTGAAGATAAAAAGAAAACAGATTAAATACTACACTGTATTAAAAAAAAAAAAATTATCAAACATAAAAGAATAAGAAACTAGATTAATATAAAAGGAAAACGTCCGTCAATCTATGTATTTTAAAATCATATACACATGAATAAGTATTTACAATTGTTAAATATTGTATATAAAACTAACATCTGTTCAGTTTTTTTTATTTATTTATATAAATAAATATAATAAAAATATGAAATGAATAATATGTGATAAATATGAAATAAGTGTTAAAACCATTGAGTCAAATAAAAAATAAAGAAGTAATATTAATAATTTTATGAGTATATGAATTAATTTTAACAACAATTTAATTCTATCAATGAGGAATTCAAGTAAATCAATAACGTATTAATGAAGAGGTATGTTTAAATCGCACTATGTTGATTTCAATAATCTAATCAGTTCTATGAATATAACTCATACTACATTAATAAAACCATTATTAAATTTTTAATCAAACAATAAAATATTAGTAGGAAAAATTTTTCTTGGTATGCCTGATAAACCATTTTATTTTATTTTAATCTAAAAGAGTTTTAACTCCAAAAGATGTAATTATATATAATTAATATATATATATATATATATATATATATATATATATATATATATATATATTAATTATGTATATATGTAAAACTATTAATACATAGTTTTTTACGTTACAATATATTTACTTATTTTCAAAAATATAGTTTGGAATCAATTTATAACTAGCTTCAGCGTTTACAAAAGCATTATGAGTTATAATTTACATTTGTAGATAGCAAGACCATAACTTAACATTACCATAACACCATTAACAAAGCACGATAAATGGAGTCGGTAACCACTAATGCTTATTATTAACTTGACACCAAAAAGCAATTAATAATCACAATTGGAATAGTGACCAGTATTGTTTCGTAATTGTACTCGCAACAAGCCTAGAATAAACAAATATAATTAATGGTTTTTATAAGTATTTCTACGCCATGGCTGGAGTTTTATCATATCGGTGACAAAGAAGATTTAATTACAATATAGTCATATTGTATATAGTCTATCATCGTATAGCCTATAGTGAGTAGTACAGTGTATATTACATTAGTGCCAAAAAGCCTGAATTTTATCCAGACCTCTCTGTTTTACATTTTGTGAGGGAAGCAAAATAGAAAATCAACTCGAATGCGATCCAAAGTGTAAAGAATTTATTTAAATTAAATTTATCCTTGAAGGATGAATAGTGTTATATAGTGGAGAAAAATTACATACGGAATAAAAAAGAAAAACTAATTTTTTTAACTAAATAGATTGAACTGAGAAAGCAAAGATTTTTGTTGTAATAATGAATCATTTGTTTTTAAGTTCACTAGGAAAATATTTGAAAAATTCATGGATAGTTAAAAATAACGTCTATACTGCCATTACATAGGAGGTCTGGTTATGTCGTTGATATAGCGCCACACCGATTGATTATATCATATGGATTACATCACTGTCACGAGTGGGAAAAAAAAGTATTAATAATATATTATAAATACGGCAGTAAACAGGAACAGGAATTTTAAAATATACTGAATCCATAAGTTACGTTTGATTTCAATATATGTAATGCACGTTGAATTATCTATCACAATTCTTTTGTTAGGTCCGATTTGTTTGAATCTTAAATAATAATTATTCAACAAACTACAAAATTTAAACTTAAAATATGTAGATTATGAAATTATAACGCAAAAGAATAAAATAGTTACAGGTTCTTGATGTACTTAGTGCTCATTTAAATTGTAAAAAGAAAGTTTTAAGTTGTTTTTATGTTTTATTCATGTTTAAGATCAGAGATATCTACAAAAATGTAAGAATTACTGGAAAACATACCAACGTTAGAGATTACCTTTTAAACAAATATATTAAACGATTAGTTAACTCCTCCCATCTATTAATTATTTCTAAAATGTTATGAAAGAGGTGCAAAATACTAGTATCATCTTATTGGTATAGGTTAAAATTTACTAGTCAAAGCGTTTAAGGTAATATTGTCAAAGACTTAAAAAATTGAAACTTTCTGATACATTATCTTTAGAAAGATTTTAATCCATCCAATTATTTTGAATCTATTAATGTATATCACACTATAAATTATGAGAAAGTTTTAGACTTTCTGTTTAGTTTTAGACTTGTTGATAAGAAATGATCCAAACCTTATTACTTTCCAGCTTTATGATGTTGTTAAATAACTTGCTTATTAACCGAATGACAAGTGAAAATGGGTTTATAATCGAGCCCTTTGGGAATTGAACTGGCAACATCAGGTTTGGGTGGTGAGCACTTTGACCATTCGGCTACCCACCCGGTTAATGCGTTGATCTCTAAACAAATAAATACACAAACCGGAATACCTTTACTTTTCGAATGCAAAAGTTCAAAGGGTATGAAACAATATAAAAAATTACTCTAACATAAACAAAATAAATAAAAGTGCATAGTAAAAAATATTAAATAATGTGAGTGTATATGGGCGACCTCATTACAACGTCGGGTCGCTCGAGGGGGGGGGTGGCTTTGATGCGAGGAGTTTCCGTCATTATGGAAGGTATGTGATGAACATAACGTTAAGCTGGAAACACACTGTTTCACGGCACAAAACATGTGCTTCACAATTCATGTGGCCAAGTTTGATAGCTTTTATGTTAACCTTATTGTTTATAAATAAAATCATTATTACATTCTTGTTGATTATATTATATTCGTTAAATTTTACTTATATTAAATATTTCTTTGTTTTTTTTTAGATATCCTTCGTCGATTCCTACTTATATTACAAATCTAGAAATAAATCTCATGATTTATATCAGGAAAATAAGAGATTTCTTAATGTAAAATATATGCGATTTGAGATTGATGTGTTAAAACTGCTATACGTAGAAGAGATTTTTCAACGTATGAAGTGAAATATAGTGTTAAATGATTTTATTGCAAGTGAAATTCTTTATGTATAATGTATTTTTTATCTATGGAGTAATCCTAATTTTAGAATAGACACCACCAATTGTGACTTTTGAGTTTCGCTTTCCATGAACACATTCAACTTAAACTTAGTTCAATTCAATATCAAACATATAGGCCTAGTCAACTTTGGTTTGAACTTGAGTTTGGGTTTATTTTAACTTGAAGAAAGGCACAACGAAAGACACAGCGTGGTTTTCGGTAATAAATTTATATAACGAATACTTAAACAATGTAATCTATACTAGCTGCTATACAACGAATTTTCAAGTCTGAAAAAGATTGAAATTCCATATGACTATATTAGAGCGAGCTCGTTCGGGTCGGTTACTCGCCCCCGGTATTGATTCGCTCGCTCCGCTCAAATGCCCCTACATACCAATAAAAACCATAAAAATGAGGTGTGTTTAGCCAATGGTTACTAAACAAAACCTATGAATTGAATTAAAGCGATGAATTTAAGACTAATTTAAAGATAAAAAATATATTTTACATCTTGTTACAGTTAAAGAAGAGTACATTTATTTTAAATCTATGGTTAGTTGGATCAACAATTTCCCATAGTAAGACATTATTATAAAACTATTTATGGAATGAAGTTTCCTCAATTGCCTCAACCGTTTTCACATGGTAAAGTGAAAGTCGACTTATAAAGGTGGGGTTGATAGATGCTCGGAATCAATCTTGTTGATACATTTGGGGAATTTGATACATCGATGTGATTCCTTATATAAAAGCCAATGGCACAAAGGTGTGTTGGATCTGTGTACGGGTGAAGTCATCAATCTTTCGGGGAATCTCGCATCATATAATAATCTATATGTTTTTATTGTTGGGTAAGCATTATGGTTATTTGACAAGTAACGAATTGACTGGTACTTACAACATACTTTGAATCCAAGTGTTGTAAAATGTAACACTATAATTTATCGTTTAATGTGGTTTACCTTTTATTCCTTACCGCTTAGATCCAACAAAAATATAATCAAATCTTTGTGTGGTACGTTTTAAGCGAAACAAGGGAAACAAAGGAACACCTTTACCGTACAGGTTGGGTGGTGTTGATAACATTCAAAATGAATGAATTCGAAACTACGACATCTTTATCGCAATTCCGGCCATTCTTTATGTTTAATTCCAGTGTCATTCGTTATTCAATGTCAGTGAATGTGTTATTTATGTTGTGTTATTCGTGTCAGTAAATTCCCTCTCAGATATTAAAACTTAATTCCTTACGGTATGTATTTTTCTTCATGGTAATTGATAATTCATTCATTAGTAGCTATAATACTAATTAATTAGATATTAAAACTTAAAATTCATCTTCACCTTTGGGTCAGTAGCCCATTGTTGCAGTCGGCAATGTTGACCATACGGCTTTTAATGCAAAATATGTTATTTTATTCCCCTGTTTCGGACACCGTTTTTCAACCGATTTTCTTTAAATTTTGTAAGTTGAATAGTTATATTAGGCCCCTCATACCTCGAAATTTTGAAAATTTAACAAATATTACTCTCTGTGACGTCAAAAATTAACTCGATTTTACTTAGTAATATCGGTTGAAAAACGTCGTCCGAAACAGGGGAATAAAATACCATGTTTTGCATTAAAAGGAGTATGGTTAACATTGCCGACTGCGCAACAATGGGCTACTGGCCCAAAGGTAAAGATGGCTCTTAATATGGCATCAAATAACTATATCTTCATAGCTTGTACTTCTTAAAACGCAAGGCTTGCCTCATTCAATTCATGACATGTTTACAATTTTAACCATTAGAGTGGTCCTTTACTGACTTTTACAGAAAATCATATGCAGATAATAACTTTAAAATGATTTATTTTCGTAATTTTTAAATAACAATGTTTACGTCTTTCGGTACTATTAATGTGCCAAATCATCATAAATGTATGTAGTTTATCTCGTACACAAATAGTAGAATGTAAACAGATATCATGAGATTATCGAATATTATAAAAATGTTTAATTAATAACCAAGGCACTTCCCATTAAACTATTTTAGGAATGTACCTAACTTTGAATTTGACTTTTGATAGTGGCTTTCGGACCCCTGTGTAACGTTGTCATTTCATTAAATAAATAATATTATCTCATTTAATTATTACTAAATAATTGACTACTACTAAAATTACTACTTTTAATTACTACTTTGTAAAATGTGTTTGCCGTTGAGAATAAATAAATAAATAATGTCGATGCTGCTAAATATTAGCTTTAAAAGCAACAATATAGCTGAGGAAAGAACTATTAAACATTTGTTTCATTATAAAACTGTTTTTAATAAGATAGTACAACATTTTCAAGCTTAGTGTGGTAATCGAGCATTTAAAAATAATATGAAATTTTTTTATCATGTAATAGTTACTGAATTACGAGTTTCTCGTACTATTTTCAATTTGGGTTTGTCTTTATCAAGGGGTTTATATTTGGGTTTGTAGTTGCTACTATCAATGTTAGGATTGAAGATGCCTTATGTTTAAATTATAATGGAGATTAAATTTTTCTAGAAACTTGTTTTTAAAAATATTTGTCTTATGTCAGGAGTCAAGTACAACCTCATATTTAGAGCCACTTTCATAACTTAAGAACATTTTTTAATAATTAGAACACACGTTGGTTGTAATTTTATAAATAAAATTTCTATAAGTAAGAAAAGCACTATTTATAATATAGTATTTTATGTTTATTTCGTACTAGCAGTTGCCCGTCACGGCTTCGCCCGTGATTGTATTTGTGTTTTATTTGATAAAATACTTTTAAGGAGCAAAAATCCTTCTTCCTTGAGAATGACACAATAGAAGTGTCAGTAGAGCTCTGAAGGAATTTCGCAAAACCTTCTCTAAAAGTGAACCTATGAGCAAATAGGAACGATCATGTCAAATTTCAACCCCGTAGGTCCTAAAATCATTTTAAAGACCATGAATGTGTTATGTGGGGCGGAGCCCAAAAGAACATCAAAAACAATTTTTGCAAAATTGTTTCTTAGTGAACACCTATGAGCAAAGAGGAATGTCCATGTTAAATTTCAACCCTGGAGGAAATAAAGTAATTATGAAGTCCAGTAGGGCGGAGCCCTAGAGTGCTAAAAAAACTATTTTTGCAAAACAGTTTCTTAGTGAGTAGGGGAGACCGGGGATGGTTGTCACACTTTTTAGATTGTTAATTTTTACAAAGCTTTTCGTAATCTTAGTTTATTAAAAATATATTTATCATTTGAAATAAACTTTTCTTTACATGATATATTTTTCTCAAATTGAAATCCATACGACAAATATTTATAAAAAATGTTTAAAAAGAGCAGTGCAAGTGTGTCAACCAGCCCCTACGGCGGGGCATGTTGTCACGGCGGTTGGGGTTGGTTGTCCCTAGTATTTCTTATGGATAAAAATAAGAATATGTATAAATTATTAATATAGGTAAAATCAAACAAAACATTCAAAAGTAACAATAGTTTAATACAAAAATGAAACTTAAAATAAACTACAGTAAATTCAAGGAGTTTTGAAAACGTAAAAATTAACTACAAATTAACTATTTGATTAACATGTGACAACCAACCCCTTACTCTATGTGACAACTTGCCCCGTGCCGAAATTTTTTACAAACATCGACATATATCGAAAACTGGTAATCGTTTGTTTTGGTAAAGAAATCAGATTTAATACCTCACAATATGCCTAATTTTATAAAATGAAACTTTTGATCATAACTCATAAGATAAGAATGGTAAAAAAAAAATTAAGTGACTTAAGAAAATTTACTCGCCAGGAGTAAAATCAGAAAAAACGCCAAAATTCATTGGAAAGTACATATATACATCCACTCTCTAGAACAATTATCTCCATACTAAAGGAAGAAACAGCACTCGCAAAAGTAGCGCAAAAGATAGTTGGTGGCAGAAGTTATAAGCTTTGTGACAACCAACCCGTGTGACTTTCAGCCCCGGTCTCCCCTACCTAAGAGCAAAGAGAATCGTCCATGTCAAATTTCATCACGTATGCTAATGAATAGATAGATTATTACTTTATATTATTTAAACACACATGCAAGAGGTATAACAGTGATAATCCGAGTTTATATTTTAGTGCATTAAATGTTTACCACAAGCAATGTTTTGTACCAAACAACTAACGGATGTGGTGAAGCTTAGCTTTCAAGTTATCCAATTGAGGCAATGACTCCTAAATCCAATTGTGCCTGTGACAAACCGTTTCCTTTAAGATTGGAAACTGCATTGTTTTCTGGTAAAAAAATAATATCCTAACGACATTTCTTTTTAATAAGTTTTTGCCTTGTTAATTTTCTAAATGTTTATTTTTATTACGACAACTGCCCATCACTTGGATATAATTCACCCACACCTACATGAAATGAATGTGTTATTTTTATTCAATACAATGAAAGAAAAATTGAATTGATGTATCTATAATTATATTATGCCAATATAAAGGATAGTCTTTTGGCATTTAAAAACAAGTTCAAATCTTTAATGACATAATATTAGGAATTGATTTAACACTTAGAACAAACAACATCTTTGCATTAGAGACTATATAATAATATCATACTTGGTTTGTAAAATAGCTGACATATACGGTTCCCCACTTATTGTATTTGTAATACATCAAGGCGAGAGTGATATAGTCTAATACAAATCCCTGCACTACTCTTAAGTTTTGTTATCAAGATGTTGAAAGTGGGAAGCACAGTGAAGATAAGGGCCATTTAGTGGAACGACAGCTCTGGGGGTCGAGGGTGGTAAGTACGGCCATTTCGGGGGTAGTGTGGTCAAATTGCCGTGAGTTGACGTGATCTTCACTACTTTTCAGTCATATAATCACAAGATTACAACATTTTTTGCATGTTTTGACACTTAAAAATTAAACATAATGAAAAATATTGCTGTAGTTTTTAATGTCAATTGTGTTGGGAGCTTGCAAATTCACCTGGAATAACAATGATATAGTTGGAGTGTAGCCAACATAACCAAACCATTTAAAAAAATATGATGATATGTTTATCCAAATTTGTAGATGGATAAATTTTTAGTTATATTCACACCTTTTTAATCCTATGATTGTGACACATGTTAAACATAATGACTAGTAGGTCCGTGTTTGGGTCTTTGGTTTAACCAATATTAAGCTATTTTTTCAGTTTAAATTATGGTTCATGTAAATTGTGTTAAATACAAGTGATAAAATTATACTAACTATTTCTGATTTAATCAACTAAAAAAAAATATATTTTCGTATTGAAAGGTGATTATGGACTTATTTCATTCTTTTTTAAACACCGCATACATTTGTATCAACCATCATCCTCTGGCAAGATCGATGTTCGATCAAATAAGGGCTTACAAAAACAAAACGCTTATGCCTACCATTTGCTTACTAACAACACCCTTTCAATTTGAGTAAGTATAATAAAAGTTTGGATACATAAGTTTTTTTTATATTTTTTATTACAGCCTTACTGTTTATATAAACACAGTTAAACGATATGACACAAATTACGCAAGTCATGGATTATGTTTTCACAATTAGTTATGCTAACGGTCTAATGGTTCACATAATGAGAACTTTCAATAGTAGTGATTTGGATTGTACAAAGCATCATGTTGCTTTTATGGAATTTGTATTTCAAAATATATTGTAATTCAACTACAGAATCGGCGAGATATTTTTTGTAAAAGGACACATTAATTTTAAACCACCGTAGGCATGCAGGCTATTTGATGTTATTGATTATCAATTATAGATGTATTAATTGATTCTATTGATTAAAATAGCCATAGGTTATCTGTAGGGATCTTGTAGTAATTAATTAGGGGAGGGAGTGACATTCAACACCTATCAAGATATCATATCCATTTATTTTAGTAAAAGTTATGAAACTATGATATTGGATAGAATGTGTATCATCAATTATATATATATATATATATATATATATATATATATATATATATATATATATATATATATATATATATTATATTAGTGTATATTTTCCACCGGGGAAGTTAGCGGTCAACTAAATTCAACCCGGAGGTCACTTTTGTTTATTAATGGCGCTGTAAATTCGATTTTGGACCATCAATAGGCTCTTACTTGACGCGACGTTCTTTGTCGATCCTCTGTCAGTAGTGTGAAATTGGGGATGCTGGGCCAGTTCAAGGTCACCTGAGGGATGACGTCATCAAGGTCAATGACCTCACCGATGACGTCATCGATGACGTCATCGATGACGCAATCGATGACGTCATCACCAATGACGTCATTTCAATGACGTCACACCCATGACGTCACAGAAATGACGTGCTGATGACGTCATCACCCTTACGTCATCAAAATGACGTCACCGATGCCACTAAGGTCAAGGTCACGCCGAAACTTAAATTTTTTTGGCACTTTTGCCGTTTCTCGCACTACGCTCCGAGTTTCAGTCCGAGTCCCCGTGACCTTGACCACTTGGAGCGAATATTCGACGAGAAACGGCAAAAGTGCGAAGTTAAACCTGAGTTTCTGACATGACCCTGCCTAAATAGTCAATCGGTAATCCCTCAGGTGACCTTGAACGAGCACAACACCCCCAATTTCATATTACTGTGACCCTGAAAACCTAACAACGGAGCGCCGACACCGATGCGCACCCCACGACAGCCACCGAGTGACTGACCGTCAGGCTCTGTGTACTCTAGGTATATCGGCTTGAGAGACTAAGACTCTAAACTGTCAGGAATGGGAGTAACTAACTGAATTTTGCAAGGAAAAGTCATTTCATCCAATATTTTAAACAAATCTTCATCAGTAAAACTGACATTAGTCTGTTTTGTATAAAACTTAGGGTGTCCGCGCAACAGTTTGCGCCACTTAGCTAAAGTCGAAACCCTTTTAACTTTGAGTGGTGGACAGTGAGCAACTAATAAAGTCTTAACACGGCTAAGTTTCTTACCTAAAGCGTCCCGCGACATGGCTTCTCCTCACAAAAGTCCGCACAATACTGAGAGACTGCTTGTAGCGCATGAGTCAAGGGAAAAGAGGTGGGGGAAACAGCAGGAGTGGGGGAAGGTCACAGTGGTGGGGGAAGGTGAGGTGGTACGCTGGAGTATCACACCACTTCACCATGAGCTGTCCTACAGTCAACACACTGTTCTCTTGGCCCGAGTTGGCACTAGAAGAAACATTTCTGTACAGCTTAGGCTGTGAGAGCCGAGGAAGCAAAGTCAAAGTGGAACTTGTGTTAAACTCCAAGATGAAGAGTCTCCTAAATAAACTAATTGTATCCCTGCAATCCCCTATAACTTTAGAGAAATACCACTTTATAAAGCGACACCTTATCCTTTGGCAAAACGAAGTGGAAATGGAAAAGATTACAGTAAAATTAATTTAACTTAAAACTTGGACTGGACACTCATGGCGATACCACGTGGCGTGCAAACGCCACCCTAAACATTACAAGTTAGGTTATTGAGCACCTCTGGTACGATAACCGACGTGCTAGAGTTAAAGTGTGATGACCTTGAGTCAAAACACTGAAATACTACAAGTCGATATCGTCCCAGAGTTAAAGTGTAGTGACCTACATTCAGAACTTGTAAAATTACTTACATATAGAGAGCTAGAGAACAGCGAGACGCACCGCATGGAAGCCGGAGACATACTGGCGAAGCGGTGTTGTGCAGCCTAGGGACCCAGTTGTGGTGGGGGTATAGCCAACACTTAGAGTACAAGTGTTGTGGGTGACCTTGACCCACTTAACTTACCTGACCCCCCCCGACAAAAAGCGCGAGCCCCCCCCCCACCCCCACGTTTGTACGCTGGCATGCAGACCACAGCTGTGGCCAATTTGCGGCGGCCTCTGCACTCGGACCGAGGACGTAAGCCACTAGGGCTGTCCTCAACCTCTTGTTTCCCTTCTGGAAACTCAAAATTATGTAAATGAAAGTTTGTTAGTTACTTGTGTTTTTGCCCCCAAGGCCCCCGAACATTCGTGGTTCGCCATGGATGTACGGGGGCCGAAAATTTTTAATGTCCGTGTGGCCTTGACCCACAAAGATTTATAAAAATTTACTGCATTGATAAAGTTAAATATTAAAGGTAGGGTACGGGAGTAGACCCCCGTGTAAAGCAATTTTAAACCAATGTTAGCATGGGTCCTCTCAGGCATGCAATATTGCGGCTGGGTTGGGAACCGGTCCGTTTGTACGCTGGCATGCAGACCACAGCTGTGGCCAATTTGCGGCGGCCTCTGCACTCGGACCGAGGACGTAAGCCACTAGGGCTGTCCTCAACCTCTCTCAAAATTAAGTAAATGTTTTGTTAGCTATTGAAAAGACAATGCAGTAAATGTTTACAAGTCTTGCGTGGCGAAGGGAACACGACATTGGATGTTGAATTGTTGTCATAGTTGGGTCTCTTCGGAGGCTACAGCGATGACAACCCAAGTGCCCCACAACCCCATAGGGGGTGTGGGGCTTAATTTTTTTAAAGTTTTTCTGTGACCTTGACCTAAATATATAAAAGTTGTCAAATTCGATAACAGTCAGGTCTTATTAACACGGTAAATATATTAAGGTCTTTTAAAAAACGTACAAGTCAGGTATAAGGAACACACAAGGTTTGAGTCGTCTATAAGTGTGTCTTTTTTAGAGGCTCCAGCGATGTTAACATAAATGCCCTAAGTGAGGCTTATTGTTTTAAATTGAACCCCCCCCGACAAAAGTGCGAGCCCCCCCCCCTCCACCCCCACCCCTGATATCCTGGGCGTGGCAGCCCCGGTGGGGATATAAGGCGGCCGGGCTGCACGCACTTCTCATTCCGGTCCAAGCTGTCATACGGACAGGTACTCCCTTACTCTCGAGATTTTTATAACCACTTTACTTCTTTCTTAACATCTACTCTTTTCATATTTACTCTTTATTTGCTTCATCAAGATGGGTCTTAAGCTCAAGAATTACCCACCAGCTTCATCTACCTCGGCCAACACGTCTCAGCCCTCATCGTCCTCCGCTCCGATCCTAGAATATCTCATGACATCACAGATTCTGAGCTTCCTGACGATGCCACCGCCGCCACCGCCGCCACCGCAGCCTGCCTCGATGCCCAGCCTGTCACCATTGCCACCAACATTGGAAGAGGTTGGCGCACCTGCAGCATTGGAAGAGGTTGGCGCACCTGCAGCATTGGAAGATGCTGGCGCACCTGCGGCATCGTCAAAAAACCCCAGCGGACGAGTCCTGATAGCTTCTCCAGCACTCTCACTGCTATCAGACTCAGGATCGGAGTCTGCGGTGTTCGAAGAGGCGTCAAGGTCGAGGATAACCCCCTACAGTCGCATGAAGAAAATCCTATCCTACACCAAATCCCAATGTCCCTCACCCGTATCCCCCATGCCACCTACACCAACCAAACCACCCCGTAAATCAATCTTCTCCCCCGAACTCCCCACGATCGACCTAACCCGTTCACCTACCCCACCCAAAATTGTCTGCAGCCTACCTTTTGACCTACTTAAACCTTCACCTCCCACCCCCATTCCTTCTAGCCAGCCTAAACCTGACAAGCTCCAAAACACTCCATTAAAGCGTCCAACACAAAAACGTAAGCGTGTTAAAGTCCCTGCTGGCAAGGGTAATAAATGCGATTACGTGTGGATGTCAAAAGACTTTGGGGTTCTGTGCTGTCAGAAGTTTGCTGTTTTAGATAGAGACCGTTGCCAAACGCACTTGAACAAAAATATCAATCTTCCGAGAGTAAGACCCTACAGTCTTAACAACATTAGGTCTAAAACATCCCAACCCAGACATCCCCACAGTCCGCAACCGCTTGATATTATAAGACTTAAAGTGGATGAAAAATATTATTTTATTGTTCAAACTTATGGAGCTTTTGATGCCAAAGTAGAAATCATTGTAAAAGGTGATGGCAGCCTTCATACAATGAAAGTACCCGTTCGGATGGTACAAAGACAATTTTTCATCCATAAAAAAGGCTATCTAATACGAAGGGAAGGATGCCAATCTGTGTGGGAAATGGATTAGGATGTAGGCCTACCAAAAAAAATTCTAAATTGTTAGGTTGTGTTGGACGATATTTAAAAAACAAAAATTCTTCTTCCAAATTATTTTTTCCAAATTTAGTCCTAACCCTCTTAAAGTAAGGGAGAGGCGTATTATACAAGTCAACTAATAAAAAAAAAATACTTGACTTGTATAATACTTTAACCTGGCGGTGATGTAAAGTCACTGGGACAATCTCAAACCGTGTCCTTGAGGGTGAAGACTAAGTTACAAAAATCTTTAACAAATTAAAACCTACCTCCAAACACTTGTAGCTTGCTACAAGTGTTTGGAGGTAAAAATTTTTCAAAGTTTCAACGACCTTGACCCATATAAAGTACTGTTTAAAATAAAGTGCTAACCTTACAACTAATGTTGTGTATCACGTGATACCCCCACTCTAACGCTCTTACTAAGCTTGTATGAGCCGTTCATTTGCTTCAGTCTGTTCCTCTGCTTTGTAATAAACATGTCACGGTACAATTACAAAGGTGGTGACTTCTTGATAGATCAACACAATGCTTGGGAAGTGCTAAACCGGCATAGAATGGAAGTTGAGTGTTGTATAAGACGAGATGGGTCTACATTTTATTTATTTATGTATTATAAACAACCAAAACTCATAAGTATGAATACTGGACAAAAAAATTAATTATAAGAACATAAATGAGCTGTTTGCTTGGGCTTTTGAGGTGTGTAAAGTTATTGAAGAAACCAAAATGATGGGTGTGCTAAAGGTATGTAAAACCGATGACCGCGAAGACTAAGGGAAATTCAATGGAAGTCCTTAAGCTATACCCCCCCCTCCCCCCTCCCCCACCCCGCCCCCTACCACCACAAATAGGTATATATAGGAGTGGTGATCAACCGTCCTCTCATTCTGCTTTACACCGTTAAGCCGAACACTTCCATGTCTGCCATGAACGTTCCAGCCTCTACCTCTGCCCCGACCGCCTCCAACTCCGGCTCGAGCTCTGGACCGATCCGGCGGGACCGCCTGTCAAGGAGTCGCGTCCGGTTCTTCGGATTCACTCCGAGCAAGACGGAGTTGTGCAGCAGTGGAGCCTCCAGAAGAGAATCGAACTTGTATGAATAGCTCCAGCAGGTCGTGCCAGGTGTAGTGGTTGGTGCATCTTCACAGGAAGACACTGTTAGAGCTGCTATAAGATATATTAAAAGTTGTAACGTAATGATAGAGGAAAAGAACAGGTTGTTGGAGAGTGCACACAGTGAAATACTTTTGATCCGGAAAGAATGGGAAAAACTAATTATGAATTGTGACAGATTGTTAGATGATAGTGATGATAGTGAGGATGAGAGTGGATAGGTGTGTGGGTAAAGACTCGGACTGGGACTTGCGTGTGTTTGTATGAATGTGTGCGTGAATGCGGAATACAGAGCGGGGGATAGATCACTCTGTGGCAATGGACTAACATGCCACTTAGTGATCTATCCCCCGTTCTGGTAATGTTTTTGGATGTCCTTGACCCACTTTACCAAGGTTAGCTAGTACCCCCACCACTGATAAGTGTATATATACGGGTATTGATGTGCAGTTTGGTTATTCTGCTTTGTATCGCTTAGCTGAATACCGCACTTCAACATGGCTTCCAACTGCAAAACTTCTCGGGCTTCTTCTTCAAGAAGGCGTGCTGAAAACGTCCTGCCTGCTACTCGTGGACCTGCTCGACCATTCCATAGCATAACTGTTGCTCGGGCAAACGCTTGCAAAGCTCCGATGCTACGGACCTTGCTGGAGGTGAGCCAAGACGGGCAAGGCTTGCTCAGTCCTGGTCAACGGCAGGAGCAAGAAAGGCGTATGGCGTACTTCAGGCTGCAGGGTGTAGTTCCCAGCTTGAAGTTAGGCGATCCCAGAGTAGCAAGCATCAACGAGGCAGCGGACTACATATCACACCTTCACAGTGTTTTAGAAGTAAAGGACCAACAAATTGAAAACTTAAAAGAACAATTGAAACAATTTAACTTTAATCCGGTGGAGTTTGTGGAAGCAGTGATGAGTGATAGTGATGATGAAGGAACTGAATATATATTGGGTATGTAATAGAGGACTTGAACAGAGACATGTGTGTGTGTGTGGAATACAGAGCGGGGGATAGACTACTTTGCGGCAATGGACTAACATGCTGCTTAGTGGTCTATCCCCCGCTCAAAGGGTAGCATTGGATGACCTTGACCCACTTTAAAGCAAGGACAACCGGTTAACTGGTATAAAAGAGGGGGTCTGTACATCTCGACTTCATTCTGCTTTGGACTTTCCAGTAGAACGCTAGAAAAAATGAGTGGATCTCTTCTTGGTGCTAACTTGGACAGGTATACTGTGATGGTGCATTATGAAAACTGTAGAGACATGTTGACGGCTGTGTATGAGTGTTTGGTGAGAAGGATTTTCCAAGAAAACTGCGAATTTATGTTAGCGTGGAAAAGAAACTTGTTTGTTGATGGTCATGCTACAATGCAAAGCATGAACCACCTCCATGTGTTAAAAGTAGGACATCATAATTTGGACGAACTGGACGATATGTTTAGGGAGCTGGAGTGTTTGATACATCAGGAATGTAAACCTTGTGAAATTGAAATTTTTAAATTGGATATTGAATTAGAATAAAATGTGTTAAACAGGACTCGAACGTGGACTTGATTGAGGTTTTGTAGAACAGAGCGGGGGATAGATCACTTTGCGGCAATGGACTAGCATGCTGCTTAGTGGTCTATCCCCCGCTCAAAGGGTATCTTTACGTGACCTTGACCCACATAAATTGTATAGTTGGTGGGGGTATAAAAAGGGCAAACCAATTGGATAGATACACCACTTTCATACCATGGCTCCACTTGACAACACCGTGTTCCATCGCGACAGAATTCTTTCAATTCTGGAGGTAATACCTGTAGAAGTTATAGAAGCAGAGGACCAACTACCTGCGGTTGATCAGGAAGAGGAGGAGAAGAAATAATGGATATTGAAACGGACTCTGACGAAGCTGGTTCAACGGACAATGAAGTGGACTTGCACGCCTACGAAACATTAGAGTCATCATCTGAGTCGGAAATGGAATTCCAATTGGAAATTGAAGAAGAAGAACAAGACACTCCTCATCGTCCAATGGATAGGATGTTAGTTGCCAGAAGAATTATGTATTGTCATCGCTGCCTATTCCGTGATGAGGATGATTCCGACTCTGATGGTGATGTTTCACCTTTGTAAAAAGTTTAAACAAAAGTTAAAAAAAGAATGTGAGCGGGGGATAGAGCACTTTGTAGTAAATGATGCTGCTTAGTGCTCTATCCCCCGCTCAAAATAATAATTCCAAATGACCTTGACCTACATAAACTTGCTCAAACAGACGTCTTTGAAAAAACTTGTACAAATTATTGAATCTAGACCAAATATCATCAATTTATCAAGCCTACTAATAAATGTATTACAAACGGTTGTGTAAAGGCTAAATTTAGCACATGAGTGATAACCTGTTTCTATATGATGTCACTTTCCCCACCTATCTGCCTCGGATATAAAGGGTCCCAACCGAGCGCGCTGCTCATTATTGCGTGGACATTCACAGAGTGTGCATTCAAAGCCAAACTGTTTGAAATGGCTCTTTGCGACATTTGTGGGGAAATCTTTCAAGACGAAGATCTTTTCACCCTACACAGAGAATTACATGAAGACGAAGATAGAAAAGAAGATATTACCATGGATGAAATAGACTTAGACTCAATTGACCGGTTTTTGGAAGAGCACCAGAAGCAGACGGACTACTGGGACAGCTATCTACAGCAAATGCAAAGAAGAAGACCTAGTGTGATCCAATTTGCCGGTGCGGGCCATCTACTGCTAGAAGACCTTTTGAAGAAGAAAATTATGTGCAAGAAGAAGACACTGAAGAAGAGGACACTGAAGAAGAACTGGAAGATGTGAAACAACTGCGCACCACGGCCTTGCCAGGACGAGTTGTAACACATTTCAAAATTAATAATGTTCAATTGGAACTGGAAACATTTATAACCCAGGCTAAGGAACTTGTTGGTGGAACCTTGAGGGAAGAACTACAAAGATTAAATTTTATTAAATTTGGAATGGTGTTAGAGGCTATGTTTAACAATACTGATGGTGAAACAGCATTAAGAGCGTTCATTACCAAAAACCGAACCCTTACCTTCACCTCCAACATCGATGATATTATTGAAGAATGCTTGGAGGAACTTATAACCAAACTTCAAGAACATGAAGGAAGAGGATCTGGATGGACTTTGTCATCAATTGAAGGTATGGATGTAAGGGTTCATAAGCATGGATATGGTTTAAGGGGTAGTAGTTTTATCCCTCTACCAAAGAAAATCCAAAACACCAACTCGTGTAGGAATGTGCAAAATGAAGGTAATGAATGTTTTAAATATGCAATGATAACCAAATATGTTAAAGATCATCCTTGTAGAGTTGGTAGAGAATATTACGAGAATGAACATCGCTACAACTTTCAAGGTCTCACCTACCCAGTTACCTTGAAAGACATCGACAAATTTGAAAAGAAAAATCCTGGCGTTTCAGTCAATGTTTTTGGTCTGGATGATTCGAACAACGTTTATCCTTTGCGGGTAGTAAAAGATGAGCAAAGAAACCACACGGATTTGCTATTGATAACGAAGGGTGAAATTTCCCATTATGTATGGATAAAGGACTTTGTAGCCTTGGTATGGAATCAGTTATCAAAACATAAAAGTAGGTTAACAGTGTGTAAAAGATGTTTCTGCTTCACATATAAAGAACTAAGACGTGGAGGATCAGAATGGTTGATTGAACACAAAAGACTTTGTAACGAAAATTATGAAGTAAAGATTAGTCTGCCACCACCATCTCGAGCGTTTATCCAATTAAACAAGACAGTTCACCAATATCGGATTCCAGTAGTCATCTACGCAGATTTTGAATCTACGTTAGTACCACAGGAGCTGCCGGACGGTGAAGTGACTAGAAGAACAAAATATCAGTTGCATCAACCCAACAGTTTTTGTCTACTAGTGAAATCAACCTTGTCTGAAAACCAATTGCAAGACTATGGTTTAACATCCACTCCAATACTCTACCGTGGTGAAGAAGCCGCTAAGTATTTCGTAGACCAGTTGTATGACATTGCTGAAAAGGTACAACGCTTGTATGGTAATGTCGTACCTATGGAACCTTTGAATGAGAATCAACAAGAAGAATATAATCTGGCATCAAGATGTTATCTATGCGAGAAGAGCTTCAGTGAAGAAAATCCAAAAGTAAGAGATCACGATCACCTGACAGGTTTATACAGAGGAGCTGCTTGTAATTCATGCAATATAAATTACAAACTGCCTTACTTTATCCCTGTCGTGTTACACAATCTTAGCGGCTACGACTCCCACTTCATTATTCCAGAGTTAGGAAGAGATGATGGTAAAATTGATGTTCTTGCTACAACATTGGAAAAGTACATCAGTTTTTCAAAAACAGTAGGTAAAATTAAACTTCGCTTTGTAGACTCTTATATATTTATGGCATCTAGAGTTTGAGCAGATTGTCTGAGAATCTACGAAGAGAAGACCTAAAAGAAACCAGCAAGATTGTACCTGAAGATAAATTGGACTTAGTATTACGTAAAGGAGTGTTCCCCTACGATTACATAACTTCTGCAGAAAAATTTGAAGAAACCAGTCTACCACCGATTGAAGCCTTCAACAGCAAATTAAACGAAAGTGAAATCTCCGTTGAAGACTACAATCATGCTTGTAATGTTTGGAACCAACTAAACATTCAAACTTTAGGGGAATATTCAGACTTTTATATAAAACTGGACGTAACTCTGCTGTGCGATGTGATGGAAGAATTCAGAAACACCTGCTTCTCCGCCTATGGACTGGACCCTCTACACTCGTACACATCTCCAGGATTAGCATGGCAAGCTATGCTAAAGTCAACCAACTGTCGATTGGAACTTCTAACAGATATAGATATGGTGCTCATGATGGAATCTGGTGTATGGGGCGGTTTGACACAAGCTGTAACACGTCATGTTAAAGCCAACAACAAGTACATCCCCGGCTTCGACGAGCAACAACCATCGGTCTACCTTGGCTACTTTGACGCAAACAACCTTTATGGTTGGGCAATGTCAAATCCGCTTCCCTATGCTGACTTCAAATGGATCGACCCAGCCACCATCGGTGACATCTCACAGATTCCAAAGAATGGTCCAAAAGGCTATATTTTGGACTGTGATTTTGAATATCCGGAGCACCTTCATGACCACCACTACGACTTGCCTCTCCTAGCCAAGACTGAAGTTTCACCGACAGGAAGATGTCCAAAATTGATGATGACCTTGGAGAATAAAGATCGGTATGTGGCTCACTACTGGGTAGTTCAACAGGCTATTGAATTGGGTCTACGTATAGTGAGAATTCATAGAGCAATTGAATTCACCCAGTCTTGTTGGTTGAAACCATATATTGATTCCAACACTACAAGAAGAGCTGCAGCGACAACAGCATTTGAAAAGGACTTCTACAAATTAATGAACAACGCTATCTTTGGGAAGACCTTGGAGAACAAAAGAAAACACAAAAATGTAAAATTAGTGAGTGATCCTAGGAAATTGGAAAAGTTGGTGCAAAAACCAAATTTCGGAACATCCATGATTATAAACGAAAATCTAGTTGCTGTAAGTAAGAAGAAAACAACAATAGTCATGGATCGTCCGTTATACATCGGTATGTCGATTTTGGACATAAGTAAAACCCTGATGTATGATTTCCATTATAACAAAATGGTTAAACACTACGGAAGGGAAAACATTGGAGTCGCATACATGGATACTGACGCATTTATCTACTGGATAAAGACTTTGGACATGTATGAAGACCTAAGGACTTTTCCATACAAAGAAGATTTCGACTTTTCTGACTATCCGAAGAACCATCCAAATTATAATGAAAAATATAAAAAAGTAATTGGAAAATTTAAAGATGAAGCAAATGGAATGCCTTTAGAAGAACTAGTGGCACTGATGGCAAAATTGTATTCATTTAAGATGTACAACGAGAACAACACACCGACAGTCAAGAAAGCAAAAGGAGTGAAGACATCTTATTTGAAAAAACATGTGACATTCGACCACTACAAGACTTGTTTATTTGAAGATACTACCATCTCAGCAACATTTAACAATATCCGAAGCTTCAAACATCAAGTCTACAGTGTTACCGAAATTAAAAAAGCACTGTCAGCTCGGGATGATAAAAGACACATTATGCCCGACAAAATCCACACTCTTCCTTTCGGCCATTACTCCCTAAACCCTATGAACTAGTAACCTATTCTTCGTCCTTCTACAACTTCGACCTTATTCCTTTCTCCTTCCGTAAAAAAATGGGGAACACGGCAAGTCCAACGCCGTGTTCCCCATTTTTTTACACAAGTTTGGATGACCTTGACCCATATAAATGATGTGAATATTTAAAACAACATTCATTGTGATTATACATGTGACACAACAAACATTGAAACCTGCAATATGAAGGACTTGAAGCAACAAATTGTCAACGAACTTCATAAACCTGCAAGAAGAAAGTTTCCACGAAGAAATACGGTGATAAAAGGAATTAATGATTTATATCAAGCAGATTTAATCGAAATGATTCCTTATAGCAAACAAAATAAAGGATATAAATACATATTGACTGTTATTAACTGTTTTTCAAAAATGGCAGATGCTTTACCGCTAAAAGATAAAAGTGGCAAAAGTGTTACAAAAGCAATGGAAATAGCTATACAAAGAGACAAACATACTATTAAACATTTACAAACAGATGATGGAAAAGAATATTTTAATAAGGAATTTGCAAATTTAATGAAAAAACACAATATAAACCATTATTCAACCAATTCAGAGGTAAAAGCCTCAATAATTGAAAGATTCAACAGAACCTTAAAAAGTGCAATGTATAAAATGTTTTCCAACAGAGGATCGCACATATGGATTGATATTTTACCGAAACTTATAAACAATTATAATAACAAGTTTCATAGAACTATTGGGATGAAACCAAACCAGGTGACTAGCAAAAATGAAAAACTGGTATTAAAACGTATAAAAATGAATACTAAACCAAAAGTTGAAAAACTAAAGCCTAAAAAATTTAATGTGGGTGATAAAGTGCGAATAAGTAAATATAAAGGTGTATTCAGTAAAAGATATCTGCCAAATTGGACCAATGAGGTTTTTACTGTATTCAAAGTACAACCTACAGTACCTGAGACATATATTTTAAAAGATAATAAAGGACAATTGCTTGAAGGAGGGTTTTATGGACATGAAATGTTAAAATCAACAGTAGGCGATGTATATTTAGTTGAAAAGGTGTTGCAACGGAAAAAAGATAAGGTTAAAGTACGATGGTTAGGATTTAATAAGACGGAAGATTCTTGGATACCTAAAAAGGATTTGATATAACGATAGAGAATCATTTTAGGTTGAACCATTACAAAGGATGGAGATAATACCACAAAAGGAGAGTTTTACTATTAATAATATAGATGAACTCACAGTGGATAATTCAGAATTCAATAGTGGGAAACATGGCAATTTGTTACCAAACACCGTGCGCTGTCTGGTTACCAGACCTTCCAACTGTGGAAAAACTAATGTAGTATTCAATTTGATTACAAACCCTAAAGGATTACGTTTTAATAATTTATATGTATTTTCAAAATCACTACAACAACCAAAGTATCAATTATTGGAAAAAATACTGAATAATGTGCCTGAAGTTAAATACTTAAAATTTAATGCAAGCGAGAGTGTCATGCAACCACAAGAAGCTAAACCATTCTCTGTGTTCATATTTGACGATGTATCTTGTGAAAACCAAAACACAATAAGGAATTACTTCGCTATGGGTCGACATAACAACATAGATAGCATTTATATTGGCCAAACCTACAGCAAAATACCTAAACAACTCATTAGAGACAATGCAAACATGTTAATTGTATTTAAACAGGACGAAACCAACCTAAAACATATATATTTTGATCATGTAAATGCGGATATGACATTTGAACGATTTAAAGAGTTGTGTGGAAAGGCTTGGGCTGAAAAGTATGGGTTCCTAACAATTATGAAGGAACAACCGCTAAACAATGGTCGATACAGGATAGGATTTGATAAATTTATATTAATACATTGAACGTGGTATAAAACATTCATTGTTGTACAACACGTCTTGCTACAAACATGGTTAACCAAGAAAAATTAGTAAAAGAAATAAAATCACTTAGTGATTCTATTCGGGCTAAAAACAGAGCATTAAAACTAGGTATTAGCGAGAGGGAGAAATTCCTTGAATCTACTTTTAAACCTATTACTGAACCCTTGAAACAATTAAACAAAAAATTTGCTAAACCTGTATTGGAAGGAGATGCGATTGCACCTATTACGAAGTTTGAAAGAGAAAATGTAAAATCAGAAGATTTTAGTGATGAAGACCCGGAATCCTCTACATATAGTGGTTTTACCGGTGGAGAACCCGAAAGAGAGCTAGAATCACCAGACTATAGTGGAATAAGAGAATTATATGAAGTAAAAGCCAAAAGAGGACATGAAGTTGTATCAACTGCTAGTGAAGAGGAAAAAGAAGAAGAAACAAGGGAAGGTCCGTCAAACATAAGCTTGTTGGGTGAAAACATTCATAACAAAGGACCTTTAGGAAGGAAATACATGATAAAAATGTTAGCTGGAACAAATCCTAATAAAAACTACCATAGTTATGGAGTAAGATTAACAGAAGACGGTTTAATGGTTGGTAATAGCCCGGTAAACATTGATGAACATGATAATATTATTGTTGGTGATCAAAGATATAAGGGCACAAGGGGATTATTTGAATTATTATTTGAAAATAAGCCTTTAGAATTGTTAGTTAAAGAAAAAGACATGGAAGCATATAAAAAGATTTTGGAACAAACTAATGCATACAGGAGGAAGTATTCAGCTGACCAACCTGTTTTTAGATCAAAGTCTTTAAAATATAGAGAATTTGTATCCAAGTTAATACCAACAACGAGAAGACAACCAATGCCAATAATACCAAGAAAACCTGTAAAACGAAGGTTTGTGTCATCCACTTTGGATATAAGTGCTCCAGAACCAAGAAAAGAAACAAGTCTGTTACAGGTACAGGTTTAATGAAAAAACTATATAACACAAATGTGATTTATTACAATAATATCAATAAATTGGTTGATAGAATGAAACTAATACATGAGGCTAAAGAAGCGGGTCATACTGGATTGGAAAACGAATGGGTGGCTTTAGTGGATGAACTCCGAAACCGTGGGGTAATCTCATAAAAATGCGTTACTCCTTAGAGCACTATTCAGTTGCACCATGAGTGTCGACAAGTTCGGACGTTACTCCTCGGATGGGTTATATTATGTGAATAGTTTAAAAAGAAGTGCTGGTTTACCACAAACACCTGATGGAGATTATGATATGAGTAATAAAAGGTTAAAAAACATAAAAGATCCTTCAGATGAAAACGATGCAATAAATTTAAAAATGTTAAAGGAAAAGATATCGCCAACATTAAGACTACAAAATAACACATATGACGCAGAAGATCATAGAATTATCAACGTTGGTAAACCAAATCAAAACGGTGATGCGATAAACAAAGGTTATTTATCATCTGAATTAAAAAATACGTTAAAATTCAATGGGAAAACGTATAGTGCCAACAATAAACGTATATCCAACGTAGATGACCCTAAAGATGCAAAAGACAGCGTAAATAGACGCTATTTACATTCCTTGATACCTGAAAAGACAAAAGATGGATTTTCTTTTTATAAATTTGTTATTAATGATATAGGTTATCCAAAAACTGAAAACGATGCTGTAAATCTAAAATATATTAAAGATCATTGTATCATACGTGATGTAGGGGTTATAGATTGTTTTAATAATTGTTTAGCAAATGTTAAAGATGGTTCGGCGCCATCAGATGGTGCAACAGTGGGTCAAATGATGGAAACCTTAAAACAAGAAACATCTGGATTTGTAAAACAAGACCAAGTAGTATCGCGGAAAGGGGATGTATTTGTGCAGGGAAATGAAAAGTTTACATTACTTGAAGAAAAGAATAATGCTTGGGATGGTAAAGGAAAGAAATTATCATATATAGGTATGGGTACAGAATTCTTTGATGTTCCAGTTGTAGCACAAACTATATGTTCTAATCCATACAATGATGAACCTTACATATGTAGGTTTAAAAAAATACGTAACGTATCTCCTGGTATCAACAATTTCGATTGTGTTGTAGTTAGTCAATCTTTGATATTAGATAAACCAACTGGTGATATTTTTAATGCAGATGATAAGAAAATAGGTAATTTAAAACAAGGAAGTGATCCAAATGATGCTGCAACTGTAGGACAGGCTATAACAACTTCATTAAAGGACCATAAAGTATATACTTGTAATAATAAACGTATTACAGAACTTAAAGACCCTCAACATGTGGATAATGCTGTTACTGTTAATTTTCTTATTAAAGTTTTAGGAAATGCATTATTTGATATGTTCAATATTATTGCAACCCGTACACGTTGGGGTAATTGGGTGTCTGAATCCGAGAGAGGTAATTGGATTAAAAAGGAAATTTTTAATAAATACTTTATTAACCCTAATACGCAAAAGTTTAGATCATCAGATTGGGGTGATATTGATATTTAATATAACAACACAATAAACTACTCCATTTATGTCCAACTCGTCATAGAGTTAACACATAAGTTGTACATTGCGGTTATAAAAGGACAATAATGACATTCCAGTACATCAGTCCATATCGAGACACTGTAAGGAAAGGAGGCGGTATTACGTCCACAGCGGTTTCTCTGTTAAGTAAAGCTTTAAATCGTATTCCAGTAGGATCTATCGTAAATAGAGCAATAGACGCTTTAACATACGAATTTCATATACCGGGAGGTTATCAGTATTGCGGACCAGGAACTAAATTGAAAAAACGACTGGAAAGAGGTGATCCAGGCATAAACAAGTTAGATCAGGCTTGTAAAGAACACGATATCGCATATTCCACGTTTGCCGATTCAAAAAATAGATCGATAGCAGACAGAAAGCTTGCGGACATAGCTTGGCAACGAGTAAAATCAAGTGACGCTAGCATAGCAGAAAAAGCAGCAGCTTTAGCAGTAACAGCAGGTATGAAGGCTAAAACAGCAGTAGGAGGTGGAAAAAGGAGGAGAAGAAGGGTAAAAAGGAAGTCAACCACAAGAAAACATGGAGGAAATATAAGAAGACGACGATCTAGCAGAAAAGGCAGGAAGAAGCCCACCGTGTGGTCAATGGTAAAAAACGGGGCAGGTCTTTACCTAAGACCTTATCGTGCATATTAAATGAAAGAAATCAATTGGTCATACCACATAAAGCATTAACCAATATTGAATTATTTAAATATATTTCCTGTTTAAAAATACCATTTTTCCGCGGTGTGTTTATGAAAGACAGTTTACCAAAGAAAATGTGGCAAAATGAGACTGGAATTGTAAATTTGGATAATACTGAAGGGCCTGGCACCCATTGGGTTTGTTATAAGAAACTAAATAACAATGTATATTATTTTGATAGTTTCGGTAATTTTCCACCACCAAAAGAACTTCAAAATTACTTTAAATCTGCTAAAAACATATATTATAACTATAAAAGAGAACAACCTGATAATACTTCAATATGCGGCCATTTATGTTTGGAATTTCTAGCTAAAAGTATCAGTCACTATTGAGATGTCTTCCTATACGGTATCATTGACAGGAAAATCGTCCACTTTACGAAGTATCCTTTTTCCAGCGTTACGCTTGCAAAAAGGAAGGTTTTGGGAGGCGGCATTATTGGACTTTACAACTTACAACTCTATTCCCAATGTTACGGAAGGTAAAAATAACGTATTGCATTATTATAAGGGAAAAGATGCCAGTGGGAAATTTACAGACTTACAAGAGTGCAGGTTACCCACAGGTTCTTATGAAATTGATCATATAAATGAATTTTTGCAAACTAAAATGGGAAAAGACAATATAACATTAAAAGGTAATAATAATTCGATGAAAGCTGAAATTACTTCCAAATATTATATAGATTTTACTCAACCAAACTCAATTGGTGATTTATTAGGATTTTCCAACGATGAGCCTGTTTTAGAACCAGATTTAACACATTCCGGTAAGAAAACAGTAACAATATTAAAAGTCAATAGTATAGACATAACTTGTAACATTATACAAGGAGCTTACAGGGATGGGGCTAACACCCATATTATACATACATTTTACCCAAGTGTACCACCTGGTTTTAAAATTGTTGAAAAGCCACAAAACCTGGTATATCTACCGTTGAACACCACTTTCATTTCAGACATCGTGTTGAGCGTATTGGATCAAGACGGTAACTTGGTAGACTTCAGAGAAGAGCCTATTACGATTAGATTACATTTAAAATCAACACTTTAATATAAAAACCATGGATTTAACATTTAAAAGCGAACAACCTACGGGAAACCGCATTAGTGGCTCTTCAGCTGTGGAGGAGTTAACACGCGAGAACATTCGTTTCTTAGAGAGAGTTGGATTAAAATTAACCGATTATGGATATACTGGATATAGCGCAGGGTCCAACATTCGACGAAACCCTATGGGAAAAAGAATATCACACCCACAACCCTTACACTTCATCGAAATTAAACAATAACTATGAAATTCGTATTCCCATACAACATCAAGACATTTACACACTACCATGTGAAAGTTACTTGTATATTGAAGGAAAAGTTACTAAAAAGGACGGTACTACTGCTGGTACAACAGTTCCATTTATAAATAATCCTATGGCTTTCCTATTTGATGAAATTAGATATGAAATATCAGGTGTAACAGTTGATTCCACTAAAAAAGTAGGTATTACAACAACTTTAAAAGGACTAACATCTATAACACCCAATGAAACCAATTTACTTAAACCTGCCGGATGGGTATTACCTACAATTGACACGATCACTCCAAATTCAGATGGATATTTTGATTTTCATATTCCATTACGTTTGTTGCTTGGTTTTGCTGAAGATTATAGGAAAATAATATTAAACGTTAAACAAGAATTAGTTTTGTTGAGGTCTTCTAACGATAAAGACATTATTAAAGCTGCAGATAATACGACTGATGCAACTTTAGAATGGAAATTAAAATTAGACAAAATTGTATGGAGAGTTCCACATGTTAAATTAGCTGACGAGCATAGAATGCTACTTTTAAGGAAATTAAAAGCCGATCGTGATATTGTTATTCCATTTAGAAGTTGGGAATTCCATGAGCATCCCAGTTTACCTACTACGGATCGACACACTTGGACTGTTAAAACATCAAATTATGTAGAACGAGCCAGGTATATTATATTTGGTTTACAAACAGGTAGAAGAGACGACATCACTAAACATGCAGGACAATTTGATCATTGTGACTTGAAAAATATTAAAGTTTATTTAAATTCACAATTCTTTCCATACGACAATTTAAATGTGTCATTCACTAAGAAGAAATACAGTATATTGTACGATATGTACGCAAGATTCCAAAGTTCATATTACGGTAAAGCAAATACACCTTTATTATCACCTTCAAAATATTTCGATGCCTACCCAATAGTTGTAATTGATTGTTCTAAACAAAATGAATCAGTAAAATCATCAAGTGTGGATATAAAAATAGAAATGGAATTCAACGCGGCTATACCGGCTAATACAACTGCATACTGTTTAATTCTACATGATAAAATTGTAACATACACACCTTTAACTGGAATTGTTAAGAATGTACTGTAAAAACCAGTTTTGTTTCATTCCGCGAGTATAAAAGCAGAGCGTACAGGCCGCTCCTCATCAGTTTGTTGCCTACTGTTGTATGGGTAGCATCGTATTCAATATGGCTTCTCCTAGTGGTACACCTGAAAATGTGGTAGATATTGAGAAGGAGATATCTGAGTTTTTAGATCTTCAAGGTCACCAGGAAGGAGGTGAACAAAACGTTTGCGGACAACTTCACGCCAGTAATAATGTTGAAGAAAGAGGTAAAAGAAGAAAGACTATACAAAAGAGAAAAAGGGATATTGAAGATAATATTTCTCCAAACATATTGAGTGAAGTATTTTTGCGAATATTTTACCCAATCTCTTCCAGTTTGGACAAAAGTGTTTTAATCGGTGTTATGAAATCGACAGATTATTCCCCTACTGTAATTTTAACTCATGGACCCAAAATGATTTTGTTTACGGACAGTGCTTGGGAATCATTTATGAAACACTTGCATCTGCTAGAATGCTATTTAAGTAGTAACATGTTTGGAAGAAAGACAAGAGTAGGACTTTTGGATTCAAATGTGGAAATCGATATTATTAAACAACGTGGTGATCATCAGCTGCGGTTTAGAGACACAACAAGACATGATAACAAAATTCAACTTAATCGAGAAGAGTTTTTCATTTTAACTTGTGCTACTGAACCTATAACAAGATACTTGAGACAACTGGTGTTTTCAAGTTCGATTATTAAAGATTATCTGGAAGACACTTTGGACAAACAACCGGACGCACCTATATTATACGGACCTGTGGATACTTCTATATTTAATAGAGTTCCTCATGAAGTACAGATGTGGAGACAATTGGAAAAGTACGCTCAACTACATAATAAATCAGTAAAACAGGAAGAAGAGGAAGATGAAGGAGAAGAATCAAGTGTTAGTGATGAAAACGAAAACAAGGAAAATATAAAGATGGAAACTTAAATGACAATGGTTAGTTTTTAAAACAATAACCAACATTTTGTGGGGTTAGGCCTATTGGGGACGGTGCCCACGTTAAATATACACCAACGCGCCAACAACTGTACGGCCTGGTATATAAAAGTAGTACCTACCGTGGTGTGGAAATCAGTTGACCTCCTGACTTCATAATGAGCAGACGTGTGACCTTCAAAATGGACAAGGGAGAAGAAGAACAAGTAAAGTCCAAGCCTGGTATTATTGAGTTTCAAGCGTTTCGTGGTAATGATGATAGATTCATTATAAAAGAACTTGTGTTTTTGGACATGAATACAAGTGTTCCTTATTCGTTTTTATTTAAACCACCATGTTCTTATTCTTCTTTAACTAGTAAAGCCGCTACTACCAACAGATGGATTTCAAAACACTTCCATCATATCGATTGGTATGATGGTTTTACAAGTTACACGGACTTGTATCACATTATGCATCATTTTTCAGACAAGTTTACCAATATTTACACAGAGGGGCTGGAAAAGAAAAGATGGATCGAAGGATTTACTCATGTTCCGGTTAATGATGTGGAATTGGATAAGAATTATCAATACATGCTGGAAACAACATGTATTTGCACAAAAAGCCCAGAACATGATAAAGATAGACATTGCGCTTTGAAAAATGCCTATAAGCTCGCCTCTTACCTTCAAAGTGGGGAAGTGGGGAGTGGTGGGGGTAACGGAGAGTATATAAGTGAGGAGCAGACCAGGACCTGGCATGAGTATTACTCGAGATTCCGAGACGACAACATCTCCGAGCAAGAAGACGATCTGTAACCTGACTATGGCATCTCACCAGTTCCTTCAGACTTTGGTCGAGCAGTTCAATGCTAACTCCAAGTCAACAATATTACCTGTGAAGAAGTGCTCTGAACTAAAAGATGAAAAGCACTACATAATCCATGCTATGAAGAAGATGGAGACTACAGTTGGGGAGGCCATCTGCTGCAGTCTCAGCGAGGCACCGTTTACTCCGGGGGATGAGCCCAAGTTCCAGGTGTACCTGCCCAAGAGATTCGTCCATCTTCTACAAAACGAGGATCTTCGCTCCATTCAACCCGGCTGTCTATACCTGGTGTCCCACGGCTGCACGGGTAGCAATTCTACAGAGTTGACCATCCACATCGCTGACAAGCAGCAGTGTTAGATTTAAGTTTTATTATTGTACATATGTTATTGTAATGTTTTATAAATAAATAAATCATAAAAGACAAAAAAACAATAAAAAGAAAAAACAAAAAAATGCAACATATCAATATGTGAAGTTTGTCACATATTGATATGTTGCATTTTTTTTTTAACTTCGCGGGTGACCTTGACCTTTGACCTTTGCATTTCACAATTACCCCCACTACCGTAATTACCCCCACTACCGCACTAGGATTCAAACCTGCTTGGATGCGAAAAACGGTCAGTCTGTTGCCAACTAGCAAACGATGAGCACCTTGTACGAGCTTTGCTTACAACGAGTTATAACTGATGCATCTTTATTCCAAACGGCTTTACAAGATAATATCCCTATAACAGTAAAGCAGGATATCGAAGAGTACAAGAAAGATAATAGAGGGTGTTCAGGATACTCCTGGTACTTTTCCAAGACGGGGAAAAGTTTTGTAGGCCTTGTGGCGGTGCTGCCGTCAGAGACCTTCGACGGTTCGTGCAGGAAGGTGGTAGAAAACAGTTCGGATTTCTAGCACCGATGTTTAGATTTGAAAACTACAAGGACACCTGTGCTATTTGTTCCATCCCATTGTATCGATGGAAAAAATTTAGAAGTGTTTAATTGGATCTTCCATACCCCCACCACCATTACCCCCACCACTTTTTCATGTACCTCCAAACGCTGTGCCTCGGCTTCATTTCTACTCCAGCAGCCAACCTAGCAACATCAGGATGACTCTGAACATCAGTTGCGCAAGTTACGAGGAGGTGAGCATCAAGACTCAGCAGGAGCTAAACGACTTGTACAAGGAGTTGCAGCTGATGGTGGCACGAGGCTACCGTATAAACGTGCAAGTTTACGCTTGCAATATACGGAACACCCGGCAGTCAAAGGAAGAGCCTGGACACTCCTCGATAGCTTCCTCGCCGACGTCCATGAAGACCGAGCCGGACAACTTAGATTACTTCAGCTGACTAGCAGTTGTATTTCTTGTTCTAACCATTGTAGAATATGTTTATTTTTTCATTATATTAAAGAAGTAAATGAGCAAAAGCACCTATCTTGTTACTGACATATGAGCTCAGTAATAAGATAGGTTTTTTTAAAACACGGTTTGAATGACCTTGAAACTTCCCCCTCCACTGCTTTACTACCCCCACCACCTGACTATTAATGTACATGGCACATCACAATTGGAAACCTCATTCCATCTTCAACAGCCAAACCGACAACATCAACAATGGCAAACCTACCAACGGATAAAACATGTCCTCACGTTTGCTGTGACTTCGTCCACGAGTTGGAGAAAAGGATGCAGGAAAGGGCGATACGAAGAAAGCAGATACACTCAGAAAATATCATGATAGTCAACGGCTATCTTTTATTGTTCGGCCTTATTATGGTTGTACTTTTCATACTGTATGGCATAGTCACATGTGTCGGCAAGGTTGCAGAAGAAAACGCTCGCCACCATCAATTGGAAAGTTTCAATGTTACTTTGTAGGTTTTCCTTTTTTAAAACTCCGTTTGGATGACCTTGAAAATTCCCCCACTACTCCACCACACCCCCCACCAATTCACCATGTTCCTGCATGAGCATCACATCAACCGTCATTCCTTGTCCGACAAGCAACCATGGCAGACAACAACACCATCAGCCAAGCTGACTCCACTACTGATGTTGGTACAAGTACGGGTTGGACACTGTCGATCGATAGTGTACACTATTTGGAAACAATTTGCGAACGGATGAAGGAAATACTGCGGGACAACCCTGGGATCATAATACAAATGAATTTAAATTATGATTGGTCCCAAGTTAGAATGCAAGGGGACGATAACAACGGTCAACAATCTCCACAATATTCACCCATGTCCCCGATCTACCCTTACGGTGAGTCTGACGTCGATGAAGATGAGGCTAATGAGGATGTGGGGGACAACGAGGCTGAAGAGGAGTAACCTTCATTCCTTTTTTTTAAAACCCAAATTGGATGATCTTGAGAATTCCCCCTCCACTATTTCCTTTTTTTTAAAACCCAAATTAAATGACCTTGAAAATACCCCCTCCACATACTTTTGGTTTACCCCCTCTACTTTTCAATACTGTTACCACAGTCTGTAGCTCACATCATTCCTTGCTTAGCTATCATGGCGGACAGCACTCTTTCTCGAGTTGACTCCACTACGGATGAAGAATGGCCATTTTCCTGGAATGTTCATCTGCAAGACTCGGCAGAAGTGGATATGTTGCATGAGAAATTGGTGTATGTATTAAACGAAAACCCCAACATTGAATGTAGAATGACTATGGATTTCGATGCGACAGGGGTCCACACTCAACCTTCCACTTCCAGCCAGCCTGAGCCTCAGCTACAGCCGAAGAACTTTACACATCTTTACACTCCAATACGGCCGGAGGATGTGGTTATCAGCGAGGCAGACTCTACTACAAGTTATATTGAGCCAACAAATTGGAAGCTTGTTGTTGACACCTTACACAAGGTCGACTTAGTATGTGACAAATTAAAGGAATTGATGATGCAAGATCCTGGTCTTCGTTTTAAAATTGATTTGTTTTTCATCTGGGGAGCACCTGCACGGGGCTCTTCGTCTGACAGCTCTCCAAGTACAACGGACGAGGAGGAGGAGGACGACTAGTTATCTTTTTTAAAACTCCGTTTGGATGGCCTTGACCTTTCCCCCTCCACTGAGTTTATTTAAGGTGCACTCTCAATGACTGCAGCATCATTTCATCGCGCACCTTCACCACAGCAACATGGAGAGTCAACTCAACTACTGTTGCAAACGGAAATGTTTTTCATGGCCAAATGACATTGATGTGGTGGATGGCCTGGCGTGTAGAAAATGTGAAGCTTTTGGTCAATGCATGTGTAAGTGCAAGTCTTGGAAGAAGCCGAAACCAGAGTTGAAGACATTCCATGCGTACCAGATGAGAGGGCATAAGTACACTTGTTGCCCTGAACGTTGCATTGAATTCACACTAAAACAGCTAACTGGCTGCAAATTGTGCAACAATCATTTTGCAGGTTTTTGCAAACATTATTTAGGAGCCTGTCAGTACAGATCAACTTGGCATACAGAAGCACTCACTATCAATGAAATCGCTATAGATACACAAGAGTAGTGTTTCTACTTTTTTCTTTTTTTAAAACTCCATTTGGATGACCTTGACCTTTCCCCCTCCACTCACCTTAGTTTATATTATCCCCATTCCCACTGACCACAGCATCACTTCATCGTGCTCCCTCGTCAAAGCAACATCAACTATGGAAAGTAAGCGCATCTCATGTTGCGAGCATAGGTGTTTGGAGATACAAGGCGTCACATATTGTGCAAAGAAGCGTTGGGAGGAAGAGACGGGGACAACCTATTGCTGTGAGGATAAGTGTTTCCTCTTACCAAAGTGGCAAGTGGATGGGCTGGCCTGCCGGCAATGTGAATGCTTCGGATGTTGCAGGTGTAGATGCAAGAACCAACAGCTGCCACCACCGATACTACAAACTTTCAAAATCTACAAATCCAACTACTTTTATACTTGTTGTCCGCAGCGGTGTATTAAGTTTCACTTTTCCAATCTTACCAATTGTCGGAAGTGCTACGGACAACCTGATGGGTGGTGCACCTGTTTTCTGGACTCCTGCCGCTACAGATCGGATTGGTTTACAGATCCGTTGGAAATTGATGAAGTCGCCCAGGAAGCACAAGAGTAGTCTTTTTACTCTTCAACTTTTTTAAAACTCCATTTGGATGACCTTGAGATTTCCCCCTCCACTTCCCCATATACCTAGAGTACACAGAGCCTGACGGTCAGTCACTCGGTGGCTGTCGTGGGGTGCGCATCGGTGTCGGCGCTCCGTTGTTAGGTTTTCAGGGTCACAGTAATATGAAATTGGGGGTGTTGTGCTCGTTCAAGGTCACCTGAGGGATTACCGGTTGACTATTTAGGCAGGGTCATGTCAGAAACTCAGGTTTAACTTGGCACTTTTGCCGTTTCTCGTCGAATATTCGCTCCAAGTGGTCAAGGTCACGGGGACTCGGACTGAAACTCGGAGCGTAGTGCGAGAAACGGCAAAAGTGCCAAAAAAATTTAAGTTTCGGCGTGACCTTGACCTTAGTGGCATCGGTGACGTCATTTTGATGACGTAAGGGTGATGACGTCATCAGCACGTCATTTCTGTGACGTCATTGAAATGACGTCATTGGTGATGACGTCATCGATTGCGTCATCGATGACGTCATCGATGACGTCATCGATGACGTCATCGGTGAGGTCATTGACCTCGATGACGTCATCCCTCAGGTGACCTTGAACTGGCCCAGCATCCCCAATTTCACACTACTTCTGTCAATTAACTATGCAAACCTTTTACAAAACACTCGCTCTCAAATAAAATTATTTTTTAATTATTTCAATATAGCCCCTGATTTTAACAAAATCCATCTCAAACGTTATTTTAGGTTGGAGTATTGTTTAATAATAGGTTTTAAAATTTTACTAACCCATGTAACTTAGATTTGAGAAAACTAATTGACTTGATAACAAGTAACAATAAAATTGATGTTTTGTTTATTTTGCTTTTTATATTAAACATTTTCATGCATTTATATGAGTTTTAGAATTTTAAATGATAATCTAGACTAGATCATAGCAACTTTTACTGGATTTAATTAAATGATGGAGTAATTAAATTTTTATGACTTACTTTTACTAAACAATTCCAATCGATTCACTACGATTCGCTTAACTTCTATTTTTTCAACCATTTAAAATACCTCGATAAAACAGTAAGGACAGTTTTGTGTTTGTCAAGATGGCCGATGTTGAGGTTCGTTTGTATAGATAACTTTGGACAGTATCGGCAAGAATTCGGATGAAATTGTTCAAATCCATGCCGCAATTCTGTTCAATAGAAGTACATAAGAACTTCTTCATCTATGTTGTATAATGTTAGGCACTATGATTCAGATAAAAATACTGATAGAACATATATTGGAACCCGCAAAATTGATGCTAAGTTCCTAATTCTTTTTTGCTAATTAGTCGGGATTGACCAATTGACATCCTTGTAAATTTAAACACTAAAAGGTTATCCCACAAAACCACACATCAAGGAAGTAGTGTTGAGTTATTTTGTGAGAAACAAAAAACCAAAGAAACAAAATCGAAAACATTCATAAGCAACTTACTAATGTTCAGAATTCATTAAATATAGTTCTCTTGGTTAACCTAAAATTGTTTTGAGTTAACCTAAAATAAGATTCCGTTTCCAATTGTCAATAATTTGAATTAACAAATCAGAGAATTCAGAGAACAGCTCAAACAAGGTGAATAAACAGTTTTATCCGTCTAAATTTTCGATGAAACGAAAATAGACTAAACTTCAATAAATTCACTGATGTAAAGAAAATGATCTATACTTTCTTATGAATTAAGAAGAAACAAACGAATCCGTCCTGTTGACCTAAAACTGCCTCATCCAATTTGTTTTATAAAGCACTATTTTCTTGCCCTAGATCACCCTCTAATTCTGTTCCTCAAAGCGGGCTCGGAGAAATGTGGGGATGATATTTTCTAAAGTTTATTCTAAGCTAATTGATCAAAAGTTTAATTAATATAAAAAATTCTTAATTTAAATTAAATTCTAAAGTTTTTAAATTCTTAAGTTCTAAAGTTTAAATTCTATAATAATATATACTTAGTTTTGTTCTGTCACTCATTTTTACGTCTGTTCTTGGCTATAAAATTGTTTGTAGCGTTTGCCTTTATACTTATATTAATAATAATAGTAAAGAGTAATTTATTTAATTCTTTTTTTAATCTACTGTATTATAAAATATAATTAAAACACCAGCCATTCCATTGGAGGAGGTGTAATGGCTTATATCCCTCATTAATGATAGATCGCTGTGACAGAAGCCTAGTATTAGCATAGTAATGACCTGCCCCTGAATAAATAACCAACCCGAAATTTATACTCTCTATGTTCGGTCACAACGGACTGAACCTTTCCATTATATAAATTAGACGATTCTACTAAATATTATTTTTATTAATCCTTAGATCTTTTCTATCATAATGATCATGGTGCAGAGGGTCTCAAAACGAATCATTCACAAAATTCCAAAGGTTACAGAAACTGTAATAAACTTTGTAATATTATATGAAATATGAAATTCTAAGGATAAACTAATAACTAGGCCTTCCATAACTAAATGTCTTAATTGTTGTTAATCATTACATCATTTGCTCTTGGTCACCAGACAAAGTCTTTAAAAACCCTTCCAGTTATCCTAGTCAACTCTCAGTCAATATCTCAATTATGTAAAAAACAAAACATCAAACTGTGTAAATTATTAGAGTTATACAACTCAAAGAATAGTGAATTTCTGGTAGACAATAATAATGTAAAATAAGAATGTAAAAAAAACTTCCCTGGAACACAAAACTATAAATTCTCAACATTCTTTAAAATAATTAATTTTAATTATAGGTTTTTCTTCCTTTTTAGTATCCTCAGTGAGTAAAGACAAAATGTTTGTATTCAGCTCATGTAATATACAATATCTTAAAATAAAACATTAAATGCACACTTTAAATTTAAATAATGGTTTTTTTTTTATTAAAAGTAACAACAGTAAAAGTGCACTAAAGAAAGTCATTAGGATTAGCCTACGTGATTCGACCCTACGCTAATGACCCTAAATTTCTTCGCATCTTTATATTTCGATAATAAATTAAGTAAAAACTCCTTTTCAAACCCTATGAAGTATAGCCCCTAAGATAAAGAAATTTTCCCCCTGTTAATATTTTCACCATTTCAACCACGATTCACTTTGTTTCCTTGGTAACCAGTTCTTAGTTTACAGTTTCTCATCAAGTTTTATAGCCATTTTACCCATTTTCCAACGTTTTTATGGTAACCAACTTAAATAGCCTGTTCACAAACTATCAAATCAAAGTGGTTTTAGAAACCAACCAATAATAAGACGTTTTAGAAGTATAATATGAAACTTTTGAAGCTTTTAATGAGCAATTAGAATAGCTAAAACTGGTAAACAAGGGTAAGGTGTAAGAGGTTACTAAGCAAACGGGAGTAATCGTGGGTAAAATGGGTCAAATCAGAAGGGGTAAAAAAATTTACACGTGTTTATCACTCTATTGTAACCTCGTTGATTTGAGTAAATAAGAATTAACCTCACTTCAACATCTAACACAATAGTCAAATAGTAGTTTTCATCACTAAGAGCAAAAGTGACTGTTTCGGTGCGCAATTGTGTTTAAAAAACGAGGCGTAGCCGCGTATTTTAAAACGATTAAGCACCAAAAAGACACTTTTGCTCCGAGTGATGAACATTGTTTTGTATCATAATGCAGAATTGTACTTTTAATCGTTAATAATATTAACTAAAAAGTGGTTTTCTCGAGGTTATATTTACAAAGTAAGTAATATACCATGTTTACATTTCTGTTACTTACAAAAAATGCTTTTTTAGCGTTTGAATTTCACTATTATGTATAGAAAACTAATAAACACCACTTAGCAAACAGTTAAATTTCAGCTCCAGACCTACAAAAAATTCCAACTGATTTTTCAGTCCTAGGACAAAGAGGAATCGGTTTTGGTTTTATTGTAAGAACAAAAAACAGGCTGATTTCGTGTAGAATGATAAAAATAAGTTTAGATAATTTCATCTGTGGACGACAGCTAAATCGTTATTTATTTATTTTACTTCCAACGGTACAAATAACCATTTCATAATTGTTGTGGGTTGTTGTTATTGAGTACCCCTGTCATAGATCAACCCCTCTATGAATCATATTAAAAATAAAGTGTTGAAGTGTTTGAAGGAAAAATATGAAATATACGGCATTAAATAATACAAAATCAAAGTAAACTAATTTAATATAACCCATTTCAATAATAATATAAAAATTATAAATAGAATCTTCCTTAGATAATCTTTTAATACGGTGGAGACATAAGTTAAAGGGTGGACGGGTAATGAATAACGTATGAGGTAATTCATCATGTATAAAGTTCAGGTCATCCATCTTATGTGGCTTCCTGAATACATTATATATCTTGAGGGGAGTTATCTGTTACATCATTCAGTCATGTATTATACATGAATCGATCCTGCAATCGGAATATGAACCTTGCAGAGGAAACTGGAGGATTATACGTAATTGGATAAGCACAATGCCGTGCTCCTCACTGATGGAATAAGTTATGTAGAAACTGAAGCCGTTTACATTGAGAACATCCTCAGTAAAATAATTTATGGGACGTCAGTTTGGAAATTGTCTATTTACAAGCTTGTATAGAAGTTCTGATTATTTCTCTAAGCCTCTATAATATTTAGGATAATACATTCACATTTCTTAAATAAAATATTTATCAAATTTTATCGCAAGTCTTGAAGGAAAACACTTATATTTTAATAGAAAATTAGGATTAATCATTGTAGGATAGCTTTTACAAAAAACTCCTAGAAAACTAATTGTTGTTTGAGGTCAAGTATTAGTTTATTACAAGTCCGGTAAACACCTTCCAGACCAGTTAATGTACGATATTTTTCATCAAACTTTTTGTTTTTAAAAAGGTAAATCTCTAACTTTTAACAAGTTTCTATTTATATTTGATACAATTCATTAACCTACTTCACCACTTACATTACGTTATACAACTTTTTAATACAACTGCTTCTTAGAATCCTTAAAACCCGGAAAAAGCTCATTACAGGATACCTACCCGTAATGAAATGTTATTATTTATGCACTCCGCCATCAGCGGGTTCAAGGTTCAAATCCAGACTCTATAAATTGCTAGAGTTTTAGCGAATTTCCCTATAGGGAATATAGGGAATACGCTATTACGGTAGTAGTCACGGTAAGACCTAAGGCCGGGACCATGATTCTTTTTCGTTTTGAGGTACCTATAAGCCAAAAACACCGTTCGTTCAAATTGACATATATGTATATATATATATATATATATATATATATATATATATATATATATATAAGTAGATAGTATCATGTTACTTCTAGGACACTTTTGGAGACAATCAAAAATCAAACAAATTTCACAGTTTTTTAATACAATTATGCAATATTTTTGCCATTTTTTGGCCAATTTTCAGCTTTTGTCAAATTGTCATAAAAAATATGCAATTTTAATGAAATTTTTAACAAATATGCCTAAATTTTCTACAAAATAAAATTTTTTAAAAAACAAGTAAAATTATCATATTTTATAAGTATTTTTTCAATAAAATTAATAGTCGACTTTTCATAAGGTAATTTAAAATTTTAATAGTATTTTTTCAATAAAATTTGAATTTTTTTAAAACAAGTAAAATTAAGGTTTAGTATCAATAATATTGTAATAATTATTCAAATTTAACTAAAGCAGTTTCTTTATCATCAAAAGTCTTAATATCAGTGACAATTAAATGTAAATCTGTTTTATTTAATTCTTTAATTGATTTATCATCAATTACATTAGTAAATCTTTTTGGTAAATGTACTTTACATTTTTCTAATTCAACAATAATTGTATATCCATATTTATCTTTAATTCTTTCAAATTTTTCAATTTTATATTTTTCATTTAAATTTAAACTTTTTAATGGTTTATATTCTTTAAATCTTAATCCTCCAATATTATTAATTTCTTCTAATAGATCCATTTATATAGGAAAAAATATCACAAACTTGTTTGTGATAGATATGTTAAAAAGTCATTGTCATAATTAGGTTTTATACAAAAATCCATATTTAAGTATTTAAAAATCATAGGTAATAATTTTTTGTATGATATATTACTTTTCTTAAAACATAAATATTTATTAAAAAATAGTGTAATTTTTTCTTTATCTTCATTATTCAATTCAAAATCAATATTGTATATTTTGTTTAAAAATTGATAGTAAAATATCCAATTTGTACAATTCCTTTGTTTTAAAAATAATTTTATATTCTTAGGTGTTATTTCAAAATGATTGGAAATACATAAAATATATAATTTATTAATTAATTGTTGTGTTTTATATGGTTGAAAATGGTTAAATTCTCTTAAAATATGTTTAAGATGTTTATTCTTATTACTTTTTCTCTTAATCTTTTTTTCATAAATAATTCTTTTACATATATTTTTTTTTTTTTTTTTTTTTTTTGAGGGAGAGGCGGAAAAATGCATTACGCACACAGGTGGCCAGCCTGTAGTGTGGGGCTCCCCTAAAAACGAGTTTACCCACTAAAAAACCTCCTCTACTCTTTAGGAATCTAACCTGGAATTGTTTGACACATTACGTCAGGCTAGGCCTAAATTTGGCTTACGCCCGTGGGGCTCGCTCCTTATCCAGCCGCTCGATCAAGGGATCTGGGCCACTTCACGGTCCAGATCGGTTTTCTTTTCCAGGAGGATGCCCCGGACGAACTGTGACAAACAATCCCAGTTGCCCTCATCCTCCAAAATCTTTTGGCAGACCGAGTCCACCGAAAATGCACCAAAGACTTGTGTGGCCTCCAGGCGGGGCCCTTCCCAACGGGGACAGCGGAAGAATGTGTGTTCCGCATCGTCGGGAACACCCGGGCAATAAATGCAGTCCGGTGAACCGGTCTTTCCCATACGGTTCAGGTACGACCGAAAATAGCCGTGACCTGTCAAAAATTGGGTCAGGTAGTAGTCCACCTCGCCATGCCGCCTTTCCACCCATGGTTGGACCTGCTCGATGAGTCGCGCAGTCCATCGTCCTCGGGTGTCGTGCTCCCAGCTGTGTTGCCACTGCTGGAAGGTTCGGGAGCGCTCTTCTGTTCTTGCCGTGTCCTTGCCGATCTCGCCTTGTCTCTGATAAATCGCTTTCCTCTCCCCTGCCAAGAGCTTGACAGGGATGACTCCGGCGACCACCAGGACGGCAGGCTCGGACACTGTCCGGTAGGCGGAACACACCCGAAGCGCAGCTTGACGCTGAACCCGGGCGAGTCGCAACCTGTAGCACTCCTTATCTAGTGCGCCTGCCCACACCTCTGCCCCGTAAAGGAGCACGGACTGGACCGCGGACATCAACAGACGTCTTCTGCTGGATCGGGGACCCCCGACATTGGCCATCAGCCTACTAAGGTAAGTGACTACCTTAGCGGCCTTGTCCGCCGTACGGAAGATCTGATCCCTCCAGCTTAACTTGGTGTCCACCATAACCCCAAGGTATTTGGCGGCACGAGTTGATGTGACCACCTCCCTTCCCACTCGGAGTGGCACGACGGTGTCGATCCTCTTCTTCGTGAGGATCACAATCTCCGTCTTACTGAGAGCAAGCGAGAGACCGTGATCTGACATCCAGGTGTTGACCACACGCATGACTCGGTTCAACTTTAGTTGGGCCAGCTCAACGTTGCGTGCAGCTATGAGAGCTGCGACGTCATCGGCGTACCCAACCAAAGTGGTTTCCTCAGGCATCTCGGACCTCAGGAGGCTGTCATAGGCAACGTTCCAGAGATCCGGGCCGAGTATTGAACCTTGTGCGGCACCAGAAGTGACTTCCACCGTCCGCGTTCCGTCCCTCGTGTCATAAATCAGGCTTCGAGAGCGTAGATAATCCTCGATGAGCCGCAACAGATATGCAGGAATACGAAAGGTGTTTCGAAGCGCATCCAACATATCGACCCACCTCGCCGAGTTGAAGGCATTCTTGACATCAAGCGTAACAAGAAGCACTACTCGGCGGGAGAAATGGTTGTGGCTCTCGGCTCTCTCCACAGCTCTCTGAACTTCGGTGACAGCGTCGATCGTTGACCGTCCCTTTCTGAAGCCGTACTGACGGGGGCATAAGTCCCCGGCAGCTTCCACGGCAGAAGTCAGGCGGGAACGGATCAGCTTCTCGAACAGCTTTCCAGCCGTGTCCAACATGCAGAGAGGCCTGTGGGACGACGGCAGCTCGGG
The DNA here is from genome assembly GCA_030545055.2 of Neoaliturus tenellus. Classification (NCBI taxonomy): domain Eukaryota; kingdom Metazoa; phylum Arthropoda; class Insecta; order Hemiptera; family Cicadellidae; genus Neoaliturus; species Neoaliturus tenellus. The sequence continues at coordinate 121,852,885 of CM061533.1, read as the reverse complement.
ATCACCTTTGCCCTTGCTGATCAGTACAAGCCTGGCTGTTTTCCAGGGAGCCGGAAACACCCCTTCTACTAAACATGCATTGTACATTCTCAACAACAAGTCAGCGTTGATTGAAAATACTTTCTTTAAAGCCTCACTGGGAATCCCGTCCGGGCCAGGAGCCTTGTTGCTCTTCAGGGAGAGAACGGAGGTTTCCAGCTCCTCGAAGGTGAAGAGTGGAATGTCCTCTACCCGTCCGAAGTCAACCGGCGGTCGCTGTGGATGTTCAGGAAACAACGCAGCGACGATCCTCCCCATGGTGGCGCCCTCCATGATGGAAGGTGGAGATCGGGCGCCGAGTTTCTGTGTTACAAGTTTGTAACCCAGGCCCCACGGGTCGGAGTCAACGTCGTCACGAAGTCTCCTCCAGCTATTCGCCTTGCTCCTGTTGATCGCCTGGCGGAGAGATTTTCTCGCAGCTTTATAGGCCTCCGACTTACGAACTCTGTCTGCGGGAATTCTCGCTCTTGTGGCGGCTCGTCTAGTTCTTAAACATGTTCTTCTGAGTTCCGCAATCTCTTCAGTCCACCAGTAAACGGGTTGTTTGTCGCGTCGGGGTTTCCTTCGCGGCATAGACTGGTCGCAGGCCGAGACGATCAGTTCCATCGTGGATGTTACTAGTGCCTCGGCCCCAGCCTCACCAGGATTCCCCTGCGCTCCCCGAGAGATGACTTCGGTGAACTTGACCACGTCCAGTTTGTTGGTGTTCCACCGGCGTGGCCCTTCCCGAGATGCGGAAACTCGACGATTTGCCTGATCATGCAGGTCAAAAACGACGTATTGGTGGTCGCTACCCGTGTAGTCCTCCACAACCCTCCAGCCAGAGATCCTCGGAAGGAGCGACTCAGACGCAAAGGTGACGTCGGGGATCGTGCCTCTCTGCCCGGGGCGCCGAAAAGTAGGTGTGTCGCCCTGGTTAAGGACGACAAGACCGGCCCTGGCGATGAAATCCAGGATGTATTTCCCCCGGGAGCTGGTAGAGGGCATTCCCCACTCGACGGCCCTGGCGTTGAAATCGCCACCAATGACGACATGCCCGGTGGTGCCGAGAACGCACTCCTCTAGACTATCTATCTTGTCGCGGAAGTCCTGGACGGCCTCGTTGGGGGTGAGGTAGCAACTGAAGATAGTCACGTCCCTACACCGAACCCAGACGAATCCTCGGCCGCGCCCGTGACTCCGCACCAAGACATCCTGCGTATTACGTGCCCAAAATGCAGCAGTACCGAGGCTGTCGGAGATCCAAATGTTTGGGTCTCTGTCCCGATACTGTTCGCTGATAAGGAGCGCGTCAGCACCAAGTTCTCGGGCGAGCTGATCTAGAAGGTTATCAGCTCCCCAGGATCTGTGAAGGTTGGCCTGTAGGATGCGAATTACCGTCCGCTGCCTTTTGCCTGTTCAAGTGCGGCTCTGAAGGCACCGCACTGACCAGACCCGGGTAAGTGACCGAGGGCACTGGAGCCTGAATCCTTGCAGAGGAAGCAGGAGGGGCTCGAGGAACATTCCTTACGACAATCAAAAATCAAACAAATTTCACAGTTTTTTAATACAATTATGCAATATTTTTGCCATTTTTTGGCCAATTTTCAGCTTTTGTCAAATTGTCATAAAAAATATGCAATTTTAATGAAATTTTTAACAAATATGCCTAAATTTTCTACAAAATAAAATTTTTTAAAAAACAAGTAAAATTATCATATTTTATAAGTATTTTTTCAATAAAATTAATAGTCGACTTTTCATAAGGTAATTTAAAATTTTAATAGTATTTTTTCAATAAAATTTGAATTTTTTTAAAACAAGTAAAATTAAGGTTTAGTATCAATAATATTGTAATAATTATTCAAATTTAACTAAAGCAGTTTCTTTATCATCAAAAGTCTTAATATCAGTGACAATTAAATGTAAATCTGTTTTATTTAATTCTTTAATTGATTTATCATCAATTACATTAGTAAATCTTTTTGGTAAATGTACTTTACATTTTTCTAATTCAACAATAATTGTATATCCATATTTATCTTTAATTCTTTCAAATTTTTCAATTTTATATTTTTCATTTAAATTTAAACTTTTTAATGGTTTATATTCTTTAAATCTTAATCCTCCAATATTATTAATTTCTTCTAATAGATCCATTTATATAGGAAAAAATATCACAAACTTGTTTGTGATAGATATGTTAAAAAGTCATTGTCATAATTAGGTTTTATACAAAAATCCATATTTAAGTATTTAAAAATCATAGGTAATAATTTTTTGTATGATATATTACTTTTCTTAAAACATAAATATTTATTAAAAAATAGTGTAATTTTTTCTTTATCTTCATTATTCAATTCAAAATCAATATTGTATATTTTGTTTAAAAATTGATAGTAAAATATCCAATTTGTACAATTCCTTTGTTTTAAAAATAATTTTATATTCTTAGGTGTTATTTCAAAATGATTGGAAATACATAAAATATATAATTTATTAATTAATTGTTGTGTTTTATATGGTTGAAAATGGTTAAATTCTCTTAAAATATGTTTAAGATGTTTATTCTTATTACTTTTTCTCTTAATCTTTTTTTCATAAATAATTCTTTTACATATATTACATCCTACACAATTTCCAATAATAGTAAAATTAGTTTGATTATGGCATCTATAACACATATCCATTTATTTAAAAAAAATTATACATAAATGAATGAACCAATTCATTGTCACAAATGTAAGAAAAAAACTAAAAATATTAATCCACAAATCGTTGAAATGAAAAATGGATTATATAGAATTGCTACTAAATGTTCAATTTGTAAAACAAATAAAAGTAAAATTTTGAAAAAAGAAGTTAAACCTATAATTAAAAAAGAATTAACTAAAAATGAACAAATAATTGAAGCAAATGAAATTCATGCTCCAATCAGAAAGAAATTTTTAAAAAGAAAAATAATTACATTAGGTATTGATGATTTATGGGCAGCAGATTTAATTATAATGAAAAATTATGAAAAAGAAAATGATGGTTATAAATATATGTTAAATGTGATAGATACTTTCTCAAAATATGTTTGGTCAAAACCATTAAAGAAAAAAGATGGAAAAACAGTTTCTAAAGCATTTGAAGAAATAATTAAGGATGCAATTAAAATTAATCATAAATCACCTAATCTTTTACATACAGATAAAGGATTAGAATTTATCAATAAAGATTTTAATGAAATATTAAATAAATATGATATTAAATTGTATCATACAGAAAATGAAGAAAAATCAAGTATAATAGAAAGGTACAATAGAACACAAAATGAAAAAATGAAAATACAATTTGAAATTAATAAAAATTATAGATGGATAAATATTTTACCAAAAATTGTTAAAGAATATAATAATTCATATCATTCAACAATTAAAATGAAACCAATTGAAGTAAATAAAAATAATGAAAAGGATTTATTAGATACTGTTTTTAAATATAAACCACCAAAAATAATAACCAAATCAAAATTTAAAATAAATGATAGAGTTAGAATTGGAAATAAAAAATCGACATTTTCTAATAAATATAAAAATAATTGGTCTAGAGAAATATTTGTAATTTCTAAAATTAATAATACAAATCCAGTTACTTATAGTATAAAAGATCAAAATAATGAAGATATTATTGGAAATTTTTATGAATATGAATTGAAAAAAACCAATTTGTAAATTTTATTTTATATAAATGGAAAAGATATGTTTAAGGTGTAAATTATATAAAGATATATCTAAATTTTATAAAGACAAAAATACTAAAGATGGGTTATATTATTATTGTAAAGAATGTAAGGATGTGTATTATAAAAAATTATATGATAGTATTAAAGTTATTGAATTAAATGAAAAACAATGTCATAAATGTAAAGAAATTAAAGATATTTCAAATTTTAATAATTATCATTATAGTAAAGATAGAAAAAATACAATTTGTATACAATGTATTAGAGAAATGTTTTTAAAACCACAATTTTGTGAATGTGGAAGAAATATTAAATGGACTAATAATTATTTAAGACATTTAGAAACTAAAATTCATGACAAAAATATAACAAAACTAGAGAATTTAAAAATATGATAAAAATAATAATTTTACTTGTTTTAAAAAAGTTTAAATTTTATTGAAAAAATACTATAGAAAACTTAATTGACTTATAAAAAGTTAACTATTGATTTTTATTGAAAAAATACTCTAGAAAATTTAAATTAACTTGTGAAAAGTTGACTATTGATTGAAAAAATACAATTTAAACTATAAATTACCTAGAAAAAAGTAGAAAAACTTCTCATATTTTTAAGAGTTTTATTTCTAAGTTAAAATTATTTCTAATAAATGGAACGAACAAATAAAAATATTAATTGTCCTTATTGTAATAAAAATATATTATATAAAAATTATGATAGACATTATAACTCAACTAAACATTTATTAAATAAACAAAAATATGATAATAAAATATTTGAATTAAAACATTGGTGTAAAAATAATAATATATATAATTATAAAAATAAAACTTTAGATGAATTAACAAATATTAAAGAAACATTTGATCTTACAAATTATTCATTATTTAATATAGAAAAATTAAATGAAATTGCAAAAAAATTATCTGTCAGAAATTATGAAAATTTATCTAGAGATGAACTAATTAAAAGATTAAACAAAATTAAAGAAAATCCAAATAATTTAAGATATAGATCATTAAAATATATTCAAAATTTAGCAATTAAAAATAGTATTAAAATTGTTAATAAAACTAGAAATGAATTGATTGGATTATTAAATGATTATTTTAAAAATAAACCAATTCCAAAAGAAAATATAATAAATATTCAAGAAGCTTCGTCATTAAAAGGATATTTTCAAGATTATATTTTAACAAATTCAAATGATGATTTAGATATTAATGATTATTTAGAAACTCAAAGAAATGAAATAAAAAAATTGATAGAAAAACAAAAATTCAAAAATATTAAAGGACAGATGGCTTTAGAATGTGAATATGAAAGAAAATTAATAAATGGTGAAATTCAAAATAGTAATATGTATTTTTGTATAAAAAGTTCAGATATTTTAAATATAGATGATTTTATTGATGATCAATTTAAGAAATTAATAGTTAGAGAACAACTAAATCAACCATCAAAAGGCTCTGGTTGGTCATTAAAAAGATGTGTTGAATTAAATCTAAAATTATCTAAAAATAATTCATTAAATGCTGGATCATATATAGAATTACCAAATGAAATTAAGAATAAAAAATGTTGTGTAAATTTTAAAAATAAAGATGAATATTGTTTTATTTATGCAATTAGATGTGCTATAGATAAACCCAACGAACATGCTGAAAGAGTTAAACAATATCAAAAATATATAAATGATGATATTTTTAAAGGTTTTGATTATCCAATATCATTGAAAGATATTAAATTATTTGAAAAAAGATCATTTGATTCTAAATATAACTATCCATCAATGTCAATAAATATTTATAGAATTGATGAAGATGAAAAAATAGTGCCATTACAAATATCTGAACATTATAATACAAAACTAGAAATTGATTTATTATATTATAAAATTGGTAATAATTCTCATTATATATTAATTACAGATTTAAGTAAGTTAGTATCTAAACAATTAACACAAAAAATAAAAATAAAAAATATATTTGTAGAAGATGTTTGACTCATTTCTATAAAAATAAAGACTTGAATAATCATTTAGAAATATGTAAATCATTAGAACCTTGTAGACCTATAATGCCACATCCTGGTCAAAGAGTAAGTTTTAAAAATTATTATAAAAAGTTTGAACATCCATATGTAATTTATATGGATTTTGAAAGTATATTAGAAAAGATTGATAATTGTAAAAATAATCCAAATTGCTCATATACAAATAAAATTCAAAAACATAAACCATATGGATTTACAATCTATTTAGTATCTAGAGTAACTAATAAAATGTATAAACCTATTTTTTATAGAGCAAAAAATGAAGAGGAATTAATAAATGTACCAAATAAATTATTTGAATATTTAGATGAAATTTCAAAATATATAGCTAAAAAATATAATTCAAAAAATAAAAAGCCTATGAATTTAACTAATGAAGAAGAAATTAATTATCAAAAAACTAATATTTGTCACATTTGTGAAAATAGTGGTTTTGATAATGATAAAAGAATAAAAGTAAGAGATCATTGTCATTTAACAGGAAAATTTAGAGGTGCTGCACATTTAAATTGTAATTTAAATCTAAAATTTCCTCAAAATATTCCTATATTCTGTCATAGTAGTTCAAATTATGATACACATTTGTTTATAAAAGAATTAGCTAAAAAATATGGTAAAATTGATTTGTTAGCCAATACAGATGAAAAATATATAAACTATTCAGTAAATTCTGGTTATGGTTATGAATTTGAAGGTGAACTATATTTTAAACCTAGAAAATTTATAAAATTCTCATTTGTAGATACATTTAGATTTATGGCTACATCAATTGAAAAATTAGCTAAAAATCTTAAAGAATTTAAGCATATAAATAAATTTATAAAAGAAAATGATATAATTGAATATGATAATGAAACTTTAAAAATATTAACTTCTAAAGGTGTATTTCCATATGAATTTATTGATAATGTTGAAAAATTAAATTATGATAAAATATTAGAAAAAGATCAATTTTATAGTTGTTTAACTAATGAAAATATAAGTGATGATGATTATAAACATTATATAAAAGTTTGGAATAAATTAAAAGTAAAAACATTAGGTAATTATTCAGATTTATATAATATTCAAGATGTTCTTTTATTAGCTGATATATTTGAAAATTTTAGATCTGTTTGTTTGAAAAATTATCAATTAGATCCAGCACATTATCTAACATCACCATCACTAGCTTGGGATTCTATGTTAAAATTAACAAAAATTAAACTAGAATTAATAAGTGATTATAATATGTATTTAATGATTGAAAAAGGTATTAGAGGTGGTATTTCACAATGTATAATTAGATATTGTAAAGCAAACAATAAATATACAAAAAATTATGATAAAACAAAACCTGAAAATTATATGTTATATATAGATGCAAATAATCTATATGGATGGGCTTTAAGTCAAAAATTACCTTATAAAGATATAACATGGATGAATCCTAATACATATACATTAAATGAATGGGAAGAAACAATATTAGAATTAGATGAAAATGCTGAATATGGATATATATTAGATGTTGATTTAGAATATCCTATTGAATTACATGATAATCATAAAGATTTACCATTAGCACCTGAACATTATAATAATAAGCTTTGTACAACATTATTTGATAAGAAAGATTATGTTATTCATTCAAGAAACTTAAAATATTATCTACAAAAAGGATTAAAATTAAAGAAAGTTAATAGAGTTATAGCATTTGATCAAGATGATTATATGAAAAAATATATTGAATTAAATACTAAATTAAGATCCAAATCAACATCAGATTTTGAAAAAGACTTTTTTAAATTGATGAATAATAGTGTTTTTGGAAAAACTATGGAAAATGTTAGAAATAGATGTGATATAAAATTAGGTGATGAAAAGTTTTCATTAAAACAAGCAAAAAAACCTAATTTTAAAACATTTAGTATATTTGATAAAGACTGTATTGCTTCACATATGATAAAAGAAAAGGTTAAGTTTGATAAACCAATCTATATAGGATTTTCAGTACTTGATTTATCAAAATTACATATGTATCAATTTTATTATGAAAAATTAAAGAAGTTTGATCCAAATATAAGGTTATTATATATGGACACAGACAGTTATTTTATAGAATTTAAAAAGGATCCATATAAAATTATTAAAGAAAATATTAATGAATTTGATACAGGTGATTATAAGAAAGAACATGAATGCTATAGTGAAAAGAATAAAAAAATAATTGGTAAATTTAAAGATGAGTTAAATGGTGAAATATTAGAAGAATATTGTGGTTTAAGATCAAAATTATATAGTTATGAATTTAATAATAAAAATCCTGTAAAATGTAAAGGTATTAAGAAAAGTGTTGTTGATAAAACATTACATATGGATGATTTTAAGAAATGTTTATTTGATGATCAAGAACAATATAGAGAAATGACTTGTATTAGAAGTTTTAAACATGAACTATATACAATTACAATAAATAAATTAGCTTTAAGTAATAGAGATGACAAAAGATTTATTTGTGAAAATAAAATTGATACATTACCTTGGGGGTATAAAAATAATTATAAATAAATGGAAATTTTAATTATTCCAAAAGAATTAATAAATAATGATTTTGATATAAAATTATATTTATTTAAAACTAAAATATCAAATAAATTTTTAATATATCTTTTTAAATATAAAAATTATTTTGTATATCATTATAAGTTTAATTTTATAATAGAACCATTTATAAATATTATAAAAAATTATGTTAAAGAAAGTTTTAAAGAAAATGATCAAAATTATATTAATAATTTATAACCATATGATATTGAATTTATACTATAATTTTATGTATATTTTTAAATATTTTCTTTAATAAATTTAAATATATTCAATAATTTATTGAATATCTAACATAAAAATATCTATAAATTTTACTTTATTATCATTATAAGTAAGACCCGTCTTTAAGACGGGTCTCAAATTTGTATATAATTTATTATATTTATGAATATTTTTGAATGTTTAAGAAGGGTGACATTTTGTTACCCTTAAGTTTTTATTGTATAATAAGGTTACCTCCTTTAAAAATTTTAAAATAAATATTCTAATTTATATGGGACCCATTTTGGGTCCTACCTAATTTTAATAAGTTTTGTATGTTTTTTCATTATATGATAGGGGGGGGACAAATTGTCCCCTCTAAAAATATCTATAAATTTTAATATATCCTTATTGTTTTCTACTTTTTTTTATTTTAAAATTAATAAATATAAACCAGATTCATAAATAAACATTGTTTTATTATCTATTTTATTGACGCCCTGTTTTAGGGCATCTGAAAAACATGTTTGTACATCAATTTCTAGGGTGTCATAATTTGTGACACCTATAATTTTTATGTAAATTAATTTATCATTATTATGTAAATGTAACTGTTGGTTACACTTGATATATTTTAAGTTTTATATATTTTTCTTTTACATTATCAATTAAAACTTTTCTAGAATTTTTATTTTTTAAAATATAACAAATATCTTTTCTTTTAAACCAAGGTTTATTTTGTTTATTAAATACAATTAATTTATTATTAAATATAAAATTATTGTTAATTAAATAAATTATTGTTTTTATTATTTATGTAGATAAATTTTATATTACAAATTTTGTTTTAATCTTAAATATACAATACTTTTAATATTTTCATTATTTATTTGATTTCCATCACTATCTTGAATAGATATTACAATATTTTGAATTTTATTTATATTTTTTAAAGGAATATAATCAATTTCATTTGGTTTTTCACTAATTTTTGATCCATATTCAACATTTGGATAAAATGAATATAGAATTTCTGATTCTTTATGTAAATGTGAATGATCTTTATGATTTTCAAAACTAGGATCAACTAAATTACAATGTATTTCAATAACATCAAAAGGTCTAATTTTTGGTAGTTTTATTCCTTTTGTTAATACATTTGGTTCAATCATTTTATCATCTAATCCTAATAAATCAATTATAATTGTTGTTACTATAATTTTAACAGGAGATTTTATTATAATATATGGTCCATCATTTTTCAGTATAAAATCATTTTCATCAAATTTATTAATTTTCTTTTTAAATTCTTTTAAACTATTAATAAAAATATTTTTTATTTCTTCAATTGTATAATTTCCTTTATTTATATCAAAATATTGATCTATAATTTTATCATCTTCATCTTTAATAGAATATCCATAACAGTTTTTATAATCATTTGGTATATTTGATATAAAATTATCTGAATAAAATCCACTTAAACCAATACTATATTTTCCATCTAAATGTATTGGATGTTCTAATCTTAATTCTAGTTTGGATGAATGACCAATTATTTTAAATAATTTCATCTTATTTAAATGGAGAAATTTTTAGAAAAAAAGATAATATAAAATTAGAATCATATGATAAAAATAATAAAAATGATCAACCTATTAGATTATTAATTATAGGAACAAGTGGATCTGGTAAAACTACATTATTATTAAATTTCATTTATAAAAGATTAATTCCATATTCAAATTTATATATTTTTAGTAAATCATTAGAACAACCATCTTATAAATTATTACAAAAAAGATTTAAAAATATAGAATCAAATATTAATAAACAAATTTCTTATTTTTCATGTGATGATATGATTCCACTAAATAAATGTAAACCAAATTCATTAGTAGTTTTTGATGATTGTATTTTAGAAAAACAAGATAAAATTAAAGAATATTTTATAATGGGTAGACATAAAAATATATCATGTATTTATTTATCACAATGTTATTCAAAAGTTGATATGCAATTAATTAGAAATAATTTAAATATGTTATGCATCTTTAAACAAAATGAACATTATATGAAAAAAATATATAATAATTTTGTTGGATCAGATATGAAATTTGATAAATTTAAAACTATTTGTAATGATTGTTGGAAAGAAGACTATGGATTTTTAACTATTAATTTATTGAAAAAATCAAATGATGGAAAATATATGAAAAATTTTTCTGATATTAAATAATGATAATGGCTTGTTGTATGTTTGATTCAATAATTGATAGAATATTTATTTTATTAGTATTATTTATTTCATTAGTATTTATATATTTAATGAAAATTACAGAAATAAAGTAAAATAAATTGTGTTTAACATAATTAGTGTTTATGTTAACATGATTTGTGTTTGTGTTAACATGATTTGTGTTTTGTGTTAACATGATTTGTGTTTTGTGTTAACATGATTTGTTTTTATGTTAACATAATTTGTGTTTGTGTTAACATAATTTGTGTTTTGTGTTAATATGATTTGTGTTTATGTTAACATGATTTGTGTTTATGTTAACATGATTTGTTTTGAACCTAAATTTTTCTTTGTAATAAATGGATAAAATATCTGTTAATGAAGCTAAAAAATTAGATGATATTGAGAAAAAATTAATAAAAGAATTTAAAAATCAAATTAAAATTGAAGATAATTATGAAAAAATTAAACAAAAAGCATATGAACCTATAACATCAGCAATTGGTAAAGTTGAAAATAAAATTGGTGAAGTCTTAAATGAAAATAAAAACCTTATGGAATTGGTACCTATTGTTAATAATTTTGCCAATATATCAATACCAGAAACTGAAGAACTAAATTTACCTTCAAGTACTCCATTTAGACCAATCAGACAACCAATAATTCAAGAAGAATCGACATTTATTGACCCAAATTTAATTTCACCTCAAACATTAGATAAAATTATTGGTCCATTAGCACAAAAATATTTACCAAGAACAAAAGATGATAAATTTGGTTTATATTGGAATAAACATAAAAAATCATTTATGATTGGTGATAAAATAACTGTAATTGATAATGATGATTTAATAATTGATGATAAAAAATATAATGGAACACATGGATTATGGAGATTGTTAACTTATGAAAAGAAACCAGATAATAATTTATATACACAAGATGATTTAAATAATTATTCAAAAATTTTATGGGAAACTAATTCAATTTATAAAAATAATGATCCAAATAGTAAGAAACCAAAATCTAGTAAAGGTGATAAATATATTAATTTAATTAAACATATTTGGGAATTAAAAGGTGAAATTGAAGGTTCAGGAATCAGACAATATACAGAAAATAAAATTGAATATAGATTTATAGATGATTTAAATAAATTAGATAATATTATTAATTATATATATGCACAAGAAAAAGCTGGCAATAATAATTTTTTAAGTGAAAAGAAAGCAATTAAAGACTTTATATCAAATAAATTAGATGAATTAATTGAAAAACCTGAAGGAATTAAGTATTTAAAAAGAATTTTGGCAAATATTTCATCACCATTATTAAAAGATGGATCAGGTATTTTAAATGATGTTATAAATAATTTACCTTTTGAATTACATGTACCTGGTTATCAATATCTAGGGCCTGGAACTAAATTAAATAAAAGAGTAAAAAGAGGTGATCCTGGAATAAATGATTTAGATAAAGCTGCTAAAGAACATGATTTATTTTATAGAGATCATAAAGATACAAAATCTAGAAATGAAATAGCTGATAAAATTTTACAAGATAAAGCATGGGATATAGTAACATCAAATGATTATGGAATTGGTGAAAGATTAGTTGCATTACCAACATCAGGTGCTATGTGGATGAAAAGAAAATTTGGTATGGGTTTAGAAGTAGGATTAAAATTTTAATAAAATTAATTAAGTTAATCTATATTATAAAAAACTATAAATTTTTTTCTTAATAAATGGAAAAAACAAATATAAACTTGACAGATAATAAAAAATCAAAAATAAAATTAGCATTTAAAAATAAAAGATCAGTTATAATTCAATTTAATATTGATCAATTTAATGAAAATGGAAAAGATATTATATTATTATCTAAAAGACAAATTAATAAACTAAATAAACATAAAAAATTAAATAAAGGATTAAGATTTGAATTTTCATATAATCAATTAAAAGAAATAAAAAATGGTGGATTACTAAAGGAAATTTTAGATTTTGCTGATAATATACCTATAGTTAAAAATTATACACCAAATGTTAGAAAGGGAGCAAAAGTAGTAAAAGAATCTATAATTCCTAAATTTAGAAATTTTGTTGATTGGTTAGATCATGAATTAAAAAATGTAGAAGGATCTGGTTTAGATAAAAAAACATTAAAATATATGAAACAAAATTATAAAAAAATTTTGAACCACTAACATTAGGTGAATTAGAAAAATTGTGTAAAAATATAAAATATTTTAGAGATGTATTTATGAGAGATATATTACCTAATAAAGTTAATAAATTTGAATGTGGAATTATAAATTTAGATTCATTTGATGGAAATGGAACTCATTGGGTTTGTTATTATAAAAAAGATAAAATTAAATATTATTTTGACTCATATGGAAATATAGTTAATAAACCACCAATAGAATTAGTTAAATATCTAGGAAAAGATAATATATTTTATAATGATAATCAAATTCAAAATTATAATGATCCACCAATTTGTGGTCATTTATGTATTTTTATATTAAATGAATTAAATAATAATAAAAAATTTGATAATGTAATAAATAAATTAATCCTTAATAAATATGGATTCACAAAATATATTTGATCTGTTTGGAAGACAGAAAAAACATCCAATTAATATTAAAGAAGATTATATAAATTCTAAATTAAATATATTTTTTAATAATTTTAGTAAAAGTTTTAAAAGTCATGTAAAAAAGACTGAAAATCTAGTAAATGCTATTGGTTTATCAAAAAATTATATAAGTATTAATGGTAAAAGAATTGTTAATGTTAAACCAAGTATAAATAAATATGATGTTGTAATAAAATCAGAATTAGATGAAGTTTTAGATTCAATTATTAAAATTGGTAATGATCATTCAGAAACTAAAAAGGATTTAAATAAAATTACAGACTTTTTAATTAATATTGGAAAATATGTTGAAAATTTAGAAGAAAAATTAGAAAAAGAACTAAAATTTCTATTTGATGGAGTCAATGAATCCATAAAAGAATTAAATGCTGAAATAATACTAATTAAAGATGATATAGATAAATTACAATAATTATTTTATATAAATGGAGTTGATTTATTGTCTTAAATGTAAACAAAAAACTAATTCTAAAGATATTCAGATAATAAAATTGAAAAATATAAATGTAATTAAATCAAAATGTTGTATTTGTAATTCAAAGAAAAGTTGTTTTACAAAATTTTCTCCCTAATAAATGGCTCTATACAGTTCATTTGATTTATTCATTATCAGAAACCAAAATCAATTAAACAAAGATGATTGGGATGATATTTCTGAAAAATATGAGTTGAGTATTAATATGATGAGATTGTTTCAAAATAAATTAAATTGGCAAAAAATTGCTCAACATCAAAATTTAACTATAGATTTTATTACTGAATTCATAAATTATCAATTAAAAGATTATATTGATTTGATTTGTAAATATCAAGATTTAACTGAATATTTCATTCATGATTATGCATTTACATTAAATTGGGAATTAATTTTAGAACATAAAAAAATATCAGCAAAATTTATACTTGATCATGCTACTGAAATTGAATATTTTAAAAGTAAAAATGAAATTGATACATAAATAAAATTTGACATCATAAAATTATAAAAATTTTACTTGTTTTAAAAAAGCTTTTGATTTAAAAAATTTATCCTTAATAAATGGCTGATTACAAAAAATATGTAAATGATATTGAAAGAGCTGAATACAAAAATTTCTATCCATTATCTAAATTACATTTAAATGAACCTAATAAAAAAACTGAATTTAATATAGATTTTGGAGATGGATTTTGTACTTCTAAATTTCAATTTTATATATCTGGTAAATTTACTAAATCTGATGGAAATGCATATGATAATGGTGCTAATATAAAATTAATTGATAATTTTGTTCCATTTTTATTTTCAAACATTGAAGTTAGAAAACATAATAAATTGATTGATGAAATTGAATATCCTGGTCTATTAAGTACAATTAAAGGTACTATAACTTATTCAAAATCAGAAATAAATCAGATAAATAATGGTTTTGAATCAAATTTTAAAAATAAATTTGAAGCAATTGGTAATTTATCTCATTTTGGATTAGGATTTTTTGAAAATGTAAATATTCCAATATACAAAGGAGGTTTTAATATAACATTTATTAGATCAGAAGATAATGATGCAATTTTTAGATGGAAAACTAAAAAGGCTGATGGATCTTATGATAATGCTACATTACCAACTGAAGGTAAAATAACAATTGATGAATTTTTTATTAGAGTTCCTATAATTGAATACAAAACAACAAGTAAAATTCAATTAATTAATGAACTAAGCAAATTTGAAAAAGTAAATTTTCATTTTAATCATTGGCAATGCATTGAACAAAAAAATATTACAGGAAAGAATTTAAGTTTTGATATAACAAATATCTATAGAAATATTTATAATCCAAAATTTATTATAATTGGATTTCAAAAATCAAGAACAAATTATCAGTTATTTGATACTTCTAAATTTGATAGTATGTATGTAAAAAATATAAGAGTAAAACTAAATGGTCATTATTACCCTGATGAATTGGAAAATTTTGATATAAACAATGAAAAATTTAGAATTTTGTATGAAATGTATCAAGATTACAAAAAAGTTTATTATATTAGTAGTAAAATGTATTATAGTCCAACAGAATTTCTAGATAATAGACCAATTTATGTAATTGATACTACAAAAAATCCAACAAATATTTCAAGTTCAAAAAATGATATTATTATTAATGCAGATTTTGATTATGATATAGTAGCTACTAGTAAAACAAATTGTTATATTATTATTGTATCTGAAAAATTACTTGAATATAATATAATCAAAAATGATATTACTGAAATTAATTAGAATGAATTATTACTATTTTAGTCAAATTTATTGAAAAAATACTACTAAAATTTTAAATTACCTTATGAAAAGTCGACTATTAATTTTATTGAAAAAATACTTATAAAATGTGATAATTTTACTTGTTTTTAAAAAAAATTTTATTTTGTAGAAAATTTAGGTATATTTGTTAAAAATTTCATTAAAATTGCAATATTTTTTAAGACAATTTGACAAAAGCTGAAAATTGGCCAAAAAATGGAAAAAATATTGCATAATTGTATTAAAAAACTGTGAAATTTGTTTGATTTTTGATTGTCTCCAAAAGTGTCCTAGAAGTAACATGATACTATCTACTTATATATATATATACGGTATGTATGTATGTGTCCGTGAACAAAATAACTTTTGAACGGAACCTCCGATTTTGATGAAATTTGGTACAGGGGTGTAAGCCAGCATCTACTAGGTTGAGTTCGCGAACCAAAATGATCGGACCATGGGAATGGGGTTTTAAGGGGTTTAAAAAGGGTTAAAAATGGGTTTTTGGCCTTTTTTACTTTTATTTCTAAAATTCAACAATTTTAACTTAAATCATATAAAATAGCATAAAAAAACAAACAATCTAGTAAGTAGTGTAAAATTGCGGCCGCTGGCCCAGTTCAAGGTCACCTGAGGGATGACGTCATCGAGGTCAATGACCTCACCGATGACGTCATCGATGACGTCATCGATGACGCAATCGATGACGTCATCACTAATGACGTCATTTCGATGACGTCACACCCATGACGTCACAGAAATGACGTGCTGATGACGTCATCACCCTTACGTCATCAAAATGACGTCACCGACGCCACTGAGGTCAAGGTCATGCCGAAACTTAAAATTTTTTGGCACTTTTGCCGTTTCTCGCACTACGCTCCGAGTTTCAGTCAGAGTCCTCGTGACCTTGACCACTTGGAGCGAATTTCCGACGAGAAACGGCAAAAGTGCCAAGTTAAACTCGAGTTTCTGACATGACTCTGCCTAAATGGGCAATCGGTTATCCCTCAGGTGACCTTGAACCAGTACAACGCCCGCAATTTCATGTTACTGCGACCTTGAAAACTTAACAACGGAGCGCCGACACCGATGCGCACCCCACGACAGCCACCGAGTGACTGACTGTCAGGCTCCGTGTACTCTAGGTATATGGGGAAGTGGAGGGGGAAATCTCAAGGTCATCCAAATGGAGTTTTAAAAAAGTTGAAGAGTAGAAAGACTACTCTTGTGCTTCCTGGGCGACCTCATCAATTTCCAACGGATCTGTAAACCAATCCGATCTGTAGCGGCAGGAGTCCAGAAAACAGGTGCACCACCCATCAGGTTGTCCGTAGCACTTCCGACAATTGGTAAGATTGGAGAAGTGAAATTTAATACACCGCTGCGGACAACAAGTATAAAAGTATTTGGATTTGTAGATTTTGAAAGTTTGTAGTACAGGTGGTGGCAGCTGTTGGTTCTTGCATCTACACCTGCAACATCCAAAGCATTCACATTGCCGGCAGGCCAGCCCATCCACTTGCCACTTTGGTAAGAGGAAACACTTATCCTCACAGCAATAGGTTGTCCCCGTCTCTTCCTCCCAACGCTTCTTTGCACAATATGTAACGCCTTGTATCTCCAAACACCTATGCTCGCAACATGAGATGCGCTTACTTTCCATAGCTGATGTTGCTTTGACGAGGGAGCACGATGAAGTGATGCTGTGGTCAGTGGGAATGGGGTTTATATAAACTAAGGTGGGTGGAGGGGGAAAGGTCAAGGTCATCCAAATGGAGTTTTAAAAAAAAGAAAAGAGTAGAAAGACTACTCTTGTGTATCTATAGTGATGTCATTGATAGTGAGTGCTTCTGTATGCCAAGTTGATCTGTACTGACAGGCTCCTAAATAATGTTTGCAAAAACCTGCAAAATGATTGTTGCACAATTTGCAGCCAGTTAGCTGTTTTAATGTGAATTCAATGCAACGTTCAGGGCAACAAGTGTACTTATGCCCTCTCATCTGGTACACATGGAATGTCTTCAACTCCGGTTTCGGCTTCTTCCAAGACTTGCACTTACACATGCATTGACCAAAAGCTTCACATTTTCTACACGCCAGGCCATCCGCAACATCAATGTCATTCGGCCATGAAAAACATTTCCGTTCGCAACAGTAGTTGAGTTGACTCTCCATGTTGCTGTGGTGAAGGTGCGCGATGAAATGATGCTGCAGTCATTGAGAGTGCACCTTAAATAAACTCAGTGGAGGGGGAAAGGTCAAGGCCATCCAAACGGAGTTTTAAAAAAGATAACTAGTCGTCCTCTTCCTCCTCCTCATCCGTTGTACTTAGAGAGCTGTCAGACGAAGAGCCCCGTGCAGGTGCTCCCCAGATGAAAAACAAATCAATTTTAAAACGAAGACCAGGATCTTGCATCATCAATTCCTTTAATTTGTCACATACTAAGTCGACCTTGTGTAAGGTGTCAACAACAAGCTTCCAATTCGTTGGTTCAATATAACTTGTAGTAGAGTCTGCCTCGCTGATAACCACATCCTCCGGCCGTATTGGAGTGTAAAGATGTGTAAAGTTCTTCGGCTGTAGCTGAGGTTCAGGCTGGCTGGAAGTAGAAGGTTGAGTGTGGACCCCTGTCGCATCGAAATCCATAGTCATTCTACATTCAATGTTGGGGTTTTCGTTTAATACATACACCAATTTCTCATGCAACATATCCACTTCTGCCGAGTCTTGCAGATGAACATTCCAGGAAAATGGCCATTCTTCATCCGTAGTGGAGTCAACTTGAGAAAGAGTGCTGTCCGCCATGATAGCTAAGCAAGGAATGATGTGAGCTACAGACTGTGGTAACAGTATTGAAAAGTAGAGGGGGTAAACCAAAAGTATGTGGAGGGGGTATTTTCAAGGTCATTTAATTTGGGTTTTAAAAAAAGGAAATAGTGGAGGGGGAATTCTCAAGGTCATCCAATTTGGGTTTTAAAAAAAAAGGAATGAAGGTTACTCCTCTTCAGCCTCGTTGTCCCCCACATCCTCATTAGCCTCATCTTCATCGACGTCAGATTCGCCGTAAGGGTAGATCGGGGACATGGGCGAATATTGTGGAGATTGTTGACCGTTGTTATCGTCCCCTTGCATTCTGACTTGGGACCAATCATAATTTAAATTCATTTGTATTATGATTCCAGGGTTGTCCCGCAGTATTTCCTTCATCCGTTCGCAAATTGTTTCCAAATAGTGTACACTATCGATTGACAGTGTCCAACCCGTACTTGTACCAACATCAGTAGTGGAGTCAGCTTGGCTGATGGTGTTGTTGTCTGCCATGGTTGCTTGTCGGACAAGGAATGACGGTTGATGTGATGCTCATGCAGGAACATGGTGAAGTGGTGGGGGGTGTGGTGGAGTAGTGGGGGTATTTTCAAGGTCATCCAAACGAAGTTTTAAAAAAAGGAAAACCTACAAAGTGACATTGAAACTTTCCAATTGATGGTGGCGAGCGTTTTCTTCTGCAACCTTGCCGACACATGTGACTATGCCATACAGTATGAAAAGTACAACCATAATAAGGCCGAACAATAAAAGATAGCCGTTGACTATCATGATATTTTCTGAGTGGATCTGCTTTCTTCTTATCGCCCTCTCCTGCATCCTCTTCTCCAACTCGTGGACGAAGTCACAACATGCGTGAGGACATCTTTCATCTGTTGGTAGGTTTGCCATTGTTGATGTTGTCGATGTGGCTGTTGAAGATGGAATGAGGTTTCCAATTGCGATGTGCCATGTACACCAATAGTCAAGTGGTGGGGGTAACAAAGCAGTGGAGGGGGAAGTTTCAAGGTCATCCAAATTGTGTTTTAAAAAAACCTATCTTGTTACTGAGCTTATATGTCAGTAACAAGATAGGTGTTTTTGCTCTTTTACTTCTTTAATATAATGAAAAAATATACATATTCTACAATGGTTAGGACAAGAAATACAACTGCTAGTCAGCTGAAGTAGTCCAAGTTGTCTGGCTCGGTCTTCATCGACGCCGGTGAGGAAGCTGTCGAGGAGTGTCCAGGCTCTTCCTTTGGCTGCCGGGTGTTCCGTATATTGCAAGCGTAAACCTGCACGTTTATACGGTAGCCTCGTGCCACCATCAACTGCAACTCCTTGTACAAGTCGTTTAGCTCCTGCTGAGTCTTGATGCTCACCTCCTCGTAACTTGCGCAACTAACGTTCAGAGACATCTTGATGTTGCTAGGTTGGCTGCTGGAGTAGAAATGAAGCCGAGGCACAGCGCTTGGAGGTACATGAAAAAGTGGTGGGGGTAATAGTGGTGGGGGTATAGAAAATCCAATTAAACAGTTCTAAACTTTTTCCATCGATACAATGGAATGGAACAAATAGCGCAGGTGTCCTTGTAATTTTCAAATCGAAACAGTGGCGCTAGAAATCCGAATTGTTTTATACCACCATCCTGTACGAATCGCCGAAGGTCTCTGACGGCGGCCTCGCCACAAGGCCTACAAAACTTTTCCCCATCGTGGAACTTATACCAGGAGTATTCCGAATACCCTGTATTTTCCCTCCTGTAGCGTTTGACATCTTCTTTTATTGTTAGTGGGATATTGTCTTGTAAACATGTTGGGAACAAGTCCTTGTGAGTTATAACTCGTTGTATGCAAAGCTCGTACAAGGTGCTCATCGTTTGCTAGTTGGCAACAGACTGACCGTTTTTCGCATCCAAGCAGGTTTGAATCCTAGTGCGGTAGTGGGGGTAATTACAGTAGTGGGGGTAATTGTGAAATGCAAAGGTCAAAGGTCAAGGTCACCCGCGAAGTTTAAAAAAAAAATGCAACATATCAATACGTGAAGTCTGTCACATATTGATATGTTGCATTTTTTGTTTTTTTTTTTTATTTTTTTGTCTTTTATGATTCGTTTATTTATAAAACATTACAACAACAACATATGTACAACATTAAAACTTAAATCTAACACTGCTGCTTGTCAGCGATGTGGATGGTCAACTCTGTAGAATTGCTACCCGTGCAGCCGTGGGACACCAGGTATAGACACCCGGGTTGAATAGAGCGAAGATCCTCGTTTTGTAGAAGATGGACGAATCTCTTGGGCAGGTACACCTGGAACTTTGGTTCATCCCCCGGAGTAAACGGTGCCTCGCTGAGACTGCAGCAGATGGCCTCCCCAACTGTAGTCTCCATCTTCTTCATAGCATGGATTATGTAGTGCTTCTCGTCTTTTAGTTCCGAGCACTTCTTTACAGGTAATATTGTTGACTTGGAGTGAGCATTGAACTGCTCGACCAAAGTCTGAAGGAACTGGTGAGATGCCATGGTCAGGTTACAGATCGTCTTCTTGCTCGGAGATGTTGTCGTCTCGGAATCTCGAGTAATACTCATGCCAGGTCCCTGTCTGCTCCCCACTTATATACTCTCCGTTACCCCCACCACTCCCCAATTCCCCACTTTGAAGGTAAGAGGCGAGTTTATAGGCATTTTTCAAAGCGCAATGTCTATCTTTATCATGTTCTGGGCTTTTTGTACAAATACATATGGTTTCCAGCATGTATTGATAATTCTTATCCAATTCCACATCATTAACCGGAACATGAGTAAATCCTTCGATCCATCTTTTCTTTTCCAGCCCCTTTGTGTAAATATTGGTAAACTTGTCTG
Source organism: Neoaliturus tenellus (assembly GCA_030545055.2). Taxonomy (NCBI): domain Eukaryota; kingdom Metazoa; phylum Arthropoda; class Insecta; order Hemiptera; family Cicadellidae; genus Neoaliturus; species Neoaliturus tenellus. The sequence continues at coordinate 121,831,422 of CM061533.1, read as the reverse complement.
AAAAGTGATGCATAATGTGATACAAGTCCGTGTAACTTGTAAAACCATCATACCAATCGATATGATGGAAGTGTTTTGAAATCCATCTGTTGGTAGTAGCGGCTTTACTAGTTAAAGACGAATAAGAACATGGTGGTTTAAATAAAAACGAATAAGGAACACTTGTATTCATGTCCAAAAACACAAGTTCTTTTATAATGAATCTATCATCATTACCACGAAACGCTTGAAACTCAATAATACCAGGCTTGGACTTTACTTGTTGTTCTTCTCCCTTGTCCATTTTGAAGGTCACACGTCTGCTCATTACGAAGTCAGGAGGTCAACTGATTTCCACACCACGGTAGGTACTACTTTTATACCAGGCCGTACAGTTGTTGGCGCGTTGGTGTATATTTAACGTGGGCACCGTCCCCAATAGGCCTAACCCCACAAAATGTTGGTTATTGTTTTAAAAACTAACCATTGTCATTTAAGTTTCCATCTTTATATTTTCCTTATTTTCATTTTCATCACTAACACTTGATTCTTCTCCTCCATCTTCCTCTTCTTCCTGTTTTACTGATCTCTTATGTAGTTGAGCGTACTTTTCCAATTGTCTCCACATCTGTACTTCATGAGGAACTCTATTAAATATAGAAGTATCCACAGGTCCGTATAATATAGGTGCGTCCGGTTGTTTGTCCAAAGTGTCTTCCAGATAATCTTTAATAATCGAACTTGAAAACACCAGTTGTCTCAAGTATCTTGTTATAGGTTCAGTAGCACAAGTTAAAATGAAAAACTCCTCTCGATTAAGTTGAATTTTGTTATCATGTCTTGTTGTGTCTCTAAACCGTAGCTGATGATCACCACGTTGTTTAATGATATCAATTTCCACATTTGAATCCAAAAGTCCTACTCTTGTCTTTCTTCCAAACATGTTACTACTTAAATAGCATTCTAGTAGATGCAAATGTTCCATAAACGATTCCCAAGCACTGTCCGTAAACAAAATCATTTTGGGTCCATGAGTTAAAATTACAGTAGGGGAATAATCTGTAGATTTCATAACACCGATTAAAACACTTTTATCCAAACTGGAAGAGATTGGGTAAAATATTCGCAAAAATACCTCACTCAATATGTTTGGAGAAATATTATCTTCAATATCCCTTTTTCTCTTTTGTATAGTCTTTCTTCTTTTACCTTTTTCTTCAACATTATTACTGGCGTGAAGTTGTCCGCAAACGTTTTGTTCACCTCCTTCCTGGTGACCTTGAGGATCTAAAAACTCAGATATCTCCTTCTCAATATCTACCACATTTTCAGGTGTACCACTAGGAGAAGCCATGTTGAATACGATGCTACCCATACAACAGTAGGCAACAAACTGATGAGGAGCGGTCTGTACGCTCTGCTTTTATACTCGCGGAATGAAACAAAACCGGTTCTTACAATACATTTTTAACAATTCCAGTTAAAGGTGTGTATGTTACGATTTTATCATGTAGAATTAAACAGTATGCAGTTGTATTAGCCGGTATAGCATCGTTGAATTCCATTTCTATTTTTATATCCACACTTGAAGACTTTACTGATTCATTTTGTTTAGAACAATCGATTACAACTATTGGGTAGGCATCGAAATATTTGTCAGGTGGTAATAAAGGTGTATTTGTTTTACCGTAATATGAACTTTGGAATCTCGCGTACATATCGTACAATATACTGTATTTCTTCTTAGTGAATGACACATTTAAATTGTCGTATGGAAAGAATTGTGAATTTAAATAAACTTTAATATTTTTCAAGTCACAATGATCAAATTGTCCTGCATGTTTAGTAATGGCGTCTCTTCTACCTGTTTGTAAACCAAATATAATATACCTGGCTCGTTCTACATAATTCGATGTTTTAACAGTCCAAGTGTGTCGATCCGTAGTAGGTAAACTGGGATGCTCATGAAATTCCCAACTTCTAAATGGAATAACAATATCACGATCGGCTTTTAATTTTCTTAAAAGTAGCATTCTATGCTCGTCAGCCAATTTAACATGTGGAACTCTCCATACAATTTTGTCTAATTTTAATTTCCATTCTAAAGTCGCATCTGTAGTAGCATCTGCAGCTTTAATAATGTCTTTATCGTTAGAAGATCTCAACAAAACTAATTCTTGTTTAACGTTTAATATTATTTTCCTATAATCTTCAGCAAAACCAAGCAGCAAACGTAATGGAATATGAAAATCAAAATATCCATTTGGATTTGGAGTAATCGTGTCAATCGTAGGTAATACCCATCCGGCAGGTTTAAGTAAATTGGTTTCATTGGGTGTTATAGATGTTAATCCTTTTAAAGTTGTCGTAATACCTACTTTTTTAGTGGAATCAACTGTTACACCTGATATTTCATATCTAATTTCATCAAATAGGAAAGCCATAGGATTATTTATAAATGGAACTGTTGTACCAACAGTAGTACCGTCCTTTTTAGTAACTTGTCCTTCAATATACAAGTAACTTTCACATGGTAGTGTGTAAATGTCTTGATTTTGTATGGGAATACGAATTTCATCGTTATTGTTTAATTTCGATGAAGTGTAAGGGTTGTGGGTGTGATATTCTTTTTCCCATAGGGTTTCGTCGAATGTTGGACCCTGCGCTATATCCAGTATATCCATACTCGGTTAATTTTAATCCAATTCTCTCTAAGAAACGAATGTTCTCGCGTGTTAACTCCTCCACAGCTGAAGAGCTACTAATGCGGTTTCCCGTAGGTTGTTCGCTTTTAAATGTTAAACCCATGGTTTTGTATTAAAGTGTCGATTTTAAATGTAATCTAATCGTAATAGGCTCTTCTCTGAAGTCTACCAAGTTACCGTCTTGATCCAATACGCTCAACACGATGTCTGAAATGAAAGTGGTGTTCAACGGTAGATATACCAGGTTTTGTGGCTTTTCAACAATTTTAAATCCAGGTGGTACACTTGGGTAAAAAGTATGTATGATGTGGGTGTTAGCCCCGTCCCTGTAAGCACCTTGTATAATGTTACAAGTTATGTCTATACTATTGACTTTTAATATTGTTACTGTTTTCTTACCGGAATGTGTTACATCTGGTTCTAATACAGGCCCATCGTTGGAAAATCCTAATAAATCACCAATTGAGTTTGGTTGAGTGAAATCTATATAATATTTGGAAGTAATTTCAGCTTTCATCGTATTATTATTACCTTTTAATGTTATATTGTCTTTTCCCATTTTAGTTTGCAAAAATTCATTTATATGATCAATTTCATAAGAACCTGTGGGTAACCTGCACTCTTGTAAGTCTGTAAATTTTCCACCGGCATCCTTTCCCTTATAATAATGCAATATGTTATTTTTACCTTCCGTAACATTGGGAATAGAGTTGTACGTTGTAAAATCCAATAGTGCCGCCTCCCAAAACCTTCCTTTTTGCAAGCGTAACGCTGGAAAAAGGATACTTCGTAAATTGGACGATTTTCCTGTTAATGATACCGTATAGGAAGACATCTCAATAGTGACTGATACTTTTAGCTAGAAATTCCAAACATAAATGGCCGCATATTGAAGTATTATCAGGTTGTTCTCTTTTATAGTTATAATATATGTTTTTAGCAGATTTAAAGTAATTTTGAAGTTCTTTTGGTGGTGGCAAATTACCGAAACTATCAAAATAATATACATTGTTATTTAGTTTCTTATAACAAACCCAATGGGTGCCAGGCCCTTCAGTATTATCCAAATTTACAATTCCAGTCTCATTTTGCCACATTTTCTTTGGTAAACTGTCTTTCATAAACACACCGCGAAAAAATGGTATTTTTAAACAGGAAATATATTTAAATAATTCAATATTGGTTAATGCTTTATGTGGTATGACCAATTGATTTCTTTCATTTAATATGCACGATAAGGTCTTAGGTAAAGACCTGCCCCGTTTTTTACCATTGACCACACGGTGGGCTTCTTCCTGCCTTTTCTTGTAGATCGTCGTCTTCTTTTTATATTTCCTCCATGTTTTCTTGTGGTTGACCTCCTTTTTACTCTCCTTCTCCTCCTTCTTCCACCTCCTACCGCTGTTTTAGCCTTCATACCTGCTGTTACTGCTAAAGCTGCTGCTTTTTCTGCTATGCTAGCGTCACTTGATTTTACTCGTTGCCAAGCTATGTCCGCAAGCTTTTTGTCAGCTATTGATCTATTTTTTGAATCGGCAAACGTGGAATATGCGATATCGTGTTCTTTACAAGCCTGATCTAACTTGTTTATGCCAGGATCGCCTCTTTCCAGTCGTTTTTTCAATTTAGTTCCTGGTCCGCAATACTGATAACCTCCTGGTATATGAAATTCGTATGGTAATGCGTCTATTGCTCTATTTACTATGGATCCTACTGGAATTTGTTTTAAAGCTTTACTTAACAGAGAAACCGCTGTGGACGTGATCCCACCTCCTTTTCTTGCAGTGTCTCGATATGGACTGATGTATTTGAACGTCATTATTGTCCTTTTATAATGGCAATGTGCAACTCATGTGTTAACTCTATGACAGGTTGCACATAAATGAAATCATTTATTAAGTTATTTACTTAAATATCAATATCACCCCAATCTGATGATCTAAACTGTTTCGTTTTAGGGTTAATAAAGTATTTATTATAAATTTCTCGTTTAATATACTCACCTCTCATGGATTCATCATAAGTATTATGACCTGATTTTCCTTGAAGAATATCTGGTGTAAAATGATTGTGTAAATCAAATATCGCATTACCTAAAACTTTTACAAGAAAATTAACAGTGACAGCATTATCTACATGTTCAGGGTCTTTAAGGTTTGTTATACGTTTATTATTACAATTATACACTTTACTATCCTTTAATGATGTTGTAATGGTCTGTCCTACAGTTGCAGCATCATTTGCTTCTCTTCCTTGTCCCAAGTCTCTTATCACTCTATTATTACATGTAAACCATCTAAAATATTTATCTGGATCTAGATGTACGGTTTGTGATAAAGCAGCTGCATCATGTTTTTCATAACCCCATCCCATATTTGATAACTTTTTATCCATGCAATCCCAAGCATCATTTTTGTATGTTAATAAATTAAATTTTTCATTACCTTGAATAAATTCATCCCCTTGCTTCGATACTACTTGATCTTGTTTTACAAAAGAGGTTGTTTCTTGTTTTAAGGTTTCCATCATTTGACCCACTGTTGCACCATCTGATGGCGCCGAACCATCTTTAACATTTGCTAAACAATTATTAAAACAATCTATAACCCCTACATCACGTATGATGCAATGATCTTTAATATATTTTAGATTTACAGCATCGTTTTCAGTTTTTGGATAGCCTATATCATTAATAACAAATTTATAAAAAGAAAATCCATCTTTTGTCTTTTCAGGTATCAAAGAATGTAAATAGCGTCTATTTACGCTGTCTTTTGCATCTTTAGGGTCATCTACGTTGGATATACGTTTATTGTTAGCACTATACGTTTTCCCATTGAATTTTAACGTATTTTTTAATTCAGATGACAAATAACCTTTGTTTATTGCATCACCGTTTTGATTTGGTTTACCAACGTTGATGATTCTATGATCTTCTGCGTCATATGTGTTATTTTGTAGTCTTAATGTTGGCGATATCTTTTCCTTTAATATTTTTAGATTTATTGCATCGTTTTCATCCGTAGGATCTTTTATGTTTTTTAACCTTTTATTACTCATATCATAATCTCCATCAGGTGTTTGTGGTAAACCAGCACTTCTTTTTAAACTATTGGCATAATATAACCCATCCGAGGAGTAACGTCCGAACTTGTCGACACTCATGGTGCAACTGAATAGTATTCTAGGGAGTAACGCATTTTTATGAGATTACCCCGCGGTTTCGGAGTTCATCCACTAAAGCCACCCATTCGTTTTCCAATCCAGTATGACCCGCTTCTTTAGCTTCATGTATTAGTTTCATTCTATCCACCAATTTATTGATATTATTGTAATAAATCACATTTGTGTTATATAGTTCCTTCATTAAACCTGTACCCGTAACGGACTTACTTCTTTTTCTTCGTTCCTGAGCACTTACATCCAAAGTGGATGCCATAAATCTTCGTTTTACAGGTTTTCTTTGTGTTAACGGCATTGTTTGTCTTCTAGTTGGTATTAACTTGGATACAAATTCTTTATATTTTAAAGACTTAGATCTAAAAGGAGGCTGGTCAGGTAAATACTTTCTTCTATATGCATTTGTCTGTTCCAAAATATTTTTATATGCTTCCATGTCTTTTTCTTTCACTACCGATACTGAAGGCTTATTTTCAAATAATAATTCAAATAATCCTTTTGTGCCCTTATACCTTTGATCACCAATGACAATATTATCATGTTCGTCAACGTTTAACGGGCTATTACCTATCATTAAACCGTCTTTTGTTAATCTCGCTCCATAACTATGGTAATTCTTATTAGGAATTGTTCCGAGTAACATTTTTACCATGTATTTCCTTCCTAAAGGTCCTTTGTTATGAATGTTTTCACCCAACAAGCTTATGTTTGACGGACCTTCCCTTGTCTCTTCTTCTTTTTCCTCTTCACTAGCAGTTGATACAACTTCATGTCCTCTTTTGGCTTTTACTTCATATAATTCTTTTATTCCACTATAGTCCGGTGATTCTAGCTCTCTTTCGGGTTCTCCACCGGTAAAACCACTATACGTAGAGGATTCCAGGTCTTCATCACTAAAATCTTCTGATTTTACATTTTCTCTTTCAAACTTCGTAATAGGTGCAATCGCATCTCCTTCCAATACAGGTTTAGCAAATTTTTTGTTTAATTGTTTCAAGGGTTCAGTAATAGGTTTAAAAGTAGATTCAAGGAATTTCTCCCTCTCGCTAATACCTAGTTTCAATGCTCTGTTTTTAGCCCGAATAGAATCACTAAGTGATTTTATTTCTTTTACTAATTTTTCTTGGTTAACCATGTTTGTAGCAAGACGTGTTGTACAACAATGAATGTGTTATACCACGTTTAATGTATTAATATAAATTTATCAAATCCTATCCTGTATCGACCATTGTTTAGCGGTTGTTCCTTCATAATTGTTAGGAACCCATACTTTTCAGCCCAAGCCTTTCCACACAACTCTTTAAATCGTTCAAATGTCATATCCGCATTTACATGATCAAAATATATATGTTTTAGGTTGGTTTCGTCCTGTTTAAATACAATTAACATGTTTGCATTGTCTCTAATGAGTTGTTTAGGTATTTTGCTGTAAGTTTGGCCAATATAAATGCTATCTATGTTGTTATGTCGACCCATAGCGAAGTAATTCCTTATTGTGTTTTGGTTTTCACAAGATACATCGTCGAATATAAACACGGAGAATGGTTTAGCTTCTTGTGGCTGCATGACACTCTCGCTTGCATTAAACTTTAAATATTTAACTTCAGGCACATTAGTCAGTATTTTTTCCAATAATTGATACTTTGGTTGTTGTAGTGATTTTGAAAATACATATAGATTGTTAAATCGTAATCCTTTAGGGTTTGTAATCAAATTGAATACTACATTAGTTTTTCCACAGTTGGAAGGTCCGGTAACCAGACAACGAACGGTGTTTGGTAACAAATTGCCATGTTTCCCACTATTGAATTCTGAATTATCCACTGTGAGTTCATCTATATTATTAATAGTAAAACTCTCTTTTTGTGGTACTATCTCCATCCTTTGTAATGGTTCAACCTAAAATGATTCTCTATCGTTATATCAAATCCTTTTTAGGTATCCAAGAATCTTCCGTCTTATTAAATCCTAACCATCGTACTTTGACCTTATCTTTTTTCCGTTGCAACACCTTTTCAACTAAATATACATCGCCTCCTGTTGATTTTAACATTTCATGTCCATAAAACCCTCCTTCAAGCAATTGTCCTTTATTATCTTTTAAAATATATGTCTCAGGTACTGTAGGTTGTACTTTGAATACAGTAAAAACCTCATTGGTCCAATTTGGCAGGTATCTTTTACTGAATACACCTTTATATTTACTTATTCGCACTTTATCACCCACATTAAATTTTTTAGGCTTTAGTTTTTCAACTTTTGGTTTAGTATTCGTTTTTATACGTTTTAATACAAGGTTTTCATTTTTACTAGTTACTTGGTTTGGTTTCATCCCGATAGTCCTATGAAATTTGTTATTGTAATCGTTTATAAGTTTTGGTAACATATCAATCCATATGTGCGATCCTCTGTTGGAAAACATTTTATACATTGCACTTTTTAAAGTTCTGTTGAATCTTTCGATTATTGAGGCTTTTACTTCTGAATTGGTTGAATAATGGTTTATATTGTGTTTTTTCATTAAATTTGCAAATTCCTTATTAAAATATTCTTTTCCATCATCTGTTTGTAAATGTTTAATAGTATGTTTGTCTCTTTGTATAGCTGTTTCCATTGCTTTTGTAACACTTTTGCCACTTTTATCTTTTAGTGGTAAAGCATCTGCCATTTTTGAAAAACAGTTAATAACAGTCAATATGTATTTATATCCTTTATTTTGTTTGCTATAAGGAATCATTTCGATTAAATCCGCTTGATATAAATCATTAATTCCTTTTATCACCGTATTTCTTCGTGGAAACTTTCTTCTTGCAGGTTTATGAAGTTCGTTGACAATTTGTTGCTTCAAGTCCTTCATATTGCAGGTTTCAATGTTTGTTGTATCACATGTATAATCACAATGAATGTTGTTTTAAATATTCACATCATTTATATGGGTCAAGGTCATCCAAACTTGTGTAAAAAAATGGGGAACACGGCGTTGGACTTGCCGTGTTCCCCATTTTTTTACGGAAGGAGAAAGGAATAAGGTCGTAGTTGTAGAAGGACGAAGAATAGGTTACTAGTTGATAGGGTTTAGAGAGTAGTGGCCAAAAGGAAGAGTGTGGATTTTGTCGGGCATAATGTATCTTTTATCATCCCGAGCTGACAACGCTTTTTTAATTTCGGTGACACTGTAGACTTGATGCTTGAAGCTTCGGATATTGTTGAATGTTGCTGATATCGTAGTATCTTCAAACAAACAAGTCTTGTAGTGGTCAAATGTCACGTGTTTTTTCAAATAAGATGTCTTCACTCCTTTTGCTTTCTTCACTGTCGGTGTGTTGTTCTCGTGGTACATCTTAAATGAATACAATTTCGCCATCAGCGCCACTATTTCTTCTAAAGGCATTCCATTTGCCTCATCTTTGAATTTTCCAATTACTTTTTTATATTTTTCATTAAAATTTGGATGGTTCTTCGGATAGTCAGAAAAATCGAAATCTTCTTTGTATGGAAAAGTCCTTAGGTCTTCATACATGTCCAAAGTCTTTATCCAGTAGATAAACGCGTCCGTATCCATGTATGCGACTCCAATGTTTTCCCTTCCGTAATGTTTAACCATTTTGTTATAATGGAAATCATACATCAGGGTTTTACTTATATCCAAAATCGACATACCTATGTATAACGGACGGTCCATGACTATTGTTGTTTTCTTCATACTGACAGCGACTAGATTTTCGTTTATAATCATGGATGTTCCGAAATTTGGTTTTTGCACTAATTTTTCCAATTTCCTAGGATCACTCACTAATTTTACATTTTTGTGTTTTCTTTTGTTCTCCAAGGTCTTCCCAAAGATGGCATTGTTCATTAATTTATAGAAGTCCTTTTCAAATGCTGTTGTCGCTGCAGCTCTTCTTGCAGTGTTGGAATCAATATATGGTTTCAACCAACAAGACTGGGTGAATTCAATTGCTCTATGAATTCTCACTATACGTAGACCCAATTCAAGAGCCTGTTGAACTACCCAGTAGTGAGCCACATAGCGATCCTTATTCTCCAAGGTCATCATCAATTTTGGCCATCTTCCTGTCGATGAAACTTCAGTCTTGGCTAGGAGAGGCAAGTCGTAGTGATGGTCATGAAGGTGCTCTGGATATTCGAAATCACAGTCCAAAATATAGCCTTTTGGACCATTCTTTGGAATCTGTGAGATGTCTCCAATGGTGGCCGGGTCGATCCATTTGAAGTCAGCGTAGGGAAGCGGATTTGACATTGCCCAACCATAAAGGTTGTTTGCGTCAAAGTAGCCAAGGTAGACCGATGGTTGTTGCTCGTCGAAGCCGGGGATGTACTTGTTGTTGGCTTTGACATGACGTGTTACAGCTTGTGTCAAACCGCCCCGTACACCAGATTCCATCATGAGCACCATATCAATATCCGTTAGAAGTTCCAGTCGACAGTTGGTTGACTTTAGCATAGCTTGCCATGCTAATCCTGGAGATGTGTACGAGTGTAGAGGGTCCAGTCCATAGGCGGAGAAGCAGGTGTTTCGGAATTCTTCCATCACATCGCACAGCAGAGTTACGTCCAATTTTATATAAAAGTCAGAATATTCCCCTAAGGTTTGAATGTTTAGTTGGTTCCAAACATTACAAGCATGATTGTAGTCTTCAACGGAGATTTCACTTTCGTTTAATTTGCTGTTGAAGGCTTCGATCGGTGGTAGACTGGTTTCTTCAAATTTTTCTGTAGATGTTATGTAGTCGTAGGGGAACACTCCTTTACGTAATACTAAGTCCAATTTATCTTCAGGTACAATCTTGCTGGTTTCTTTTAGGTCTTCTCTTCGTAGATTCTCAGACAATCTGCTCAAACTAGATGCCATAAATCTATAAGAGTCTACAAAGCGAAGTTTAATTTTACCTACGGTTTTTGAGAAACTGATGTACTTTTCCAATGTTGTAGCAAGAACATCAATTTTACCATCATCTCTTCCTAACTCTGGAATAATGAAGTGGGAGTCGTAGCCGCTAAGATTGTGTAACACGACAGGGATAAAGTGGGGCAGTTTGTAATTTATATTGCATGAATTACAAGCAGCTCCTCTGTATAAACCTGTCAGGTGATCGTGATCTCTTACTTTTGGATTTTCTTCACTGAAGCTCTTCTCGCATAGATAACATCTTGATGCCATATTGTATTCTTCTTGTTGATTCTCATTCAAAGGTTCCATAGGTACGACATTACCATACAAGCGTTGTACCTTTTCAGCAATGTCATACAACTGGTCTACGAAATACTTAGCGGCTTCTTCACCACGGTAAAGTATTGGAGTGGATGTTAAACCATAGTTTTGCAATTGGTTTTCAGACAAGGTTGATTTCACTATTAGACAAAAACTGTTGGGTTGATGCAACTGATATTTTGTTCTTCTAGTCACTTCACCGTCCGGCAGCTCCTGTGGTACTAACGTAGATTCAAAATCTGCGTAGATGACTACTGGAATCCGATATTGGTGAACTGTTTTGTTAAATTGGATACACGCTCGAGATGGTGGTGGCAGACTAATCTTCACTTCATAATTTTCATTACAAAGTCTTTTGTGTTCTATCAACCACTCTAATCCTCCTTGTCTTATTTCTTTATATGTGAAACAAAAACATCTTTTACACACTGTTAACCTACGCCTCTGTTTTGATAATTGATTTCGAATCAAGGATGCAAAGTCCTTTATCCACACATAATGTGAAATTTCACCCTTAGTGATCAGTAGCAAATCCGTGTGGTTTCTCTGTTCAACTTTTACTACCCGCAAAGGATAAACGTTGTTCGAATCATCCAGACCGAAAACATTCACTGAAACGCCAGGATTTTTCTTTTCAAATTTGTCTATGTCTTTCAATGTAACTGGGTAGGTGAGGCCTTGAAAGTTGTAGCGGTGTTCATTTTCGTAATATTCTCTACCAACTCTTTCAGGATGATCTTTAACATACTTGGTTAACATTGCATACTTAAAACATTCATTACCTTCATTTTGCACATTCCTACACGATTTAGTGTTTTGGATTTTCTTTGGTAAAGGGATAAAACTACTACCCCTTAAACCATATCCATGCTTGTGAACCCTTACATCCATACCTTCAATTGATGACAAAGTCCATCCAGATCCTCTTCCTTCATGTTCTTGAAGTTTTGTTATAAGTTCTTCCAAGCATTCTTCAATAATATCATCGATGTTGGAGGTGAAGGTAAGGGTTCGGTTTTTGGTAATGAACGCTCTCAATGCTGTTTCACCATCAGTATTGTTAAACATAGCCTCTAACACCATTCCAAATTTAATAAAATTTAATCTTTGTAGTTCTTCCCTCAACGTTCCACCAACAAGTTCCTTAGCCTGGGTTATAAATGTTTCCAGTTCCAATTGAACATTATTAATTTTGAAATGTGTTACAACTCGTCCTGGCAAGGCCGTGGTGCGCAGTTGTTTCACATCTTCTAGTTCTTCTTCAGTGTCCTCTTCTTCAGTGTCTTCTTCTTCAAAAGGTCTTCTAGCAGTAGATGGTCCAGCACCAGCAAATTGGATCACACTAGGTCTTCTTCTTTGCATTTGCTGTAGATAGCTGTCCCAGTAGTCCGTCTGCTTCTGGTGCTCTTCCAAAAACCGGTCAATTGAGTCTAAGTCTATTTCATCCATGGTAATATCTTCTTTTCTATCTTCGTCTTCATGTAATTCTCTGTGTATGGTGAAAAGATCTTCGTCTTGAAAGATTTCCCCACAAATGTCGCAAAGAGCCATTTCAAACAGTTTGGCTTTGAATGCACACTCTGTGAATGTCCACGCAATAATGAGCAGCGCACTCCACCGGGACCCTTTATATCCGAGGCAGATAGGTGGGGAAAGTGACGTCATATGGAAACAGGTTATCACTCATGTGCTAAATTTAGCCTTTACACAACCGTTTGTAATACATTTATCAGTAGGCTTGATAAATTGATGATATTTGGTCTAGATTCAATAATTTGTACAAGTTTTTTCAAACACGTCTGTTTGAGCAAGTTTATGTAGGTCAGGGTCATTTGGAATTATTATTTTGAGCGGGGGATAGAGCACTAAGCAGCATCATTTACTACAAAGTGCTCTATCCCCCGCTCACATTCTTTTTTTTAACTTTTTGTTTAAACTTTTTACAAGGGTGAAACATCACCATCAGAGTCGGAATCATCCTCATCACGGAATAGGCAGCGATGACAATACATAATTCTTCTGGCAACTAACATCCTATCCATTGGACGATGGGGAGTGTCTTGTTCTTGTTCTTCTTCTTCGATTTCCAATTGGAATTCCATTTCCGACTCAGATGACGACTCTAATGTTTCGTAGGCGTGCAAGTCCACTTCATTGTCCGTTGAACCAGCTTCGTCAGAGTCCGTTTCAATATCCATTATCTCTTCCTCCTCCTCTTCTTGATCAACCGCAGGTAGTTGGTCCTCTACTTCTATAATTTCTAGAGGTATTACCTCCAGAATAGAGACAATTCTGTTGCGATGGAACACGGTGTTGTCAAGTGGAGCCATGGTATGGAAGTGTTGTATCCATCCAATTTGCTTACCCTTTTTATACCCCCACCAACTATACAATTTATGTGGGTCAAGGTCACGTAAAGATACCCTTTGAGCGGGGGATAGACCACTAAGCAGCATGCTAGTCCATTGCCGCAAAGTGATCTATCCCCCGCTCTGTTCTACAAAACCTCAATCAAGTCCAAGTCCAAGTCCTGTTTAACACATTTTATTCTAATTCCATATCCAATTTAAAAATTTCAATTTCACATGGTTTACACTCCTGATGTATCAAACACTCCAGCTCCCTAAACATATCGTCCAGTTCGTCCAAATTATGATGTCCTACTTTTAACACATGAAGGTGGTTCATGCTTTGCATTGTAGCATGACCATCAACAAACAAGTTTCTTTTCCACGCTAACATAAATTGGCAGTTTTCTTGAAAGATTTTTCTCACCAAACAATCATACACAGCCGTCAACATGTCTCTACAATCTTCATAGTGTACCATCACAGAATACCTGTCCAAGTTAGCACCAAGCAGCGATCCACTCATTGTTTCTAGCGTTCCACTGGAAGGTCCAAAGCAGAATGAAGTCGAGATGTATAGACCCCCTCTTTTATACCAGTTAACCGGTTGTCCTTGCTGTAAAGTGGGTCAAGGTCATCCAATGCTACCCTTTGAGCGGGGGATAGACCACTAAGCAGCATGCTAGTCCATTGCCGCAAAGTAGTCTATCCCCCGCTCTGTATTCTACACACACACACACACACACATGTCCCTGTCCAAGTCTTTCATTACATACCCAATATATATTCAGTTCCTTCATCATCACTATCACTCATCACTGCTTCCACAAACTCCACAGGATTAAAGTTAAATTGTTTCAATTGTTCTTTTAAGTTTTCAATTTGTTGGTCCTTTACTTCTAAAACACTGTGAAGGTGTGATATGTAGTCCGCTGCCTCGTTGATGCTTGCTACTCTCGGATCGCCTAACTTCAAGCTGGGAACTACACCCTGCAGCCTGTAGTACGCCATACGCCTTTCTTGCTCCTGCCGTTGACCAGGACTGAGCAAGCCTTGCCCGTCTTGGCTCACCTCCAGCAAGGTCCGTAGCATTGGAGCTTTGCAGGCGTTTGCCCGAGCAACAGTTATGCTGTGGAATGGTCGAGCAGGTCCACGAGTAGCAGGCAGGACGTTGGCAGCACGCCTTCTTGAAGAAGAAGAGGAAGCCTGAGAAGTTTTGCAGTTGGAAGCCATGTTGAAGTGAGGTATTCAGCTAAGCGATACAAAGCAGAATAACCAAACTGCACATCAATACCCGTATATATACACTTATCAGTGGTGGGGGTACTAGCTAGCCTTGGTAAAGTGGGTCAAGGCCATCCAAAAACATTACCAGAACGGGGGATAGATCACTAAGTGGCATGTTAGTCCATTGCCACAGAGTGATCTATCCCCCGCTCTGTATTTCACATTCACGCACACATTCATACATACACACAAGTCCCAGTCCAAGTCTTTACCCACACACCTATCCACTCTCATCCTCACTATCATCACTGTCCAACAGGCTTTCACACTTCCTAATTAGTTTTTCCCATTTACTCCGGATATGAAGTAGCTCCCTGCGAGTATTCTCTAGCATTCTGTCCCTTTGCTCTATCACTTCGTCGTACCACTCGATGATGTTTGGTGGAGTCTGAGTTGATGCGTCCATCGTGGTTGGTTGAGACGCTCCGCTGCTCCGCAACTCCTTCCTCACAGGACCAAAGCCGGAGAATCGGACACGACTCCTTGACGAAGGCCCCGATCGGATTGGTCCAATGCTCGGGCTGGAGTTGGAGGCGACCGGGCCAGAGGTAGAGGCTGGGACGTTCATAGCAGACATGGTGGTGTTCAGCTTAACGGTGTAAAGCAGAATGAGAGGACGGTTGATCACCACTCCTATATATACCCATTTTTAGTGGTGGGGATAACACTAAGGGGGGGGGGTTAAAAGAAATTTTACTTAGTCTTCCCGGTCATCAGTTTTACATACCTTTAGCACACCCATTATTTTGGTTTCTTCAATAACTTTACACACCTCAAACACCCAAGCAAACAGCTCATCTATGTTGTTATAATTAATTTTTGTCCAGTGTTCATACTTATGAGTTTGGTTGTTTATAATACATAGATAAAATGTAGACCCGTCTTGTCTTATACAATACTCAACTTCCATTCTATGCTGGTTTAGCACTTCCCAAGCATTGTGTTGATCTATCAAGAAGTCACCACCTTTGTAATTGTACCGTGACATGTTTACCACGGAGCACAGAAACAGACTGAAGCAAATGAACGGCTCATACAAGCTTAGTAAGAGCGTTAGAGTGGGGGTATCACGTGATACACAACATTAGTTGTAAGGTTAGCACTTTACTTTAAACATTAATTTATATGGGTCAAGGTCATTCAAACTTTGAAAATTTTTACCTCCAAACACTTGTAGCAAGCTACAAGTGTTTGAAGGTAAGTTTTTATTTGTTAATGATTTATTTGTAACTTAGTCTTCACCCTCAAGGACACGGTTTGAGATTGTCCCAGTGACTTTACATCACCGCCAGGTTAAAGTATTATACAAGTCAAGTTTTTTTTTTTTTATTAGTTGACTTGTATAATACCCCTCTCCCTTACTTTAAGAGGGTTAAGACTAAATTTGGAAAAATAATTTGGAAAAAGACTTTTAAATATTGTCCAACACAACCTAACAATTTAGAATTTATTTTGGTAGGCCTACATCCTAATCCATTTCCCACACAGATTGGCATCCTTCCCTTCGTATTAGATAGCCTTTTTTATGGATGAAAAATTGTCTTTGTACCATCCGAACGGGTACTTTCATTGTATGAAGGCTGCCATCACCTTTTACAATGATTTCTACTTTGGCATCAAAAGCTCCATAAGTTTGAGCAATAAAATAATATTTTTCATCCACTTTAAGTCTTCTAATATCAAGCGGTTGCGGACTGTGGGGATGTCTGGGTTGGGATGTTTTAGACCTAATGTTGTTAAGACTGTAGGGTCTTACTCTCGGAAGATTAATATTTTTGTTCAAGTGCGTTTGGCAACGGTCTTTATCTAAAACAGCAAACTTCTGACAGCAAAGAACCCCAAAGTCTTTTGACATCCACACGTAATCGCATTTATTACCCTTGCCAGCAGGGAGTGTAACACGCTTACGTTTTTGTGTTGGACGCTTTACTGGAGTGTTTTGGAGCTCTTCCGGTTTAGGCTGGCTAGAAGGGATGGAGGTGGGAGGTGAAGATTTAAGAAGGTCAAAAGGTAGGCTGCAGACGATTTTGGGTGGGGTAGGTGAACGGGTTAGGTCGATTGAGGGAAGTTCGGGGGAGAAGATTGATTTAGGTGGCATGGGGGATATGGGTGAGGGACATTGGGATTTGGTGTAGGATAGGATTTTCTTAGTTCGACTGTAGGGGGTTATCCTCGACCTTGGCGCCTCTTCGAACACCGCAGACTCCGATCCCGAGTCCGATAGCAGAGAGAGTGCTGGAGAGGCTATCAGGACTCGTCCGCTGGGGTTCTTTGAAGATGCCGCGGGTGCGCCAGCCTCTTCCGAAGCCGAAGGTGCGCCAACCTCTTCCAATGTTGGTGGCAATGGTGAAAGGCTGGGCATCGAGGCAGGCTGCGGTGGCGGCGGCGGTGGCGGCATCGTCAGGCAGCTCAGAATCTGCGCTGTCATGAGGTATTCTAGGATCGGAGCGGAGGACGATGAGGGCTGAGGCGTGTTGGCCGAGGTTGAAGAAGCTGGTGGGTAATTCTTGAGCTTAAGACCCATCTTGATGAAGCGAATAAATGAAGAGTAAATATGAAAAGAGTAAATATGAAAAGAAGATTGAAATAAGTAAACAAAATCTCAGGAGCGAGAGAGGACCGTCCGGTACGGGAACCTGGACAGGAATGAGAAGTGAACCTGGACAGGAATGAGAAGTGCATGCCACCCGGCCGCCTTATATCCCCGCCGGGGCTGCCACGCCCAGGATATCAGGGGTGGGGGAGGGGGTGGGGGTGGGGGTGGGGGTGGGGGTGGGGGTGGGGGGGGGGTTCGCACTTTTTGTCGGGGGGGGGGGTTCGCACTTTTTGTCGGGGGGGGGGGGTCAATTTAAAACAATAAGCCTCACTTAAGGCGTTTATGTTAACATCGCTGAAGCCTCCAAAAAAAAAAACACTTATAGACGAGTCAAACCTTGTGTGTTACTTGACTTGTACATTTTTTTAAAAGAGCTTAATATATTTACCTTGTTAATAAGACCTGACTGTTAAAGAATTTTGAAAACTTTTATATATTTAGGTCAAGGTCACGGTAAAACTTTAAAAAATTAAGCCCCACACCCCCGATGGGGGTGTGGGGCACTTGGGTTGTCATCGCTGTAGCCTCCAAAGAGACCCAACTATGACAACAAGGCAACATCCAATGTCGTGTTCCCTTCGCCACGCAAGACTTGTAAACATTTACTGCATTGTCTTTTTAATAGCTAACAAAACATTTACTTAATTTTGAGAGAGGTTGAGGACAGCCCTAGTGGCTTACGCCCTCGGTCCGAGTGCAGGGGCCACCGCAAATTGGCCACAGCTGTGGTCTGCATGTCAGCATACAAACGGACCGAGTCCCAAACCCAGCCGCAATATTGCATGCCTGAGAGGACCCATGCTAAAATTGGTTTAAAATTGTTTTACACGGGGGTCTACTCCCGTACCCTACCTTTACTATTTAACTTTATCAATGCAGTAAATTTTTATAAATCTTTGTGGGTCAAGGCCACACGGACATTAAAAAAATTTCGGCCCCCGTACATCCATGGCGAACCACGAATGTTCGGGGGCCTTGGGGACTAAAAACACAAATAGCTAACAAAGATTCATTTACATAATTTTGAGTTTCCAGAAGGGAAACAAGAGGTTGAGGACAGCCCTAGTGGCTTACGCCCTCGGTCCGAGTGCAGAGGCCACCGCAAATTGGCCACAGCTGTGGTCTGCATGTCAGCATACAAACGGACCGAGTCCCAAACCCAGCCGCAATATTGCATGCCTGAGAGGACTCATGCTAACGTTGGTATAAAATGCTTTTACACGGGGGCCTACTCCCGTTCCCTGACTTTACAATTTACTTTGAGCATTGAAAAAGCTCAAGGGGGGATTGCTAAAACAAGCGTATACACTTTAGAAACATATAACACACTTACAACACACAATTGAGCTCAACGTAGTCAATGCTGGAACAAGCACATACACATTAAACACATATAACAAACAAGACACAAAGGATAAAAGACACAGGAGACGTAGGGTACAAGTAAAACACTCTCATATAAAACAATTCCCAATACCCAAACGCAAGCGCAATATCTTACAACTAATACAAGTCTTAAAGTTAGAGTAGACTTCGCTAAACACTGAAGGCGCCATTCAATGTTTAGTGATGCCTATGGCGGTCCGTCCCGGTCGTTCACGTTCAACGCGCGGGAGCGGACTGCGAGCCGGCTCTGGCTGGACCCCCTTATATCCCCGCCGGGGCTTTCACGCCCAGGATATCAGGGGTGGGGGAGGGGGTGGGGGTGGGGGTGGGGGTGGGGGTGGGGGTGGGGGGGGGTTCGCACTTTTGTCGGGGGGGGGGGGGGGTTAAACTAAGTTAAGTGGGTCAAGGTCACCCACAACACTTGTACTCTAAGTGTCGGCTATACCCCCACCACAACTGGGTCCCTAGGCTGCACAACACCGCTTCGCCAGTATGTCTCCGGCTTCCATGCGGTGCGTCTCGCTGTTCTCTAGCTCTCTATATGTAAGTAATTTTACAAGTTCTGAATGTAGGTCACTACACTTTAACTCTGGGACGATATCGACTTGTAGTATTTCAGTGTTTTGACTCAAGGTCATCACACTTTAACTCTAGCACATCGGTTATAGTACCAGAGGTGCTCAATAACCTAACTTGTAATGTTTAGGGTGGCGTTTGCACGCCACGTGGTATCGCCATAAGTGTCCAGTCCAGGTTTTAAGTTAAATTAATTTTACTGTAATCTTTTCCATTTCCGCTTCGTTTTGCCAAAGTATAAGGTGTCGCTTAATAAAGTGGTATTTCTCTAAAGTTATAGGAGATTGCAAGGATACAATTAGTTTATTTAGGAGACTCTTCATCTTGGAGTTTAACACAATTTCCACTTTGACTTTGCTTCCTCGGCTCTCACAGCCTAAGCTGTACAGAAATGTTTCTTCTAGTGCCAACTCGGGCCAAGAGAACAGTGTGTTGACTGTAGGACAGCTCATGGTGAAGTGATGCGATACTCCAGCGTACCACCTCACCTTCCCCCGCCACTGTGACCTTCCCCCACTCCTGCTGTTTCCCCCACCTCTTTTCCCTTGACTCATGCGCTACAAGCAGTCTCTCAGTATTGTGCGGACTTTTGTGAGGTGAAGCCATGTCGCAGGACACTTTAGGTAAGAAACTTAGCCGTGTTAAGACTTTATTAGTTGCTCACTGTCCACCACTCAAAGTTAAGAGAGTTTCAACTTTAGCTAAGTGGCGCAAACTGTTGCGCGGACACCCTAAGTTTTATACAAAACAGACTAATGTCAGTTTTACTGATGAGGATTTGTTTAAAATATTGGATGAAATGACTTTTCCTTGCAAAATTCAGTTAGTTACTCCCATTCCTGACAGTTTAGAGTCTTAGTCTCTCAAGCCGATATACCTAGCATACACAGAGCCTGACAGTCAGTCACTCGGTGGCTGTCGTGGGGTGCGCATCGGTGTCGGCGCTCCGTTGTTAAGTTTTCAAGGTCGCAGTAACATGAAATTGCGGGCGTTGTACTGGTTCAAGGTCACCTGAGGGATAACCGATTGCCCATTTAGGCAGAGTCATGTCAGAAACTCGAGTTTAACTTGGCACTTTTGCCGTTTCTCGTCTAAAATTCGCTCCAAGTGGTCAAGGTCACGAGGACTCTGACTGAAACTCGGAGCGTAGTGCGAGAAACGGCAAAAGTGCTAAAAAATTTTAAGTTTCTGCGTGACCTTGACCTTAGTGGCGTCGGTGACGTCGTTTTGATGACGTAAGGGGTGATGACGTCATCAGCACGTCATTTCTGTGACGTCATGGGTGTGACGTCATCGAAATGACGTCATTAGTGATGACGTCATCGATTGCGTCATCGATGACGTCATCGATGACGTCATCGGTGAGGTCATTGACCTCGATGACGTCATCCCTCAGGTGACCTTGAACTGGGCCAGCGGCCGCAATTTTACACTACTTTCCTCTTTACATGGAGTAAAGTTTTACTTTACACTACAGGGGGGAAATGTCTTTTGTACTTTCATCTTGTCTGTGTAGTAATGTATGTGTTTTATAAAACTGATGACGATAACATTTTGTTTTAACTTCTGATGCCTAATTTGGGGAAAGGTCGACATTACCAAAACTTTTCATCTATTAAACTAATGGTACGTAATTTAGAGTAAAGATCAGCGGCAAATTAACAATATTTTTGAGTTTTTTTTATTTTTAGACCAAGGTTGTTGCTAAGAATAGTGGTTGAATTCGTTGTGTTTGTAGATTGTTGGAGAGCATGTGATAATATATGAGTAGATCCCTGACTCTTGATCGACCTAGATTCTTAAGCGTATTAATTATTTGTTTTAAATATTCACTAATAATTATTAGTACGTAATAACCAATAAAAGATGATTTCTAACATATTTCCTTTTTATTAAATTGTTATGTTAAATAAATTAACCTAAAATAGGGGAACTTAAGCTTATATTATAAAAAAAAATTCACAGCAAAAGAATAACATTATTCACAAAGTATTCTTTAAAAAACAAAAGGAATGTATTTTAGATTTTTAGATTAAAAATCCCTTTATGAGTTAAAAGTGGAATGCATAAAAATATATCTATGATAGATCTTGAGACATTTAAGGATTCAAGAGCATTTTTATACAATGAATACAAATCAAAAGCTAGACTTATCATCCTATAGATTTCAATTTAATATAACATTAATTTTTTAAAGGAAGCAACAAATATTTGAAGTATATGACTTACACGACGAGTCGGCTGCAACTCCGGGACGATTTTAGTGTTGTCGTTTTCGTCGTGTTTGTGTGTGTGTGTGTGTTTTTTGTGTTTTCAACAATTGACGAGTCCCGGAAGGTCATTAAGGTGAGTGAAGCCCAAAAAAGATAATTTAAACATACTCTGGTAATTTATCAGATTCGTATATCATCATCTTAAAGTTTGTGTTTGTCACTTCTCTATTTATGTAAGGGGTTATTCTCTTGACATAAACCATAACGTAGGGGCATAAGCTTTCTTTAATAACTTCTTCTTCTGTTACATCTGGTTCAATATATGTCACTCAATTAATTTCCTCCCTATGAACTGGGATAAATACATTGTAGGCTAATGTTTAAGATGAAGATGGACTGATCCCACCAGCAGGTTCACTGAAAATACTACTGTTAGGTTTTGCTTACCCTCCTAATATTATAGGTTTTTACATGGTGTTTATTTATTTTTATTATTGTTATTATTATTATTATACAAACTTCAATGGATTAATTTTGTTTTCATCCCTGCTCTTTACTATAACCTCTATTTCTTTTTTTAAAACGGTAAGTAAATTACTTAAAGGAAAAAGAAGTAGAGGTTCCAGTTTGCAATTCTATGTTTTTACATGCACAGTATTTACATGAAATTTCGATTATTTACAGTCTTAAACTCATTCCTAGAGTTAAAATTTGGATTCACTTTTGGTGGTGGTGCTCGGTAGAACACAGCTGACTAGTACCAACGGACCTTATCATGTATTCAAGAGAAATACAACCTTTAAGTGTCATTAATCAATAAACAATTAAATGTACAAGCAAAATTTCTCATACAAATTGTGTATTATTAAAAAACAACAATTAATTTTATTTCCTTCTTTTTTGAACTATTTGAGGTTTTTTTTTTTTTTTTTTTTTTTTTGTAAAACCTGCTTGTCGTCTAACAAAATCAAAAGTTCCCCGTAACAAATTTTTGTATTGAGTTTAAGCAGACATTTTGGTCTTAAGATGAAAAACCAATGAGTTCTTAAACAGCATTATAACTGTACAGAAATTCAAAGCCTTGGCAAGGCTTTTTTAATATGACTTAATGGAAGTTTTAATTACTCCTGTAAGAAGATAAATCTTTATAACTGTTAAACTTTACAACACTAAGTTTTAAAGTGCCAATGAAGGCAATTTTTTATAAGCATTAACAAAATTTCTCCACGCCCGCTTTTGTAACTTTAATTTCGATTGTTTAACCTTGTTTTTTGTGCTACTTTTACAAGAAAATTTGTATGTAATATTTTAATAAACCTAAATTAGTTATAAATATTTAGTAATCAATACAAAAGCAAAAAACGTAATGAATTGATACAGTATGAATCTGTTACTATCTGTTAGCACCCCATAAAATGCAAGCGTCGGCGCTTTTTCCAAATACTTGTTTACTAAGACTTGTTCATTTTTTTCTAAAGATTCGTTTTTTAAAGTTTCCCAATATGGGGTACATGCTTTTTTCCACTACCATACGTTTCACAACGAAAAACTTATATGTTTTGACTAAGATGCATATGAGAAACGAAATATTTTCCTACAGGATATGTTCGGTTTACACTAACTATTTATTTTCATTTCTTTATTTCTTTGTAAATTATTGACTATTTCAGATGATTGCTAACTCACTGTATTTGTTAATAGTATGAAACAATACATTGTTAGCCCAGCTGTTATTATTAGGAAAAAGTTCAGTTCACGCTCTAGGCTAGGAAAGAAGCTCTCTCTCTCTCTTAATGTTGTAAAATAGAATGATTTTGTGTGTAAAAGTTAAGTGTAATTAAAGTCACGTTTTGTATTCTCCCAAATTTCAGTTTTCTTCTTTTGCGTACAGTAAAACAATCAGTTTTTATTCAGGATTATTCAGGATATGTGGCTAATTAATAGCGAAATAGTTTTCACGATAACAAAAATCGCATCGTCATTCGATCACAACAACCAAATCATAAAAAATCGTAAATTGAATATGTTTTTACACAGGGGTGTTGAATATGCACGGTAGTCGTTTATCTTCAAAATTAATAAATACAATATATATATATATATATATATATATATATATATATATATATATATAATTCTGTAAGCGATACTTATAGATTAATGCAATATTTAAAAAAAATTAACTGGTAACCGGTGAAAACAAATTTGACATTGTTATCAATAATGTTACTTTTCTTTGTCATGTGCCTTAGATATACAAATGTTATAAGACCATAATAATATTAATATTTTTGATACGACTTGATACAAAGTTAATCATTTACTTTTAAAGAAAACAGTTATTTCATTAATTTGGTCATTTTTGGATGTAATATTACTGATTTATCTTTTTGCATTGTGCAATTAAAACCCTTATTATTATTTATATAAGTCTGGCGTTTGAAAGTAATTTTTTAACCATTTGTCATAAATGTTTTTTTTGAACATATTTTTTATCCTCCAACATTCCGGGGGGGATATATCCCCTTTATCCCCCCCCCGGGTTCGCCCCTGAAGTTGAATTAATTTCTTTGATGATTTTAATTTTAAGTGTACAATGTGTTATAATTGCTACGCCTCCGTAGCTATCTGCTCTGTCTACTCTTTCGAGCCAAGTTTCCTGGATAACACATTTTTGTGGATTTTGTCGTCATGTAACCTATCAATTCTGTCTGGTTTTGTTTGATTGAACTAGCGTTCCATTGTATTATTTTAAGGTGTCATAATAAAGTGTTTTTATGGGGCGGGTTGTGCCCTAATTCTGGTTATGTTAGGTATTGTTGCATTATTTACTTGTTTTGGAATTTCCTGTGTCCGTTAGGCCTCTTAAAAGATGGGCTAGGAGACAATCAACTTTTTGTTTGTTGATGCCCCTTTCAATTTCAATTTTGCTTCTTATAACTCTAATTTTGTCATTTAATAGCTTCTTAAATGTGGATTGCTGGTTGCTGGACCTGATGTGTAGGGGGACTTTGTGGTGTTTGGGTTGCGTTGTTTTGCTTGATACTAATATTGGGGACTTTTTTTGGAACTTTGGACTTTGGAGTGAGGTGAGCTGTTCGGTTTTGGTTGATAGATTTTTGGTTTAGTGTTGAATGGGCTTGTTTTATGGTTTTCATCTAGGCCTAACTCAGTTCCTTCTAAAGGAGAAAACCTATTTTGTGCTATAATGTTGAAACTGTTACTCCTAGTGTTCAGAGGGCGGGGGGATAGAACCGGTGTATTAGGTTTACTTTTCATGTTCTGTTGTGTATTCTGTGAATATGTTTGATGTTTACTGAATATCGGTTGCTATAAGTTGAAGCCGTTGGAAAATGTAAGCATGCCGTAATATAGTCCTCTTTGTAAAGAAACATTCTTCCAGCATTTTTTTCTGTCTGGTATATGAAGGGCATGACCTGAAGTTACTAGGGTGATCTCCTTGGTAATTTGCACATTTCTTGGGTAAGTTCCATTGTCCTCCATGAAACTTTTGGCCACAACCCCGACAGAATTTTTCATTGCGCAAGGGCGTTTTCTCAACTTGAATATATTGAAATCAGTTGTAACACTGTTTAATAGGTTTCATGTAAGCCTCTGCCGGCATTCTCCTGTAATTAAGATAAACATACTCTGTTCCTGAATGACATCGTTATAGGTGAGGTTGTTTCAATTTAAATTATCTTTTTTGGGCTTCACTCACCTTAATGACCTTCCGGGACTCGTCAATTGTTGAAAACACAAAAAACACACACACAAAAACACGACGAAAACGACAACACTAAAATCGTCCCGGAGTTGCAGCCGACGTTTCGCGGGACCGACAATATAAAAACGTCCCGCTTCCTCAGGGCTTGTCTTGAGTTAATTTTTCCAGCACGCGGGGAGAAACGCTTAACTACGACATCGAAATATTTGAAAAAGAGGTGGAAAATTTATCCAACAAGCCTTTGCAAATCATCATCGACCAACTTTAGGAATGAATAATCGAAGCAGCTGAGACAACAGTTCTAAAAGTCATTTCTCCCAACATAAAAAACAACAAAGGATATGAAGTCAGTAAACCATTAACTGTATCATTAAGCAAAATTTAATACCAGAGACATTATAGATTAGATAAAGCAAAATAATTGGCAATTTTTTTTTAACGAGGAGAAAAGAAACAGCTTTGTATGGAAAATAGTCAAAGGGCTTAAGCCAGAAAAAAAATAAAAAAAACAGGAAATCTATTAAAATTGCTTCACTGGAAGTGGATTTTATGAAACTAATAGTACCAGATCACTTCGTATCCCAATGGCAAATAAATTAAATACACCAATCATAACAGACACCAATGATCCATTAAAAACTAATTTCAAGCTATCAAAATTGAAGACAGCGATAAAATCCAAGAAAAAAAGATACCTTCCCATAAACGGATCATATCACATATAGTGTGATTTAAAACATCCCTGAATCAGCACTACATGTACTTTTAAATATTTTTAATTGCGTATGGAATGATAAAATACAAATCCCACAAAAATAAACGGTATCAGATAACTGACACATACTTTCTCCCAACAATATAAAAACATGTGTTAAAAGCTTTAAACATTAATGTCTAGATGACTCTGTCGGATAGCTACCAGCTGAGCAGCGCGAGCTTGACCCTACGCGCATCTGTGACTTTTAACAACGTACTGCGTTTACCGCTAAACGAAAAATTGTATTTTCTCCTCAACCACTTGACGTAGAGCAATAATTTAAAGTACTGGATTATTTAGTTTTTTGAGCTTGATTTAATGGTGATAAGTAAAATTTATTTTGAGACAACAGCTATTTTGAAAATCAAAAAAATTGATTTTTTAAACACTTTTTACTCCATAACTTTTGAACGCGCATTTTCTCGGAGATGCGGGTGGTGTCATTTTATCCACCATTTTAAGCTTAATAAACCACAAAATTTTAATCAAAATCGTTAGAGCCGTTTTTGAGAAATTTTGATTTTTGACGATTTTTGAAGGTTTTTGGGGGTAAAATACCCTTAAAAATCAAAAATTCAAAAAAATGAAAAAAACGCCTGGAATTATCGTGGATTTGGACCTATATACCAAATTTCATTAAAAACAGACCATTAGGGCATTCTCTAGCTCTGTTTACATCCTGACACACACACACACACACACACACACACACACACACACACACACACACACACACACACACACACACACACACACACACACACACACACACACACAGACATCACTCCGAAAACCACTTTTTTGGACTCAGGGGGAACCATAATGGATAAATCCACCAACAACTCAAATTCGAAAATTTTGACGAAAACAATACTTTCTCCATATACTATGGTATAGGGGGAGAAAGTAATAGAAACAAATCAAAATTATACCATTTTTAAAGCCTGAGAAAGACATGTCTGAAGAAGAATTGCATCGCCCAATCTCGTTAATATTAGTCTCCATTAAAAATTTAAACCCTATGATAATAAATAGTTTGAATGGAAAGTTGAAAAGTTTAAAACCATCCCACCCACACAATACGTCTTTAGAAAAAGGGACTCTGCCGACTGCGTCCTCAACCTACTAACAGATATCAAAACGGCCCAAACTTTCTTTCAATTAATCAACAATTAATTGTAACTACACTGGATATCTCTATGGTAACGTACATCTACCACTCCTTTTTAGAAAAATGTACATTCATGGAATCCCAAAAAGTTTATTCGTCACTGTGATGACTTCTTAGTTAACAGAGCTCTAAACCTCCAAATAGAGAACCAAACAATCACAAAATTCACCTGCCGTCGCCCTCCTAAAGAAAGTTCCCTCTGCCCATTTCTGTTCTCAATATTAAGTATCATTGCAGACATTATCAGACGTAATCCATACATTAACGAACACAAACATTAACGAACACTTACCATATGGAGTCGCATCCTTTTAATACGCTAAATTATCAACAACACATCAAAACAGCATCCCAATGTAACAAAGACTTAAACATAAAAAAATCCTAGCATGTGGTAGGAAAGGAGCCAACCCAGAATTTTTATTAAAAATATACAAAAGCCTAATCCCCACCAAACCCGACTACAGTTCAGTTAAAGTTGGACACTTCCTTGAACACAGATTAAATGAACTGGAAAAGATTCAACATGAAGCCTTGATACTTGTACTAAGAGCTTTGGTTTTACATGCATAAATACAGGTGCTCTGCCTGCAAAATGACTTTAATTAATTATAGAACTTTGGTGGCTATGAAAGCCATATGATGTATATAACTCAAAAATAAAATTCATTTAAAATAGTTGCTCAATTGTTTCTATTTCAGCATGTTACTTTTTAACATTTAGCTGCTTAAAAA
Source organism: Neoaliturus tenellus (assembly GCA_030545055.2). NCBI lineage: Eukaryota > Metazoa > Arthropoda > Insecta > Hemiptera > Cicadellidae > Neoaliturus > Neoaliturus tenellus. The sequence goes on along the minus strand of CM061533.1, from coordinate 121,803,529 downwards.
AAAAAAGCAAAAAAAAAAACAAAAAAAAAACAGAGAAATATTGACCTAGTCCTTTTAGAAAAAACTAGTTATGAAAAAATGTATATGTACAGAAAAGTAATAACAGTCTTTTTATAACAGTTCTGACAATTTTGTTTAAGATACAATAACAAAAGAAGAATTGGCATTCCAAATGCATATCTGTTTTTGAGACTACACTTTTTACAATTAGTAATCAACAGAGAACCAGCCGTGCGTATATTGTTATTGGATCAACTAACGATCCTATATTGGATAAGCTTTGTTGGTAAATGAATCTAGAAAAACTAGTAATAAAAACCTAGAAAAATGTTTATTAACTGATTTTGCATTAATAATTATTGAAAGTAAAAAATAGCAATATAAAATTTTTATATACGAAATTATTTTTTACCTGATTTCTACAAGCTTAAATTTTGAAATGTAGATCTCAAAATATAACGTGTAGTGGATCAATCAATTCATTCTCGAGTAGCATTCACTCTCTTATAAAAATCCAATGATAAACCATAACAAATTTTAATAATAAATCCATTCAATTAATGTTGAATGAATCCTTTTGATATGTACATAGATTCTACAGGTTTTACTTCTCCAACTATAATTTATCAGTAAAAATAATACCTTAATACTTATTTTAAGCTATGCAAGGTGATTGCAAGTTCCATTTCTCGGCTGGAGGTGACCCCAGATTTGGACGACAAAAAGAACGGATCAAGGGAGGCGACAATAAAGTTCATTTCGCTTCTAGAGCCATAAACACTCTTTCTAATGTATCTTATTTCTACTGAAAAATACCTTATCGTCTCCAGTTCAAATCCGTTGTTGTCTACAACCTGGTTTCGGCACTGATTTGTGCCATATTCACATAGTTCTTAAGTCAAAACATCAAGCTGGTAAAAAAATCGGTCTTGACGACGTCGTTTATGGAATGTTTTAAAAGATTTAAATGAATAACACATAATTTACTAACAGTACACAGAAAACACATAAACACGAGTACGCACGGACGGACGGGTGGTTGTTCGCACTTTTATTTAGTAGCTCCATCGCGGCAGCCGTTTTGAGGAAACTAACATTCAAATTGAATTGATTTTGAAATTATATAATTTTGAAGGCCAACTGAAGACAAATAAAATCCAAAAATGTCAGATTTATTCAGTATACTTTGTACCAAATTGTGTACTAGACAGTACACAATTTGAGATAATTTGAGATTAAAGCCCCACAGTATATGTGTCCTCATTTGTCTAAGATGTTGAGAGAGTATAAATGATATGAAATGAAATGAAAAATTATTTATTCCAACCAAACATTATACATGAAATACAATGTACGATTCAGGAATATGAAAGCCATCCTATCCAGTAATGATGGATCAGAGTCCTTAATCTATACGCTATTCAGTCGCAGGTTCCTTATCTTACAAGATAACGCGGCTCACTGTGGTGTTCTTCCCCTAATGTCCGTTGTACACTTGACCTTAAACAATAGGCCTACACTAATTACAACTGTATGTACAAATACAAATTTCACATCACTCTTTTGTGAAGCGAATTTAGGTAGCACATAAAATAAATAAAAATGAATAAAAATGACAATTACCTTTCACCTAACACATTAAGACAATATTGCGGTTAAGTTATTTAAATCTTCAAAGTTAAATAACCAAGTTTCCAGATTCTTAGAAAAACTTTTTACGTTTTTACATGACTTAATCTGAGGTGGGAGTATATTAAAACATTTAGGACCCAAAAATAATAAGGATCTTTGGAAACAAAACTTGAAGATTTGAAGATTTGGCCTTCTAAAAAATCCTTTACTTACCGATCTAGTAATATAACTTGAGTCGAAAACTTGGTCTAGCCCCAAATTTCCACTACGATTATAAAAGTTACGTAATACCTTATATATAAAAAGATGTTGGATCGGTAATTTTTTAAGGGATTTATATAGTGGAAATGATGATTCTCTCTTTTGTTTAAAAAGAATTAATCTTATAAATTGATTCTGAGTTTTCCTTAACTTGTTCATTAAAAACTTGAATGAACCTCCCCAACAATGTATGCCATATACAAGACGTGAATGGATTAGGGCAAAGTAGAGTGATTTCATTAACTGAGGACTACATTTATTTCTGAGGAAATAGAATTTCCGTATATTGTATCTAATTGACCTTTGTAAACAATCAATATGCGGTCTCCAATTAAGTTTATTATCTATAATTATTCTTAGATATTTAAACTGATCCACACACTCTATTTCTTCACATTTACAAATGGCATTCACCTCACAACGAGGCTCATGGTAAAAAATAGTGTATGGAAAGTCTAGTCCCCTTAAGTCAAAATTAATGTATTTTGTTTTCGAAACATTAATCACCATTTCATTGTTCTTACACCATATTGCAAGTAAAGATAAATCATGTGCAATATTGTCATGTATCTCACTATAACTGTTATTTGAATACAAAAAAGCAACATCATCGGCAAATGCGCATATTTTCCCTTTAAATGGAAGTTCAAGTAAACTATTAATAAAAACTAAAAACAAATCAGAAGACAAAACTGCACCCTGTGGGACGCTTTTTTTTATTTTCATTGGTTTGCTTAGAGTGGAATTAATTTTGACAATCTGTTCCCTATCTGACAGATAACTATGAAACCAATCTGCAGCGATTCCCCGTATTCCGATACTAAAAAGTTTGTCGAGTAATATTCTGTGATTAACCATATCGAAAGCTTTTCTGAAATCGATGAAAATAGCAGTGGTTTTCTGATTTGTGTTAATACTATTATATATACGCCCAACAAAAACTGATAGAGCATCCTCAGTGGATCTACCTTTTGTGAACCCAAATTGATTAATACTAATACATTTGTGTTTATCTAAAAAGCTTATAAGACGTATTTTCATCAATTTTTCTAGTAGCTTAGCCAAAGTAGGTAATAAACTAATTGGTCTTAGGTTATCTAGTTTAAAGTTCTTAGGTTTTTTAAGAAGAGGAATAACAATACTTTTCTTAAATTGCGTTGAAAATTTCCCGGTCACAAAACTTAAATTAAAAATATAACTAAGAACATGTGATATATATGGAGCTATTGTCTTAATAAGTTCTACAGATAGCCCGTCAACCCCACAGGATTTTTTTATTTTTTAAGCTCAAATGCAGTTATTGATTTCTACCTCATTCGTAGCAAGGACAAACATAGATTCAGCTATACTCAAACTATTTGAGTCCGAAAAGTGGTGTTGTGAAACAATACTCAAATGAGATTGAATATTCACGAAATATTCGTTAACCTTTTCACTAATTATTATCGGGTCCTCTATCACAACCCCGCTATCTAACTCAGTCTTATCTACAGATACTTTCTCCTTTGCACCAGTTAAACTATTAACAATACGCCACTGCTCTCTCGTGTTTCCTTGAAATTTGTTAATTAACGTTTCATAATATTTGTTTTTACTTTCATCAATTTCATTCGACAGCTTTTTTTGGAAATTCGAAAAGTATTTTTTTAAGTTTACATCATAGGGACGTGAAGACGACAGTTTGAATAACTTATTTCTCTTTTTTATTTTACTCAATATTTGATTATTTATCCACGGACTTTTTTGCTTAGCTTTAACAAAGTTCGAGGAAACCTTTTTGCTTTCTGAACAGTTATTTATTCTTTTATTGAGAAAATTAGATTAGAATATATAGATTCCCAAGATTCGTTTTCCAATTCCTTTATAAGATTATTATAATTTATGTAATTCTTCATAGCACACTGATTAGGAACAGTAGATATTGGTCTCATATATTGGAAGTCAAGTAATATCATATAATGGTCAGATAATACTAATTTTACATTCTTAATATCAAATAGATCTAAATTCCTATACCTAACCAATACATTATCTATACATGATTGTGAAGTTGACCCTTCCCTGGTACACTGATTTAATAAAGCCTCAAAACTGTAATTATGTATTAAATTACAAAACTCTTTTGAGTCAGTGCCATTACCGAGCGTATTAATGTTAAAATCTCCCATTATTATACAATTACAATTACAATCTTTTATAACGTTCTCGAACTCAGTCAAAAATTCAACCTTTGATTGCTTGTGTAACCTGTAGACTGCACCTAATGTGAACAGCAAGTTTCCAATTTGTATATTAATAAATAAGACATCGGCTGTTTTCATGTTATAATCTTTTAATTTAACTTTACTGATATCCTCATCTACATAGATTAAGACCCCTCCAGCAGCATAAAGGGGTGACCAATTAAATAAAAGTGCCAACATGTTAAACAAAGCAATGTATTAAATGTTCTGATCTTCGGTAGAATAAACAATAAACATCTTGATACACTGACTTACAACAATCTTCTTAAAACTATAGTAATTAATCACTTCCTCAAAGCACTATTAGGTCAAACCATAAATTATAATTGTGGCTTACTGTACTGTACATGGGTTGACACCATACCAAAGGAAATGTTCCCTCGTCCTTAGAAACTCGTCTGCGAACAACAATCAATTAAGGTTATAGTACATACTAATGATATCTGTGCCTATTTTTATTTTAAAAGTGGTTTACGTTTTCATATTCTCAGAAAACAATTCATGATAATCTATAAAATGTGTAACTAGTGAAAAATATTACAATTGAATAGTCTTTCAGTTTCTACAACCTAAAGTTATTTCTCTATTTACAGACTTTGAATATAACAATCAATAATTCCTTTCTTAATAATTTTGGTTGAGATAAGTTGCATATTTATTAATTAATTTTACTTACGTTTTCAACGGGAGAGTACAGGCTTTGGTACCAACCCTATCAATGAAAATTCGTTTTACCTCTATTTTAAACAGAAAAGTTTGCAGCCTCGCAAAACAAAATAACTTGAATCTGAAGTGTTATATATATGACAATTGCTTCATTTCCAAATTATTTTTCTAAACTAAATAAATGAAATATCACTACAACTTTTCCCAGGAGGGTTGTATCACGAAACATTGTAAAACGCTTGAACGACACACGTAGGCTGCCCGCGCTTCAACCAATACAAAGTACATGAAAGGAACACCGGAGGACCGTAGCGGCCCGTTATCAGGGGAACTACTGACCCCTATGTCAGAGTAAGTTCGTGGCTGCACAACCTTAATGTCTAAATAACCGACACTGCATTTCTAGTCACAAAAATTAAAATATTCTTACAGAGACTTGTGAAAAAACCCCCACGACTCCGTGTGAAAAACTCCCATGACTCAATCTTGCCAAATAAATGGCAAGGTTAGAATAAATTGTAACTCAAATTTAACACGAGTATTTGTATAGGGCTATTTGAACATTGGATTTACATGATATTATTATAAAATAATATATACAAAGTTTGTAAAATGCAGCAATGTACATTCATAGTTTTCGTTTCAAATGGTGAGAATGTTTAAGCAGCTAGTTGTTTACAAATCAAGATAAACGAAATATCCAACCAAACCGACAAGTTCGTAATAATGATCTAGATGTAAGGCTAAAACTAGAATGTATAGAATGATATAAAAGTTTGTCCATTGCCAAGTGGGAACTAAAAGTCGCGAAGGGTGCGAAACCAATCTAGGACTTTGCCACTACTGAAAGCCGTTGCCACAAAGGCGACAATCGATTGACAACTCTTTGTTGGCATCTTTCAATGAAACCCTTATTAGTGACTTTGATTGTATTATTTTTATGTTACAGTAATTTAAGTAAATAACATGCAAAATAGTGTACCTTTAGGTTCTGTTAAAATTTGTTCTATGTCACATAAAAGTACAAAATTTGATTACACATTAAAACGTTGCCTACTATGTTGCTAAGTAGACAAGTGGACCGTAGTGTTTTTTAACAAAAGTTTATTAGTACATCACCCCAAATTAAAGAAGAACAGGTAACCACGACAACTTAAAAAAAAAAAAAAAAAAAAAAAAAAAAAAACATGTAGTATTAGTATTTAAAAATAAAACTATCATTTGAATTATATTACGCACAGTATATGCAAAAGTCCTGAACATACTGGACCCTTGAAATGGCTTTAACAGATCATTCAAGAGGCAACTGGAAAATCCTCAGAGTCAGTTAATTCTAATGAATGTAAACTTGGTTTGACCAATGGTAAGATTTTATATTTTGGACTATTGAGTTGATTGGTGGAGATACAACTTATTTTGCAGTTCTTACAGTTTTTATGAAATCAGAAATCTGAAATTTATTTCAACCAATAGTTGACGTCAACCTTAACAATTTACATATTTTTACAATTTACATTTTTCACAATTACTCAAGTAAATCTTCAATAACAACCACAACTAAGCTGAGATGGCAAAACATTTTTTCATGAGAGTCACAAGAAACAAACGTCAATAGAAGTCTCAATTAAGAATTCATCCAGGCTGTATAGAGGGTGATTTATAAGTTAAAGTGTTAACAAGTTAAACACTTATAAAGTCTCATCTCGAATATACTTAAGCCTACAGTGTGAGCATTCATAGGAACTTTATTAAACCTTTTTTAAGCCTATTTAAAAGTGGGACTTCTGTGACTTGGCAAGTCGAACATAAGGCGAATCAATAATACCCCTGTACCTAGTATTGTGAGTGTGAGAGTGGTGTCTTAAAGGAATATTATTTAATTGTAACTTATATTAACAAGGCAAAAATAAATATAAAAGGAAAAAAAAACATTAGGAATGCGTTCATTTACAAAGAAAAGTCTGCAGTGACCTCTAAAGCCAGAAAAATTTTAATAGCCTTCTTTTGAAGTATAATTATATTATTTATTCATTTATTCAGTACCGGGGAGCCGAGCTTCGCTCTATAATTATGTTGAAAATGTTACAAAATGTTTAAATTTACATTTAAGTTAATTAAGTGAGGGTGAGATGTCAGAGCACGCCTTCAGTCTTCCCTTTTCTATAGGTCTTTTTTACTTCCTCCTCGAGAATGTTGGGGTGGGAGAAAAGTATTTAAAATGTAAATAAAGAACTTAAACTTACGATAGAGGTTTTTGAGTAGCATTTTCCTAAAATAACATTTTCAATCTATCTATAAAAATGAAAGTATGTATCTTTAAAAACGAAAGCTTTGTGTGTCTTGAATAGGCGCAAAGACTACTGGACCGATTGACCTGAGGTTTTGTAAAACTATACTTTATTTATCTAGCAGAAAGATTGATAGGCCTATTCCTGTTATTTATAAGCTTCTGGGCTTTGCCCTATTGACCCTGCATATGTATTGTACGTAGAAAGTTAAACGTGTATGCAATATAATTATAAAACTTAAAACTGGGCAAGTTTTGTTCAAATTTATTTATTCTTTTAATTCAATTTATTAATATAAATAAACAGCTGTTAAAATTTATTCTTCACGGCACTGGATTATTTTGTTTTTTTTTTTGGTAATTTGACTTTTGTAAAATTATTAGACCATCTCTTTTTATTCAACTAATCTGCAGCATCTATACTTATTTAATACGCTAAGGGTTTTTTGTGTTGAGAACTCCTCCTACAATTTTTAACTGATATTCAAGTTTTTGGTGTCGTTAGATACGGCTTGTTCTGTAGTTGTTTCTGCTAAAAATCGATGAAAATCAGACATAAAATAAGGGCACTTTACACAAATTAAATTTGAGATTTTTCCTTTAGAATAACATTGGGTTTGGGTTGAACATTTTAAACATCTGTTAATGTATAGCTGTAAACACGTGTAGTTTTTTGTGATTACTGATATTAACAATATTGGATTGGTCGGTTATCGTTAATTTAGAACTAAATTTTACTTTTGTATAGTAAATGTTACTTTTGTATGTTACTTTTGTATATGAAAATAAATTGCTCGATTCCGAGCAACAAGTAGACTAGTAATTCGTAAATAAAAATTACATGTGGCGTTCTTACACCATTTACTATTTAGCATTGAAGTCATCTCTGCAGTCCTTGAAGAGAGGAAGAGTCGTCAATTCTTGCATGAATGTGTTTGTGTGTGTGTGTCATGTGTGGGTCATTTTATTTTTATGGGATTGTTCTTCTATGAACTCACTTAGTTTGTAGTAAGGTCATTCCAATAGATCTTTTTTAGTTGTTTTTTAAACATGGAGGCCTTGTTGATTTCTTTGAGACTGGTCTGTGAGGTGGTTAGGAAAGGAATTTATGTGTATGAGAAAAAGCAGTGGGCCGCGAGGATGGATCCTTGGGGAATTCCTTGTGTAGTGTTCTGGAGTGACGATCTTACTTTGACTCCATAGTTGTTGTTGAGGTGTTCTATTTCCACTATTTGCTTCCGGTTTGTGAGAAGATTAATTGGTTGTGGATTGCTTTTTCAATGTATTTGGATAAAGTGGGCAGCACTGATACGGGTCGGTAATTTGATGCTTTGGGTTTTTCTCATTTTTTGCATTTAGGGTAAACTAATTCTATTTGGGCTGCTTCAGGAATTTCATTTTGTTCTATGGAGGAGTTAATAATGTTTAATATGGGCAAAATTATTACTGTTTGACAATAACTGATTATTTTGTTGGATATTTGGTCGATTCCTGCTGAGTTTTTGGGTTTGAAGCTCTTAAAAATATCTTGAAGATCTTTGATGCTGACTTTGTTGAATTGTATCAGGCCTTAGAGTTTAAGCCTTACTTTCCCATAAGGATATCTCTGCTTATTCGTTTGTGTATAGGCCTTCATGGACGCTACTTACATTTTTTAACATTTTTTAATGATCAGGATGTCATTTTTTTGCCGACGATTTTGTCCTAAGTCCACAATGTAGCTCGCTAAATGATGTCAATGATGTTGTTATTTCTAAGTCAACCCCTATTACTGAGTGGTGCAGTACAAAGAAACGCTGCATGAATGCTGAGAAGGTTCAGGATGTAACACTGTGTCTGGGCAGTAGATCCAGCAATGTCAAATCACTTAAGTTCTTGGGGTTTCATTTGCAGTCCAAGTGGCAAACACACATTGAATATTTGGCTTCTAAAATTGAGACGGATATTCATGATAAGATCACTAAGTGCTAGTGTTTCTGCTGATGTCTTTCTCTGTATTATACATCCATAGTTTTATGTCATATGGAACCTCAGTGTGGGCTTAGTGTTCTTATGCCATTGACATTGACATAATTTTTATGTTGCAGAAAAAGGCCGTAAGATTAATGTGTGGCGTTCATAACCAAACACATTGCAAGCCACTCTTGATTGCTCTTAAAATACTTACCATCATTGTTTGTTATGTCATGGTTTTTGTCAATGACAATCTGCCAAATTTAACCAAAATATCAAATGTTCACAGCTACTCCACAAGGTTTAGAGTAGTGGAAAAAGGGGGCTGCTGGCTCACTTCAAGGTCACCTGAGGGATGACGTCATCGAGGTCAATGACCTCACCGATGACGTCATCGATGACGTCATCGATGACGCAATCGATGACGTCATCACCAATTACGTCATTCTGTGACGTCACACTTATGACGTTGCAGAAATGACGTGGCGATGACGTCACCACCCCTTACGTCACCAAGATGACGTCATCGATGTCACAAAAGGTCAAGGCCACGCTGAAACCTAAAATTTTCCGGCACTTTTGCTGTTTCTCACACTACGCTCCGAGTTTCAGTCAGGTTCCCATGACCTTGACGACTTGGAGCGAAATTAGACAAGAAACAGCAAAAGTGCCGAGGAAACTGCAAGTTTGCAACGTGACTCTGCCTAAACCGTCATGTGACACCGCTCGGGTGACCTTGAAGTGAGCCAGCAGCCCCCTTTAGACCAGTACTACAACCGCGATGTGCACCCTACGACAGACACCGAGCGACTGACTGTTCGGCCCCGCGCACTCTAGGTATATGGGAAGTGGTGGGGGGAACTGCGATGACCTCGGGAAACTTGAAAATGTCAAGCCAGGTAGCACCGTTTTGGTGCTACCTTAAATTTACATGTTAAAGTGTGATGACCTTGAGGTTGACTGTGAACCTGGGACTTAGGATTGTCTTTAACAGCTTGACGTTTTTGCCAGAGTTTAAGTGTGGTGACCTTGAACTGGTTAAAATCAAAACTGCACAGCAGACTGCACAACACGGATGTGCACCCTACGACAGCCGCCGAGCGACTGACCTCCAGGCTCTGCGTACTCTAGATATATGTTGAAGTGGTGGGGGAAATTTAAAGGTCATTCAAACGGAGTTTTAAAAAAGTCAAAGAGTAGAAAGACTACTCTTGTGATTCTATAGCGATTTCATTGATAGTAAGTGCTTCAGTATGCCAAGTTGATCTGTACTGACACGCTCCTAAATAATGCTTGCAAAAACCTGCAAAATGATTGTTGCACAATTTGCAGTCAGTTAGCTGTTTTAGTGTGAATTCAATGCAACGTTCAGGGCAACAAGTGTACTTATGCCCTCTCATCTGGTACACATGGAATGTCTTCAACTCTGGTTTCGGCTTCTTCCAAGACTTGCACTTACACATGCATTGACCAAAAGCTTCACATTTTCTACACGCCAGACCATCCACCACATCAATGTCATTCGGCCATGAAAAACATTTTTGTTCGCAACAGTAGTTGAGTTGACTCTCCATGTTGCTGCGGTGAAGGTGCGCGATGAAATGATGCTGTAGTCAGTGAGAGTGCACATTAAATAAACTCAGTGGAGGGGGAAAGGTCAAGGTCATTCAAACGGAGTTTTAAAAAAGATGACTAGTCGTCCTCCTCCTCCTCCTCGTCCGTCGTACGTGAAGAGCTGTCAGACGAAGAGCTCCGCGCAGGTGCTCCCCAGATGAAATGTATGTCTATTTGAAAGCGCAGGCCGGGATCTTGTACTATCAACTCCTTTAATCTATTACATACCAATTCCACTTTGTAAACATTGTTAATAATCAACACCCAAGGCTTTGGCTGAACATAACGTGTAGTTGAGTCAGCCTCGCAGACAGTTACATCTTCCGGTGATATTGGAGTGTATAAATGTGTAAAATCTCGTTGCTGAGGCTGGCTTGAAGTTGAAGGTTCTGTGCCGACCCTGGTTGCATCAAAATTCAAATTGATTCTACATTTAAGAGGTCCAGGGTTCCCGTTGAATACATAGAGTAATTTTTGATACAAGACTTCCACTTCTGTCGCATCTTGTAAATGAACAGTCCACCGCAGGGGAAATGCTTCGTCTGTAGTGGAGTCAACTTGAGAAAGAGTCCTGTCCGCCATGGTAGCTAAGCAAGGAATGAGGTGAGCTGCAGTCAGTTGTAACATTATCGAAAAGTAGAGGGAAAAATTTCAAGGTCATTCAAATTGGGTTTTAAAAAAAGGAAGGAGTGGAGGGGGAAATTTCAAGGTCATCCAAATTGAGTTTTAAAAAAAGGAAAGAAGGTCACTCCCCATCAGCCTCGTCGTTGTCTCCTACATCTTCATCCGCATCAGATTCACTGTATGGGTAAATCGGTGACATTGGTGAGTATTGCGGTGAGTGCTGACCGTTGTTGTCCTCCTGCCACAATGTAACTTGCGACCAATCATAGTTGAAATTCATTTGTATTATGATCCCAGGGTTGTCTCGCAGTATTTCTTTCATCCGTTCGCAAATTGTTTCCAAATAGTGAACACTGTCGATGGATAGTGTCCAACCTGTACTCGTTCCAACATCAGTAGTGGAGTCAGCTTGGCTGATGGTGTTGTCCGCCATGGTTGCTTGTCGAACAAGGAATGACGGTTGATGTGATGCTCATGCAGGAACATGGTGAAGTGTTGGGGGGCGTGGTGGAGTAGTGGGGGAAGTTTCAAGGTCATCCAAACGGAGTTTTAAAAAAAGGAAAACCTAGAAAGTAACATTGAAACTTTCCAATTGATGGTGGCGGGCGTTTTCTTCTGCAACCTTGCCGACACATGTGACTATGCCATACAGTATAAAAAGTACAACCATAATAAGGCCGAACAATAAAAGATAGCCGTTGACTATCATGATATTTTCTGAGTGGATCTGCTTTTTTCTTATCGCCCTCTCCTGCATCCTCTTCTCCAACTCGTGGATGAAGTCACAGCACGCGTGAGGACATCTTTCATCTGTTGGTAGGTTTGCCATTGTTGATGTTGTCGGTTTGGCTGTTGAAGATGGAATGAGGTTTCCAATTGTGATGTGCCATGTACACCAATAGTCAAGTGGTGGGGGTAGCGAAGCAGTGGAGGGGGAAGTTTCAAGGTCATTCAAACTGTGTTTTAAAAAAAACCTATCTTGTTACTGAGCTCATATGTCAGTAACAAGATAGGTGTTTTGCTCTTTTACTTCTTTAATATAATGAAAAAATAAACATATTCTACAATGGTTAGAACAAGGAAGACAACCGCTAGTCAGCTGAAGTAATCCAAGTTGTCTGGCTCGGTCTTCATTGACGCCGGTGAGGAAGCTGTCGTTGAAGAGGAATGTCCAGGCTCTTCCTTCGGCTGCCGAAGATTCCGTATATTGCAAGCGTAGACTTGCACGTTTATACGGTAGCCTCTTGCCACCATCAGCTGCAACTCCTTGTACAAGTCGTTCAGCTCCTGTTGCGTTTTGATCGTCACCTCCTCATAGCTGGCACAGCTTACGTTCAGAGACATACTGATGTTGTTCGGTTGGCTGCTGGAGTTGAAATGAAGACGAGGCACAGCGCTTGGAGGTATATGAAAAAGTGGTGGGGGTGTTTTGCATTCAAGCAGGTTTGACTTGTAGCGTGGTGGTGGGGGGTAACTGTGAAATGCAAAGGTCAAAGGTCAAGGTCACCCGCGAAGTTTAAAAAAAAATGCAACATATCAATATGTGACAAACTTCACATATTGATATGTTGCATTTTTTGTCTTTTTGTATTCTTTTTTTGTCTTTTATGGTTTATTTATTTATAAAACATTACAATAACATATGTACAATAGTAAAACTTAAATCTAACACTGCTGCTTGTCGGCGATGTGGATGGTCAACTCGGTGGAATTGCTACCCGTGCAACCGTGGGAAACCAGGTAGAGACAGCCAGGTTGGATGGAGCGCAGAGGTTAGGGTCCGTTTACTCTACCGACCATAGACTCTACGGCCCTCTTAAATATTAAATAAAATATAACATGGGGCCACTTACTCTACCAATCATAGGCTCTATGGCCCTTCTTAATATTAAATAAAATATAACATGGGGCCACTTACTCTACCGATCATAGGCTCTATGAGCCTGTTTGAATATTTTTATATAATTTAAAGCGATCATAGAGCCTATGCACCCATTTAAATTAAATGTATGGGTCCAAAGCATCTACTGGCTCATAGAGTCTATGAACCTTTTCAAATTAATATTAAATAAAATTATAAAATAGGGCCATAGAGTCTATGAACCTTCTCCAATTAATATTAAATAAAATTATAAAATAGGGCCATAGGCTCTATGAGCCGTTTTATATTAAATACGTTATATATTGGAAAAGAGGTCCACTTACTCTACGGGTCCGTTATATCTACTCTGTACGCACCACTCGCTTCCTTCAGCTCTCGTGCACAAACGAACTGAGATAATGTCACCCAGTTTTCTGCATCCTATTCTACGATGAATAAATATCAATCTATCAATATATTTATCTCTGCATCTATATATCTATGTACCTATCTATCTATATATTTATCAATATCACACGAAAAGGCGATTTTTTTTAAACGAAGCTCCTCTCTTATTTGTAGACAAATTTTAACGTTTAAGGTGTAGAAAAATTCGTTTCATTCAATGCATCTCTCTCCATTCACTCATCTATCTATCTATCTATGTATCTGTCTACATATTAAACACAGATTTATGAGTATCATATATCTAGAGAATTATCTATCCCATATTTATAGATCTATCTATCTATTAAACACCATCCGAAACTGGGGAATTAGCAGAAATATTTCAGTGATTTTACAGCGGAGACAATGACTCTTAATTGGTGTTTACACAAACATGGAGGGTTTTGCAGTTTTAAAAATTTCCGCCTCCGTGACCAAAACCGCACAGAGTGTAACCAGCATTAGTGCATAAAAACTAGCTTGTATCCGCATGCCTTGCAATGCCAAACTTAGGAATTTTTGGCTCTTCAGGTGATTGTTTTTGATATACGCTCACTCTCCACAAGTCTATATTATCCTCTATAGTTTTTATTACCAATCTTCATACAATACTTTAAATGAGAAAGCTACCTAATTCATAACATTGTATTTACTTTCACCTGATTCAAATCATCAGACCAAAACTTTAGTATTTACTTGCGTTATATTTACCCCCATGATGATCTTTGTTAACGTGGCTCAAAACTATAGGACTATGTTTTTCAATGACAACGTTTTTACATATAGTATTAATGTAAACGACTAAGCCCTACTTAAAAAAAAATCTTAATGCATCACGTGTTGTATGATACCATAGATAACGTTGTTATAGTTAATTGTAACAAGTTTAACTTAATGTGATTGCAATGATCTCTCGTAAGTTTAATTAATTTATTTCATTGTCATACCCTTAGCCGACGAACCATTAGGAGACTATATTATCTTATAATATCATGGGGACAGAGCCTATGCTCGGTAAAATTATAAAGCGTCACTTTCCTTTCTCAGGCAAAGCTCGATCGCTCCGTTTACTTGCTGACTTTTCTTGGCTCGCCAGGCCAAATGGTGCTACACTTTGGTGTAAATTCGAACCACAGGTTAAAGTTGAACATATTGTTTTTTTTTTTTTTTATAGTTATAAACTCATTTTTGTTCAATTATGTAGCTATCAAAATCTCCATAAGGATAACTTATGGAGATTTTTGGAACTTTGATGGGCTCTAAGACAAAAAACGAATTTTTACCATTCATGGGACCAACTTCAATTTATTCGTCGTGGTCAAATAAACTCTCATATTCAACCAACAAATAAAAGATCCTAGGACACAAGAAATTTTGCTCTTGTATAATAGTTAACACGGTTTCGTGAATTATCGTGTTAACTTATATATATATATATATATATATATATATATATATATATATATATATATATATATATATATATATATATATATATATATATATATATACACACCCCCGTCGCACCTATATATATATATAAGTAGATAGTAATATGGGGTTCCTGGCTCACTTTGGATACTCAAAGAAAATCAAACAAATTTCACAGTTTTTTAATACAATTATGCAATATTTTTGCCACTTTTTGGCCAATTTTTAGCATTTGTCAAATTGTCTTTAAAAATATGCAAATTTAATGAAATTTTTAACAAATATGCCAAAATTTTTATAAAATTTCCTACTAAATAAAATTTTTTAAAAAACAAGTAAAATTATCACATTTTATAGAGTATTTTTTTAATAAAATCAGTAGTTGACTTTGCATAAGTCAATTTAAGTTTTCTAGAGTATTTTTTCAATAAAATCAACAGTTGGATTTTCATAAGTCAATTTAAAATTTTAATAGTATTTTTTCAATAAAATTTGACTAAAATAGTGATAATTTTGATTATATTTTAATTAATTTGTATAATATTATTTTTGATTATACTCAAGTAATTTTTAAATTTTTATGAATATGAATTGAAAAAATTGTATATTTTTTTCTATATAAATGGAAAAGAAATGTACAAGATGTAGATTGTATAAAAATGAAACTCAATATTATAAATGTAATAAAAATAAGTTACATTCAAAATGTAAAGAATGTGATAAAATTTATGAAAAAGAATTATTTGATAATATTAAAATAGAAGAAAAAACTGAAAAGAAATGTACAAATTGTAAAGAAACAAAAGATATATCAAATTATTATAACAAGTATTGTAGTAAAGATAGAAAACAGGCATTTTGTAAACAATGTATTAGACAAATGTTGTTAAAACCACAGTTGTGTGAATGTGGAAGAGAAATTAAATATCTTTATCACTATCCAAAACATTTGGAAACTAAAATTCATAATAAAAATATTGAGAAATTAAAGAGTTAAATAACTAAAATAATAAAAAATTTACTAGTTTTAAAAAAATTTAATTTTATTGAAAAAATACTCTAAAAAACTTAAATTGACTTATGAAAAGTCGACTATTGATTTTATTGAAAAAATACTCTAGAAAACTTAAATTAACTTGTGAAAAGTTGACTATTGATTTTATTGAAAAAATACTCTAGAAAACTTAAATTAACTTGTGAAAAGTTGACTATTGATTTTATTGAAAAAATACTCTGGAAAATTTAAATTAACTTGTGAAAAGTTGATTATTGGTTTTATTGAAAAAATACTCTGGAAAATTTAAATAAACTTGTAAAAAGTTGACTATTGATTTTATTGAAAAAATACTCTGGAAAATTTAAATTAACTTGTGAAAAGTTGACAACTGATTTTTATAAAAAATTTTCCCTTAATAAATGGCTAATGAAAAAAATAAAAATTATTGTTATGACTGTAATAAATATATATCTGCTAATATGTTTACAAAACATTTAAATTCAAAACTTCATTTAAAAAATAAAGAGATAAAAATTAGAGAATATAATGACTTATTATTATGGGCTAAAAGTAATAATATTTATGATTATAATAACAAAAATATTGATCAATTAATTGAAATTAAAAATATATATGATCCTACAAATTATTCATTATTTAATATAGAAAAATTAAATGAAATTGCAACAAAATTATCTGTCAGAAATTATAAAAAGTTATCTAGAAATGAACTAATTAAAAGATTAAACAAAATTAAAGAAAATCCAAATAATTTAGAATATAGATCATTAAAATATATTCAAAATTTAGCAATTAAAAATAGTATTAAAATTGTTAATAAAACTAGAAAAGAATTGATTGGATTATTAAATGATTATTTTAAAAATAAACCAATTCCAAAAGAAAATATAATAAATATTCAAGAAGCTTCGTCATTAAAAGGATATTTTCAAGATTATATTTTAACAAATTCAAATGATGATTTAGATATTAATGATTATTTAGAAACTCAAAGAGATGAAATAAAAAAATTGATAGAAAAACAAAAATTCAAAAATATTAAAGGACAGATGGCTTTAGAATGTGAATATGAAAGAAAATTAATAAATGGTGAAATTCAAAATAGTAATATGTATTTTTTTATAAAAAGTTCAGATATTTTAAATATAGATGATTTTATTGATGATCAATTTAAGAAATTAATAGTTAGAGAACAACTAAATCAACCATCAAAAGGCTCTGGTTGGTCATTAAAAAGATGTGTTGAATTAAATCTAAAATAATCTAAAAATAATTCATTAAATGCTGGATCATATATAGAATTACCAAATGAAATTAAGAATAAAAAATGTTGTGTAAATTTTAAAAATAAAGATGAATATTGTTTTATTTATGCAATTAGATGTGCTATTGATAAACCAAACAAAAATGCTGAAAGAGTTAAACAATATCAAAAATATATAAATAATGAAATTTTTAAAGGTTTTGATTATCCAATAACATTGAAAGATATTAAATTATTTGAAAAAAGATCATTTGATTCTAAATATAATTATCCATCAATGTCAATAAATATTTATAGAATTGATGAAGATGAAAAAATAGTGCCATTACAAATATCTGAACATTATAATGTAAAATTAGAAATTGATTTATTATATTATAAAATTGGTAATAATTGTCATTATATATTAATAACAGATTTAAATAAATTGGTATATTCTCAATTATCAAAACATAAAACAAAAAAATATATTTGTAGAAGATGTTTGACTCATTTCTACAAAAATAAAGACTTGAATAATCATTTAGAAATATGTAAATCATTAGAACCTTGTAGACCTATAATGCCATTTCCTGGTCAAAAAGTAAGTTTTAAAAACTATTACAAAAAGTTTGAACATCCATATGTAATTTATATGGATTTTGAAAGTATATTAGAAAAGATTGATAATTGTAAAAATAATCCAAATTGCTCATATACAAATAAAATTCAAAAACATATACCATATGGATTTACAATCTATTTAGTATCTAGAGTAACTAATAAAATGTATAAACCTATTTGTTATAGAGCAAAAAATGAAGAAGAATTAATAAATGTACCAAATAAATTATTTGAATATTTAGATAAAATCTCAAAATATATAGCTAAAAAATATAATTTAAAAAATAAAAAGCCTATGAATTTAACTAATGAAGAAGAAATTAACTATCAAAAAACTAATATTTGTCATATTTGTGAAGATGGTGGTTTTGATGATGATGAAAGAAAAAAGGTAAAAGATCATTGCCATTTAACAGGAAAATTTAGGGGTGCTGCACATTTAAACTGTAATTTAAATCTAAAATTCCCTCAAAATATTCCTATATTCTGTCATAATAGTTCAAATTATGATACACATTTGTTTATAAAAGAATTAGCTAAAAAATATGGTAAAATTGATTTGTTAGCTAATACAGATGAAAAATATATAAACTATTCAGTAAATTCTGGTTATGGTTATGAATTTGAAGGTGATAAACCTAGAAAATTTATAAAATTCTCATTTGTAGATACATTTAGATTTATGGCTACATCAATTGAAAAATTAGCTAAAAATCTTAAAGAATTTAAGCATATAAATAAATTTATAAAAGAAAATGATATAATTGAATATGATAATGAAACATTAAAAATATTAACTTCTAAAGGTGTATTTCCATATGAATTTATTGATAATGTTGAAAAATTAAACTATGATAAAATATTAGAAAAAGATCAATTTTATAGTTGTTTAACTAATGAAAATATAAGTGATGATGATTATAAACATTATATAAAAGTTTGGAATAAATTAAAAATAAAAACATTAGGTAACTATTCAGATTTGTATAATATTCAGGATGTATTATTATTAGCTGATATATTTGAAAATTTTAGATCTGTTTGTTTGAAAAATTTTCAATTATATCCAGCACATTATCTAACATCACCATCACTAGCTTGGGATTCTATGTTAAAATTAACAAAAATTAAACTAGAATTAATAAGTGATTATAATATGTATTTAATGATTGAAAAAGGTATTAGAGGTGGTATTTCACAATGTATAACTAGATATTGTAAAGCAAACAATAAATATACAAAAAATTATGATAAAACAAAACCTGAAAATTATATGTTATATATAGATGCAAATAATCTATATGGATGGGCTTTAAGTCAAAAATTACCTTATAAAGATATAACATGGATGAATCCTAATACATATACATTAAATGAATGGGTAGAAACAATATTAGAATTAGATGAAAATGCTGAATATGGATATATATTAGATGTTGATTTAGAATATCCTATTGAATTACATGATAATCATAAAGATTTACCATTAGCACCTGAACATTATAATAATAAGCTTTGTACAACATTATTTGATAAGAAAGATTATGTTATTCATTCAAGAAACTTAAAATATTATCTTTAAAAAAGGATTAAAATTAAAGAAAGTTAATAGAGTTATAGCATTTGATCAAGATGATTATATGAAAAAATATATTGAATTAAATACCAAATTAAGATCCAAATCAACATCAGATTTTGAAAAAGACTTTTTTAAATTGATGAATAATAGTGTTTTTGGAAAAACTATGGAAAATGTTAGAAATAGATGTGATATTAAATTAGGTGACGAAAAGTTTTCATTAAAACAAGCAAAAAAACCTAATTTTAAAACATTTAGTATATTTGATAAAGACTGTATTGCTTCACATATGATAAAAGAAAAGGTTAAGTTTGATAAACCAATCTATATAGGATTTTCAGTACTTGATTTATCAAAATTACATATGTATCAATTTTACTATGAAAAATTAAAGAAGTTTGATCCAAATATAAGGTTATTATATATGGATACAGACAGTTATTTTATAGAATTTAAAAAGGATTCATATAAAATTATTAAAGAAAATATTAATGAATTTGATACAAGTGATTATAAGAAAGAACATGAATGCTATAGTGAAAAGAATAAAAAAATAATTGGTAAATTTAAAGATGAGTTAAATGGTGAAATATTAGAAGAATATTGTGGTTTAAGATCAAAATTATATAGTTATGAATTTAATAATAAAAATCCTGTAAAATGTAAAGGAATTAAGAAAAGTGTTGTTGATAAAACATTACATATGGATGATTTTAAGAAATGTTTGTTTGATGATCAAGAACAATATAGAGAGATGACTTGTATTAGAAGTTTTAAACATGAACTATATACAATTACAATAAATAAATTAGCTTTAAGTAATAAAGATGACAAAAGATTTATTTGTGAAAATAAAATTGATACATTACCTTGGGGTTATAAAGATGTAAAACAATAATTATAATTAATATATAATGATTAAAAAATCAAATAAATATTTAAGTATAAAGGATATTATATTTATCACAACAGATTTAATATAGAACTATTTTTATACCATATATTAAAGAAAATGATCAGAATGAATTAATATAAGATTTTAACATTTTATTTAAATAATATTTAATTCTTCTAAAATTTAGTAACAGATGTTTATAAAACACTGAAATGTTTATAAATAATACAAAATATTAATATATTATTAGTAATAACATTAAAGAATATAAACCTGCTCCATTAATAATATAGTATAATTTTGAAGATATTTTTGGAGGCTATTGAATATACAGCTAGAATTTAATGTTTTAAAAGTAATTTTATCATTAATATTTATTCTAAAATTTATTAATTACTCTATTTAATTAACCCAAAAATCAATTGTTATAAAAATTTCTGATGTAAAATATTTGTTAGTAACATTAGAACATAACAAATAATAAATTTAAATAATAAAGATGTTTTAATAATTTTTAACAAACAATCCTTGGTTTAAAGGAAAAGATATTTGTGATATATTAGAATATGGGAATTCAAGAGAAGCCATAAAAAACATGTTGATGATGATAAATTAAGTTATAGTAAAATTATAGGTGTCACAAATTATGACACCCTGGAAATTGATGTACAAACATGTTTTCAGATGCCCTAAAACAGGGCGTCAATAAAATAGATAATAAAACAATATTTATTAATGAATCTGGTTTATATTTATTAATTTTAAAATCAAAAAGGTATTAAAAAACATGTAGATGATGATGATAAATTAAAATTTATAGATATTTTTAGAGGGGGCAATTTGTTCCCCCTATCATATAATGAAAAACATATAAAACTTATTAAAATTAGGTAGGACCCAAAATGGGTCCCACATAAATTATAATATTTATTTTAAAAATTCTTAAAGGAGGTAACCTTATCATACAATAAAAACTTAAGGGTAACAAAACGTTACCCTTTAAACATTCAAAAAATATTTATAAAGATAATAAATTATATACAAATTTGAGACCCGTCTTAAAGACGGGTCTGACTTATAATAAAAATCATACTATTTTCATAAATGAAGCAGTTTTATATTCACTATGGAATTTCATAGCTCCTGAAAAATTAATTACTCCATGCAAAGGTAGAAACAAAAAGTCCCTATCTTAACTAAAAATAAATTTATATTTAGTAAAAAATGTTTTAATAATTTTTGATAAAGAAAATAATCCTTGCTTTAAAGCAAAAGACATCTTTGATATTTTAGGATATGGAAATTCTATATGATGATAAAATAGATTTTAATATTAAAATTTTAAAGACATTGTTAAAGATGAAAATTTTGATATCATTCTATTTTTTGTTAAATCTGCTTTAACATAATTGTTGTCAAATTCACGTTCATTGTTGTCAAATTCACGTTCATTGTTGTCAAATTCACGTTCATTGTTGTCAAATTCACGTTTATTGTTGTCAAATTCACGTTCATTGTTGTCAAATTTATGTTTATTGTTGTCATTGTTGTCAAATTCATGTTTATTTTTGTCAAATTTATGATTATTGTCACTTACGCTGTAATCAGCTTTTTCCGCCATTTTCCAAAATGGCGGATGTTCCTGTGGTGGGAAAAGTTGGGAATTTTTACCAAATGATCAGGGACACATACCAAACTCATTCCACTAGGTCTCGTTACCCGGCCAATTTTGTCTAGGTCATTCGCTAAATGACCCGGACTATTATTTCACTAACAGCTGATAGCTTTGAATCTTCAACAGCTAATTACATCAAATCTTTGAAGTCGTGTGGGGCGGAGCCCTGAAGGAATTTCGCAAAACCATTTCTTAGTGAGCACCTATGGGCAAAGAGGAACGGCCATTCCAAATTTCAACCCTGTAGGTCGTATAGGTTTGGAGATTTGTTGTTTCCTAGATTCGTATTTTAAGTGTTCCATAAGAATAACATTGTAACGAAATTTTGAAGTCGTGTGGGGTGGAGCCCTGCAGGAATTTCGTAAATCCGTTTCTTAGTGAGCATCAATAAGTAAAAAGTAACGTCTATACCAAATTTTAATCATGCATGCTCTCTACTTTTGGAGATTCGTTGTTGCTTTGGTTTGTATAAAAAATCCCCCCATAAGAATAACATTGTAACAAAATTTTTAAGTCTTGCGGGGTGGAGCCCTGACGGAATTTTGCAAAATCGTTTCTTAGTGAGCGTTTTTGAGCAAAGATGAACGTCCATGCCAAGTTTTAAACCCTCTAGACCTTACAGTTTTGGAGATACTCTGATACGTGAGTGAGTGGTATTTGACAAATATATAGTACATATTACTTTTATTTAGAGATAATATTTAAGAGTAGAATTAACTATAGTACGGTATTGTGCATGTTGCTTGGCCAGCGTCTTTAAAAAAATCAATGTAGCGGAAACGGATAGTGTTACAAAAATACCTCGGATAAAAATATTTAAACACTCCCTCTTGCAACTTCGTCGCGGACACTCTTTCCTTAATCAAAGATAAAAAAAACTTCTTTCCCTGCTACATTTTTTGTCAATAACCAACAAGAAATAAACATTATCTTAGTTTCACTAATAATATTAATTAATTAATGCAGAACATTTCTTTGGCATCATAGCAATAGAAAACAAAATTAAAGATATCTCCTATATGCTGTATGTGCTTCAGCATGAGTGATAGTTAAATTATTGCTATTAATTTAAAACAAATAAATCACCTACCGTGACAATGCCGAGGGGTTTTGGTAATTTTAATTTGAGTTATATTAGTATTATCATAAGATAAAAGGTTAGTGTACATAGTCAATGATAATTGTAAGTGTAAAAATGATTCTATCACCTTTACACATTTATATGAAGTACCGTTGTAATTGAAGCAAACAATTCATGTTCTTCAAATGGCGAATAATATTCTATTTAGAGACTGGCACATTTTTTTCGTTTTCTTTCACTTCGGTCCGTGGTATAAGTGTACGTCGATGTAGAACAAACAACTCACAACTTAACTATCAATATCAACCCATATAATTATATACAACTGCCTCGGCCGCTTAAAATCTGCCAACCAATCCCAAAACGGGTGTTCTCACGTCAAACAATAAAGATCTATCGCACTAGGGCCTTAAAGGGTCTGGAGGGGCTAAAGGAACTACCTGAGGAGGTTGTAAAATTGTGGGAGGTAGGCTAAATCATTCCACACAGACCATCAGTAAATTATTACTTTCTTAATACTCTAAAATATTTCATCTTCGGAAGTTACAGTAAGCACCAATAGTGCCATCAAATTTCAATTAACTTGAAACATAACAACGGTAACACAATGAAAAAATACATATTAAAAAAATTAATTCAAACTATAAATCTTTTTTAACTTAAACTTTTCCAGGAATATTGGGGTGGGGGGTTGATTTAAACTATAAACAAAAAAAATCACATAAAATGTAAACTCGTAACAAACACGGTCAAGTAGCAGATTGGATGCAACTAGTAAATGTGTTGCTCGAAATCGAGCAATTTAATCTGCACTATCCCATGACATAATTAATTTGTTGTTTATTTTTAAATTATTTGTTATCTGTGGGGTGTTCCACACAAATCCAATATTGTGATTATCGCCAAAAACCACTTATATACAGCTGTTAAATTAGCAGATGTTTAAAATGCTTTATTTAATCCCAAAGCTTTTTAATTAGAAAATTTGAGATTTCAACGGTGAATAGTGCCTTTGTTTTCAGTCCGATTCTCATCAGCTTTTAGCGGAAACAACTAGAGAAGACCTATCCAACGACACCAAAAGCTTGAAATCGGTTAAAAATTGTAGGAAGAGTTCTCCACAAAAAAAAAAAAAACCTTAGAGCATTAATTAAGTATAGATAACGGTTTTAATAACTTACTAGTATACGTGTTGCTCGAAATTGAGCAATTTATTTAGATACAATACAAATGTTACTTATAGTTTTAAATCAATTACATCCAACCAATCCAATATTGTGAATATCTGTAATCACAAAAACCTACATGTATTTACAGCTGAACAATAACAGATGTTTAAAATGGTTGATTCAATCAAAATGGTATTTTAATGGGAAATTTTGAGATTTAACTGGTGGATAGCGCCTTTATTTTCAGTCCGATTCTCATATGTTTTTGGCGGAAACAACTACAGACAAAGCCGTATCCAACGACAACAAAAACTTGAGAATCGGTTGAAAATTGTAGGAGTAGTTCTCAAGACAAAAAACCCCTTAGCGTATTAAATAAGATTATTAAGATAAAAGCGTATTAAGTATAGATGTTATTTTTTTGAGAGTCCAAGTCAGCTGTTATGTTTCTAAGCCAAACCTATGCCTTGTTAAACTTAACAGTTTTCAAGTAAATTGTAAAATAACAACTGTTACAAATAATATTACAAAAGTGGTACACAATGTGTTTACTACAATGTATGTGCTACAATGTGTGTGGTACAGAGTGTAAAATTACCAGCTAATATGCAACAGTGAAATAATAAAATAAAATAATAAATATAAAAAAAAACAACGACAACAAACCAAAAGGCTTCAGTCAAAGCAATGTTTATTAGCAAGGATAAACAAACCATTCCTCCATTTGGTCTTCCTATATACTGTATGGTCACTCCCACGAAGGATCTGGTTTAAAAGGGAAACGGACACTGTGCCAGCTCATCTTTATCGGTTGGGGTCATAAAAAATGTCAATATCCATCTCGCGGCTACTGAGCCAGTTGCCAGGTAGACCCGCATTGGGGTTGGGGGAGAGAGAGGACGACGCCGACGCTGGGAGAGGGGCCGGATGGCCCAGTGTACGTTTCTTAGAACCCGTGCCCGTGGCTAAACAATGAGGGAAGATGATTTCAATGATTTAAAACTGAATGTAACTTTTGTATTGTATCAAAATGAATTGCTCGATGTCGAGCAACACGTGCACTAGGGATTACTTAAAGGATCATTTATAAACAGCTGTTATTATTAAATTATTGAGGGAATAAAAAAAAGATTATCTTATACTCTAAAACAAGCTCCATTTGTCCGGGCAAAGTTTTTTTCGCTCCAAGGATTTTTGATTTTTTGATTGAATATGGGGGTTTTGGCCACCAGAAATCGATTGGAGCTGGTCCCATAGCTGGGAAAAATCCGGTTTTCGCGCTAGAGCCCTTTAGGCTGCTTTCACACTGGCGACTTTTGCGGCAGCTACAATTGTCGCTGTCGTTGTTTACGCCACCAGCTGCATTTTGGATTATTGAAACAAGATTCTATGTTCGGTTGTGTAGATAATTTAGTTGCTTTTCTTAGCACTGTCGCGTTGTTATCGTTAATATGTTTTAGTAAAAATCATAAATGATATTACATTGTAAATTATGAAATATCCAAAGACCTACAAAACATTAAAATGGCTTTATATAATGTTTTATATAATAAAAAATATTTTTATAAATCAAACAAAATAGACGATTGCTAGTGTTTAATAATTATATGACAATAAGCTATAATGTAGTGATTTATATAAAAACGATTGTACTAACATTTCAAGGTTGTCTGCCGTTATGTTAATTATGTATCTTTCACTACGATAACTGTGTGTATATTCATTATAATATTGCTGCCCTAAGTGTATTCAAGATTTTAAATATCTACGTACTGGTGGTTTCGTCCACAAATATCATATTGACAGTAAACTCTTTAGGAAACCCCGCCGCCGGGTCCAGAATAATTGATTGCAGAATGAAAAATAATGCTTCCTCTTTGATAGAATAGAATTTTAAAAGTAATTGGGTGGATCAGTATATGAATATCCAGATGAAGCTCATCTCCCTTGAGCTTTTCAACACCTTGTCATCTTATGGGCTCATAAAGCAAGTCGACCGCAACTCATTTATCTGCTGGACTGAGTCTAAATCCCCTATGCCAATCATCCATCAAGCCCATTTCAATTTCAAAATTGAAGGTTTCTCTTGGGTTTGGAGCTTTTGGATTGCAAAGGACCTGTGTTTTGCTGTCACCTTGGGAGCGGACTTTATTCAGCGCACTGGGTTGATTTTGGATTCAGGTAGAGGCCAGTGATACTTCAGGTTTTCTCGGCTGGTGTCTATCCCTTCCTCTGACAGTGTGGCTGGGTTCGCTGCTGCGGTCAAGCCTGACGCAGACAGTGAGACCACACTTGATCCGTTCATTAAGGCATCTGATTCAGGCGGAGGTGGACGCCATCAGAAAGCTCTGCAACCGTTTTCCTGACGTGCTGACGCCAAAACTGGTGATAACCGACCTCTTAGAATATAAAATTCGTTTGACGGACACCTGGCCGGTAAGACCCCACCTTTATAAACTGGCTCCACCTAAGATGGAAACCCTGCGTGGTATCATCAATGACTTTCTCGAAAATGGGGTGATTGAGCTTTGGCGCTCAAGCTTTCCTTGTGCCGAAGCCGAATGGCAGGTATCGCATGGTGCTTGACTACAAAAATTTGAACTCAAAAATTGAATTTGACTCTGTACCTCTTCCTGATTTGCACTCCTCTCTTTCCGTTGGTTCGGTAAGGCCAAATATTTCTCCGTTTCCGATCTCAACCAGGCTTATAATCAGATCCCATATTGAAGGCTGAGTCTAGACCACTGCTTTCTGTGTTTCGTGGAATCTTTATCAGTTCATTAGAGTTCCAATGGGCCTAGCTGTGGGGGCTTAGACTCTCACCCGACTTCTGGATTACATTTTTCAAGATGGCAAATTAAAATTTCTTTTCAACTACCTGGAAGACCTTCTGGTGTACAGTTGAGAGTTTCGATGACCACCTAATTCATCTTGAGGAAGACATGGACAGATTGCTTAGGGCAGGCCTTACGGTCAACCCGGACAAAGTCAGCTTTGCCAAGCTGAGATTTCGTTTTTGGGTCATCTGGTGTCTTCCAAGGGCGTCTGCATTGATCCAGCTAGGACCCAGACCATCAGGGAGTTACCTCCTCCTAAAGATGCAAAGTTTCAAGCAAAGTTTGACGTTTATAGGCATGGTAGGTTTTTACCGGCACTTCATCCCCAAAATCGCTGAGTTGGCGGCCCCTCTCAACGCTCTCTAGAAGAAGGGTGCCAAGTTTGTTTAGGGTGAAGCTGAGCAGACGTCCTTCGAGCTCCTCAAGAAGCCCATCTTGCAAATAGATCAAGTTGAAAGACATTCATCACTGTCTTTTTTTTAAATTTACTATCGGTCACATAACAGTAGGAATGGGGAACTCTACCTTTGCCTATTCCATTAAATCACAATTATTACAAATGCCAAATTAATTAACAAATATTTGCTTTATTTATGATAATATTAAAAATCATATTTGTATGTAATATCCGTAATATTGCTCTTTTTTGTGAAATGCCAAGTACTGATTTTCAATTTTATGGCCAAAATTATCATTTAACTATTATATACATGAATAATAATATTTTTAGTTCATAAAATCATCAGCATTACTCGACTACTTATAATTTAGGAATTCTTCATTTAAATGCTTATGAATTAACCATTAATGATACTGTCTTCAAAAACAGGTGATACAAGAAACATTTAACTAACTATAACACCATCTAATGAATATATTTGAAAACAACTTGATTATTTAAATTAACACCAGTTGTGCTGCATGTCAAAAACGCCACCTGGCTACAAGTGGCACGCCACTTGCGACAATAATCGCCAATGTGAACGTAACCATTTGATTCAATGCTTTTTCAAAACGCGCGACCACTTGCTGCCGGCGTCAGCTGTTTTTGTCGCCAGTGTGAAAGCAGCCTTAAAGTTTCTATGTTATCCTTATGGAGATTTTCAAATTGAACAAAAATCAGCTGATAACTGTAGATATAAACCAATGTGTTACACCTTCAATCTGTAGTCAAGGAAAATTTTATCAAAGTGCAGCACCCTTTGGCCTAGCGAGTGAGCGAAGTGAACGAGCTCATCTTAAAAAGGAATAGGGCGAGTGAGCGGAGCGAACGAGCTTTGTGTGAGAAAGAAAGTAATAATCTTACCGAGCTTAAGCTCGGTCCCCCTGGTACTTAGTAATAAAAAAAACTAGACTATACTATAGACTTGTGAACGAGCTAAACTTTACAGGGATTGAACGCAGTGAACGAGCTCACCTGAAGGGCAAAATATTTCTCATGTTGGCATTGCGAAGCATGCCGGGTTAGCTAGTATTAATTAATTAAATATTACGAAGAAGTAACACTTTTTCTCGTGTAGACTTGTACTTATATTATTTTTATACCAGAACTAAGTAATTTGCAAAGTGTAAAAACTTTCGAGCCGCATTATTTTAATCTGAAAAACTTGCGTCTAGTCTCACTTCATTTACGCGTATTATATTTCATTACTTTATTTTATAATGATTTTATATTAGAGCTTGTATAAAATTTTGTATGACTCATACTTGTTTAAATAGTTTTTATAAATAAACATTTTTTACCTTTAAAATGTTATTTTTATTCTTTGGTATTTTTTTGTGATAGAAAAATTAACCAAGCAGACCACTTATCCTCAAGGATGGGAATTTGATACGGTAATTTTTCAATTGTATAGTACTGTATTAACTGAGTAAACAGCAATTATATAAGTAAAATATTGTATTTATTTTTCATTCCAAAACAGAAAAAAAATTGAATATATATGAACTTATTTTTGTTCTTTAAAAAGTTACATGATTTACATTACTCTCTATTTGAATCGTGTGTAAATTTATACTAAGGCTCGCTGGTTTTAGATGTGTCATCATTATGTCTGCATTAAATGGATCAACAGACTCATGTAGTCTTGTTTTTCATTATTACAGTATAATGACAGTTGCTTGTACATTTACAGTAATCTTATTTTTGTTCAAGATAATTTAAACGATTTCATTAATCAAAGCTTTGTTCATAATCATAATACAAGATATGGTGAAGACCTGCTTAAACAGAATATTAGAATTGATAAATATCTCAAGAGCTATAAGTATCAAGAAATTCTGCTTTTGAACAAGTTGCCACTTAATGATATTCTATTACCAATAGAAAGAAATTTTTTAATGTATTGCCAAGTGGCTTAAGAGTAGAGTTTCTCATACAGTGGATGAATCTTAGCACTGTACAACCAGACATTCAATATACTGATGTTATGAAGATTTGAAAATGCCCTTTGTATATTAAAGGCAAATGAACTTCTTGATTCTCAATTAATCAGCTGCTAAAAAAAAAATAAGTAACTTTAAACAATTCAAGAATCAAAACGTATTTATGCTAATTGTTTAGTTTTTATTCCATCAATTGTAGATTCAATAGTATAACTCTGAATTATTTTTTCATTCCATTAAAACAAAAATTTATTATAATTATATACGTTTTTGGTACTGTCCATAATAAACCAAATTCTTTTGAGCTTTTGCTCTTCTACTGCATTTTTTATTTTTATTTTTAAGTGTTTCTACGCCAGTGGCATTTTTTAACATTTTGACGGGGAACGGTCCAAACCCCAGTCTTGTTACTATCTAACATCGACCAGTTGTTAGAAAGCATCATTAATTAATAGCCCAATGACAAATGGCAACTGGGTCCGGAATCGAACCATTAAAAAGCTACTAACTTTTCTCAGGATCGAACCGGCAACCTTTGGATTCAAAGGCGAGCACTATAACCACTCAGCTACCCAGCCAGTTTATTTAGACAAATACCTCTTGTTTTTACAATCAGCTGTTTGAAGGGTTGTAAAATAAATTTGTAAGGGTTTTTAAATTTTGATCTTTGTAATATGAGGAAATAAGTTGACGTTAAGTAAATGAAATCAGCTAAAATAACAAAGTTTTTCTTTTATTTGATACAAACTGCATGTAATTCGGTCCAGTAGAAGTCTCAGACAAACTGTCCATATTAGTGAATAATTTTACTTTTCCCCATGTTTATAAGATAATTTTCTTTTTCATTTTTGACCAATTTAACGTAAATCCTTTTTAAATACATTAAAACCTGGTAATGAAGGACAGAAAAATTGTATAGGAACACTAATATAAGACAAACTATTAGGACACTAGTAGGAACAACTTGTAGGCAAACTAATAAGGACACAGCGGTTGTGAGGGTTGTTTGGGCACATCCCCCACGTAAATTGGCCCCTCAGAAGAACTGTCCAAAGGTGTTTTTTACCCTACGGTTTTATATGGATAAAATTGAATATTAGACTGCACAGCGTAAATGCTGTGGAGGAGCACAAGTCCCCTAGTTAGATTAAATTCAATTTTTCCGACTTTTCGTTCATAGCGGCGAAACTACCGATTTTCGTATGTTTGGAAACAGTATCATTGAATTCCTCAGGTGTGAAAACATACTACCCAGACCAATTAATTGTAAGAATCAAGCAAGCGGTTCCTGAGATATGAATTAAATTGAATTTTTCCGACTTTTCGTTCATAGTGGCGAAACTACCGATTTTCGTATGTTTAGAAACCGTTTCATTGAATTCCTCAGGTGTGAAAACATACTATTAGACTCATTAATTGTAAGAATCGAGCTAGCGGTTCCTGAAATATGAATTAAATTGAATTTTTCCGACTTTTCGTTCATAGCAGCGAAACTATCGATTTTCGTATGTTTGGAAACCGTTTCATTGAATTCCTCAGGTGTGAAAACATACTATTAGACTCATTAATTGTAAGAATCGAGCTAGCGGTTCCTGAGATATGAATTAAATTGAATTTTTCCGACTTTTCGTTCATAGCAGCGAAACTATCGATTTTCGTATGTTTGGAAACCGTTTCATTGAATTCCTCAGGTGTGAAAACATACTATTCGACCCATTAATTGTAAGAATCGAGCAAGCGGTTCCTGAGATATGAATTAAATTGAATTTTTCCGACTTTTCGTTCATAGCGGCGAAACTATCGATTTTCGTATGTTTGGAAACTGTTTCATTGAATTCCTCAGGTGTGAAAACATACTATTAGACTCATTAATTGTAAGAATCGAGCTAGCGGTTCCTGAAATATGAATTAAATTGAATTTTTCCGACTTTTCGTTCATAGCAGCGAAACTATCGATTTTCGTATGTTTGGAAACCGTTTCATTGAATTCCTCAGGTGTGAAAACATACTATTAGACTCATTAATTGTATGATTCGAGCGAGCGTTTCCTGGGATATGAATGAAATTGAATTTTTCCGACTTTTCGTTCATAGCGGCGAAACTATCGATTTTCGTATGTTTGGAAACCGTTTCATTGAATTCCTCAGGTGGGAAAACATACTATTAGACTCATTAATTGTATGATTCGAGCGAGCGTTTCCTGAGATATGAATGAAATTCAGTTTTTACGACTTTTCGTTCATAGCGGCGAAACTATCGATTTTCGTATGTTTGGAAACCGTTTCATTGAATTCCTCAGGTGTGAAAACATACTATTAGACTCATTAATTGTAAGAATCGAGCTAGCGGTTCCTGAGATATGAATTAAATTGAATTTTTCCGACTTTTCGTTCATAGCAGCGAAACTATCGATTTTCGTATGTTTGGAAACCGTTTCATTGAATTCCTCAGTTGTGAAAACATACTATTAGACTCATTAATTGTATGATTCGAGCGAGCGTTTCCTGAGATATGAATGAAATTGAATTTTTCCGACTTTTCGTTCATAGCGGCGAAACTATCGATTTTCGTACGTTTGGAAACCGTTTCATTGAATTCCTCAGGTGTGAAAACATACTATTAGACTCATTAATTGTATGATTCGAGCGAGCGTTTCCTGAGATATGAATGAAATTGAATTTTTCCGACTTTTCGTTCATAGCGGCGAAACTATCGATTTTCGTATGTTTGGAAACCGTTTCATTGAATTCCTCAGGTGTGAAAACATACTATTAGACTCATTAATTGTAAGAATCGAGCTAGCGGTTCCTGAGATATGAATGAAATTCAGTTTTTCCGACTTTTCGTTCATAGCGGCGAAACTATCGATTTTCGTATGTTTGGAAACCGTTTCATTGAATTCCTCAGGTGTGAAAACATACTATTAGACTCATTAATTCTATGATTCGAGCGAGCGTTTCCTGAGATATGAATGAAATTGAATTTTTCCGACTTTTCGGTTATAGCGGCGAAAATATCGATTTTCGTATGTTTGGAAACCGTTTCATTGAATTCCTCAGGTGGGAAAACATACTATTAGACTCATTAATTGTAAGAATCGAGCTAGCGGTTCCTGAAATATGAATTAAATTGAATTTTTCCGACTTTTCGTTCATAGCAGCGAAACTATCGATTTTCGTATGTTTGGAAACCGTTTCATTGAATTCCTCAGGTGTGAAAACATACTATTAGACTCATTAATTGTATGATTCGAGCGAGCGTTTCCTGGGATATGAATGAAATTGAATTTTTCCGACTTTTCGTTCATAGCGGCGAAACTATCGATTTTCGTATGTTTGGAAACCGTTTCATTGAATTCCTCAGGTGGGAAAACATACTATTAGACTCATTAATTGTATGATTCGAGCGAGCGTTTCCTGAGATATGAATGAAATTCAGTTTTTACGACTTTTCGTTCATAGCGGCGAAACTATCGATTTTCGTATGTTTGGAAACCGTTTCATTGAATTCCTCAGGTGTGAAAACATACTATTAGACTCATTAATTGTAAGAATCGAGCTAGCGGTTCCTGAGATATGAATTAAATTGAATTTTTCCGACTTTTCGTTCATAGCAGCGAAACTATCGATTTTCGTATGTTTGGAAACCGTTTCATTGAATTCCTCAGTTGTGAAAACATACTATTAGACTCATTAATTGTATGATTCGAGCGAGCGTTTCCTGAGATATGAATGAAATTGAATTTTTCCGACTTTTCGTTCATAGCGGCGAAACTATCGATTTTCGTACGTTTGGAAACCGTTTCATTGAATTCCTCAGGTGTGAAAACATACTATTAGACTCATTAATTGTATGATTCGAGCGAGCGTTTCCTGAGATATGAATGAAATTGAATTTTTCCGACTTTTCGTTCATAGCGGCGAAACTATCGATTTTCGTATGTTTGGAAACCGTTTCATTGAATTCCTCAGGTGTGAAAACATACTATTAGACTCATTAATTGTAAGAATCGAGCTAGCGGTTCCTGAGATATGAATGAAATTCAGTTTTTCCGACTTTTCGTTCATAGCGGCGAAACTATCGATTTTCGTATGTTTGGAAACCGTTTCATTGAATTCCTCAGGTGTGAAAACATACTATTAGACTCATTAATTCTATGATTCGAGCGAGCGTTTCCTGAGATATGAATGAAATTGAATTTTTCCGACTTTTCGTTCATAGCGGCGAAACTATCGATTTTCGTATGTTTGGAAACTGTTTCATTGAATTCCTCAGGTGTGAAAACATACTATTAGACTCATTAATTGTAAGAATCGATGAGCTAGCGGTTCCTGAGATATGAATTAAATTGAATTTTTCCGACTTTTCGTTCATAGCGGCGAAACTATCGATTTACGTATGTTTGGAAACCGTTTCATTGAATTCCTCAGGTGTGAAAACATACTATTAGACTCATTAATTGCAAGAATCGAGCTAGCGGTTCCTGAGATATGAATTAAATTCAATTTTTCCGAGTTTTCGTTCATAGCGGCGAAACTACCGATTTTCGTATGTTGGGAAACCGTTTCATTGAATTCCTCAGGTGTGAAAACATACTATTAGACTCATTAATTGCAAGAATCGAGCTAGCGGTTCCTGAGATATGAATGAAATTGAATTTTTCCGACTTTTCGTTCATAGCGGCGAAACTATCGATTTACGTATGTTTGTAACCAGTATCATTGAATTCCTGTTGCGCCATTTTACCCATAATAAACTCGCTTTTCTCCCTAGAGATAAAAATTACTATTTATACAGGGATTTTCAATTTACATAAAATAACCATATTAATCGTGAAACGCAAATGAGCACAGAAACCCCGCTTTTC
The DNA here is from genome assembly GCA_030545055.2 of Neoaliturus tenellus. Taxonomy (NCBI): domain Eukaryota; kingdom Metazoa; phylum Arthropoda; class Insecta; order Hemiptera; family Cicadellidae; genus Neoaliturus; species Neoaliturus tenellus. The sequence goes on along the minus strand of CM061533.1, from coordinate 121,769,137 downwards.
GCCATAGTGATAAAAATTACTATTTACAGGGATTTTCCCACAATTTAAATAACAACATACCGTACCTAACATTTATTTTTAATTTTAAATAAATTAGTAACAACGTGGCAGCAAAAGATGGGGAACAGGACGACCATCGGCGCACCTCGACCCTGCCCCTCCGAGGGTCGACGGTAATCCGCAGTGGAATGTCCTGACCATCGCCTCAGCTCGACTTCTCCCGCAAACTATAATTCCTTTTGGCAATTGAATTTATTATTTTACATTTTCAACAATATAATTGATCAAATGTCGTAACGTCTATCTTCACTTCCATGATGTAAGTAAAAATTAGTTGTTTATAATAGAATACTGTACTACTATCTCCTATGATTGGATTGTTTTTTGAAGAATCACATTATAAACTAAATAATATTCACAGATAATTGAGTTTTTGTTTTTAATTTAGAATCTTGTATGAGATCAGGTACTGGTCCAAGACTGATTGACACTTTCTTCTTTGCATTTTTCATTTTTCTACCTAGCCTAGCACAATTTTGTCTCTCTACCAAGAACCATAGTTAAACCTATCGATCTGAATATAGAACTGCAGTCCGCCATCTTGATTCTAACCAGTTGGTCTGAAGATGGCGTCATGGAACGCCGAAATATATTACCTGTATGTTAATGTAATGAAATAAAGTGTTGTATGACGAAAATTGTGTTTTTAATTTAATAATATAATTGACAAAGATAGTTACAAAAAGCATAATTGAAACCTCTACAGTCTACACAATCGTAATTGATCATGAATCAGACAAATAACTGTAGCAGATATGTTACTAAACAAAAAAAACTGCTAAATAAATAAGCAGTATAAGAAAAAGTAATGACAGCAGAATGACGAATGATTGTACAATTCAAACAATCTTAAAGCACGTGTTTACTAAACTATGTTAAATTGAAACAAATATGTCCATAGTTTACTTTAACCTTCTAGCCCCTCAAATTGAGTAAAATTAACGTTGGTCGTGTGTGCGTAACTCGGCTTAAACTCGTCAAATTTAAACGATTTATATCTCAAACGTAAGACAGTATTTCACTGAGGTTCTTAGACCATAAAAACCATGCACCTCATTTGGAACTCTACAAAAAGCAATCTTAAAACATGACTCCAAAAAGAAACTCCCATATGAGGAATGCATGTGGAAGAATATCTTTTGCGTATAAGTTGAGTTATGCGAAAGGTGAAAGTATGCTGATGTTGTTTGCGTCATCTTCATGTGAATACCTTTAATTTTTAACATAAAACTTTCAGATCGGTCAAATATAACTGCCGGATGGACTCGGAAACGAGTTTATGAATTCTTTCAATCTAAAATATATTATTTGTTAATATTGGGGCTTAGTAACTTACTTTTGGTTTGTTTGTAAATACTCATCCTCATTATAATTTATTATTTTACAAAAGCTGGTTCTATAAGATCTCTTTGTCCAGATTCCATCTGCTACTACGGTCAGCAACAGAACGCCCTCTTTGTCAATACCTCCACGATCCCTTGCAAGACTTATTTCTTCTTCAGCAGCCTTTTCATTTCTGATAATGCTGTTAACTGCCATCAGTTTGCTACTTTTTTATTGGTGGTTTGGTAATAAGCAAAGAAATTTTCTTGTTCTTAATCTCATTTCATTTGTCTTACACGAAACTATATATAAAGCACGATTTTGTATTGTTTTCAAAAACTCAATTACAAGATTACTTTCCCTGCTAACTTTTGCAAAGGCAATATTTAGGTAAGCTATACAGAAGCAGAATTGTATGTTACGAGAGTAAAACATTTAAGGGAGCTTCATCCTTTGATAATATAGATTAATAGGTTACAACTAACTGTGGATGCTGCCTAACGGGCTTCTGTTCGAATCCAGCTTTCCGCTGGTTTCCTTTCAAACCGACTAAATCTTTCGCCTTAAAAAATATTGGACATGATTCACGGGCTGAAAATGTACCTCTTTTCGGTCTGTTTCTCGGAATAAAAATTTTACCATGATTATTAATAAAATTGCTCACTAAGTCTTAATTTATCAGAAAATATTTACATCATCTTCTACTAATACCTCACCTCTTTCTGTTAATTTAATGTTCTGTAAATTACCTCTAAACAGCTCAAAATCTGACACTGATTTATTGGGCTCACGCAATACATTATTTATCACCCTATTTGATTACCATTTAACGATTGATAAAATTTTTCCAATATGCCCTATTACAAAACTATGAACAGAGACGAATATTTTAACTCCTCAAACGTTCAAATTGGTCCAGAAATAAGTGAAAAGTTGTGTTCAAAAAAACTGCTTCACGTATTACCGTATATAGATAGGTACATAGATATATAGATGCAGAGATACATATATTGATAGATGGATATTTATTTGTCGTAGAATAGGATGCAGAAAACCGGGTGACATTATCTCAGTTCGTTTGTGCACGAGAGCTGAAGGAAGCGAGTGGTGCGAACAGAGTAGATATAACGGACCCGTAGAGTAAGTGGACCTCTTTTCCAATATATAAACGTATTTAATATAGAACGGCTCATAGAGCCTATGGCCCTATTTTATAATTTTATTTAATATTAATTGGAGAAGGTTCATAGACTCTATGGCCCTATTTTATAATTTTATTTAATATTATTTTGAAAAGGTTCATAGACTCTATGAGCCAGTAGATGATTTGGACCCATATACTTAATTTAAATGGGTTCATAGGCTCTATGACCCTCTTAAAAATTATTAAATATTACTAGGGTTCATAGAGCCTATGATCGGTAGAGTAAGTGGCCCCATGTTATATTTTATTTAATATTAAGAAGGGCCATAGAGTCTATGAACCAGTAGAGCAAATGGACCTCCTTATATATTAAATATTATTAAAATGGGGCCATAGAGCCTATGATCGGTAGAGTAAACGGGCTGTCCCCAGCGCAGATCCTCGTTCTGGAGGAGATGGACGAACCGTTTCGGCAGGTAGACTTGGAACTTGGGCTCATCCCCCGGAGTGAATGGTGCCTCGCTAAGACTGCAGCAGATGGCCTCTCCAACTGTAGTCTCCATCTTCTTCATGGCGTGGATAATGTAGTGCTTCTCGTCTTTAAGTTCGGAACACTTCTTGACGGGTAGTATGGTAGATTTGGAGTGAGCATTGAACTGCTCAACCAAAGTTTGCAGGAACTGGTGAGATGCCATGGTCAAGTTATAGATCGTCTTCTTCGTCTTCTTGCTGGGAGATGTTGTCGTCTCGGAATCTCGAGTAATACTCATGCCAGGTCCCGGTCTGCTCCTCACTTATATAACCCCCGTTACCCCCACCACTCCCCATTTCCCCACTTTGAAGGTAAGATGCGAGTTTATAGGCGTTTTTTAAAGCGCAATGTCTATCTTTTTCATGTTCTGGACTTTTAGTACAAATACAAACATTTTCCATTGTATACTTGTAGTTTTTATCCAAATCCACATCATTAACCGGAACATGAGTAAATCCTTCGATCCATCTTTTCTTTTCCAGCCCCTTTGTGTAAATATTGGTAAACTTGTCTGAAAAGTGATGCATAATGTGATACAAGTCCGTGTAACTTGTAAAACCATCATACCAAGCGATATGATGAAAGTGTTTTGAAATCCATCTGTTGGTAGTAGCGGCTTTACTAGTTAAAGATGAATAAGAACATGGTGGTTTAAATAAAAACGAATAAGGAACACTTGTATTGATGTCGAAAAACACAAGTTCTTTTATGATAAATCTATCATCATTACCCCGAAACGCTTGGAACTCAATTATACCAGGTTTGGACTTTACTTGTTCTTCTTCCTTGTCCTTGTCCATTGCGAAGATTACTCGTCTGCTCATGACGAAGTCCAAAGGTCAACTGATTTCCACACCACGGTAGGTACGACTTTTATACCCGGCCGTACAGTTGTTGCCGCGTTGGTGTATATTTAACGTGGGCACCGTCCCCGGTAGGCCTAACCCCACAAAGTGTTTGATATTGTTTTAAAAATTAACCATTGCTGTGTAGTTAATTGTCATTTAGGTTTCCATCTTTACATTTTCCTTGTTTTCATTTTCATCACTAACACTTGATTCTTCTCCTCCTTCTTCTTCCTCTTCTCCACGTTTTACTGATTTCTTATGTAGTTGAGCGTACTTTTCCAATTGTCTCCACATTTGTACTTCATGAGGAACCCTATTGAATATAGAAGTATCTACAGGTCCGTACAATATAGGTGCGTCCGGTTGTTTGTCCAAAGTGTCTTCCAGATAATCTTTAATAATTGAACTTGAAAACACCAGTTGTCTCAAGTATCTCGTTATTGGTTCAGTTGCACAAGTTAGAATAAAAAACTCTTCTCGATTAAGTTGAATCTTGTTATCATGTCTTGTTGTGTCTCTAAACCGCAACTGATGATCACCACGATGTTTAACAATATCGATTTCCACATTTGAATCCAAAAGGCCTACTCTTGTCTTTCTTCCAAACATGTTACTACTTAAATAGCATTCTAGCAGATGCAAGTGTTTCATAAACGATTCCCAAGCAGTGTCCGTAAACAAAATCATTTTGGGTCCATGAGTTAAAATTACAGTAGGGGAATAATCTGTCGATTTCATAACACCGATTAAAACACTTTTGTCCAAACTGGAAGAGATTGGGTAAAATATTCGCAAGAATACCTCACTTAATATGTTAGGAGAAATATTATCTTCAATATCCCTTTTCCTCTTGTGTGCATTCTTTCTTCTTTTACCTTTTTCCTCAACATTATTACTGGCGTGGAGTTGTCCGCAAGCGTTGTGTTCATCTCCCTCCGGTTGACCTTGAAGATCTAAAAAGTCGGATATCTCCTTCTCAATATCTACTACATTTTCTTGTGTACCACTAGGAGAAGCCATATTGAATAAGATGCTACCCATACAACAACAGGCAACAAACTGATGAGGAGCGAGCTGAACGCTCTGCTTTTATACTCGCGGAATGCATTGGAATGTAGGAAAACCGGTCTTTTACAATACATTTTTAACAATTCCAGTTAAAGGTGTGTATGTTACGATTTTATCATGTAGAATTAAACAGTATGCAGTTGTATTAGCCGGTATAGGCGCGTTGAATTCCATTTCTATTTTTATATCTACACTTGATGATTTTACCGATTCATTTTGTTTAGAACAATCGATTACAACTATAGGGTAACCATCTAAGTATTTTTCTGGTGATAGTAAAGGTGCATTCGTTTTACCATAATATGAACTTTGGAATCTTGCATACATATCGTACAATATGCTGTACTTTTTATTAGCGAATGACACATTTAAATTATCGTATGGAAAAAATTGTGAATTTAAATAAACTTTAATATTTTTCAAGTTGCAATGATCAAATTGGCCTGCATGTTTGGTGATGGTGTCTCTTCTGCCTGTTTGTAAACCAAATATAATATACCTGGCTCGTTCCACATAATTAGATGTTTTAACTGTCCAAGTGTGTCGATCCGTAGTTGGCAAGCTGGGATGTTCATGAAATTCCCAACTTCTAAAAGGAATTACAATATCACGATCAGCCTTTAACTTTCTTAATAGTAGCATTCTATGCTCGTCAGCTAATTTAACATGTGGAACTCTCCATACAATTTTGTCTAATGTTAATTTCCATTCTAAAGTTGCATCTGTTGTACCGTCTGGAGCTTTAATAATATCTTTATCGTTTGAAGATCTCAACAAAACTAATTCTTGTTTAACGTTTAATATTATTTTCCTATAATCTTCAGCAAAACCAAGCAACAAACGTAACGGAATATGAAAATCAAAATTTCCATTTGTATCTGGAGTGATTGTGTCTTTTGCAGGTAAAACCCATCCTGCAGGTTGTATTAAATTGGTTTCATTAGGTGATATAGATGTTAATCCCTTTAAAGTTGTTGCAATACCTACTTTTTTAGTAGAATCAACTGTTACACCTGATATTTCATATCTAATTTCATCAAACAGGAAAGCCATGGGATTATTTATAAATGGAACTGTTGTACCAGTAGTAGTACCGTCCTTTTTAGTAACTTTTCCTTCAATATACAAGTAACTTTCACATGGTAGTGTGTAAATGTCTTGATTTTGTATGGGAATACGAATTTCATCGTTATTGTTTAATTTTGATGAAGTGTAAGGGTTGTGGGTGTGATATTCTTTTTCCCATAGGGTTTCGTCGAATGTTGGACCCTGAGCTATATCCAGTATATCCATTATCGGTTACTTTTAATCCAATTCTCTCTAAGAAACGAATGTTCTCGTGTGTTAACTCCTCCACAGCTGAAGAGCTACTAATGCGGATTCCCGTAGGTTGTTCGCTTTTAAATGTTAAACCCATGATTTTGTATTAAAGTGTCGATTTTAAATGTAATCTAACCGTAATAGGCTCTTCTCGGAAATCTATCAAGTTACCGTCTTGATCCAATACGTTCAACACGATGTCTGAAATGAAAGTGGTGTTCAACGGTAGATATACCAGGTTTTGTGGCTTTTCAACAATTTTAAATCCAGGTGGTACACTGGGGTAAAAAGTATGTATTATATGAGTATTTGCTCCATCTCTGTAAGCTCCTTGTATAATGTTACAAGTTATGTCTATACTATTGACTTTTAATATTGTTACAGTTTGTTTACCGGAATGTGTTTTATTTGGTTCTAAAATTGCTCCATCTTTGGGAAATCCTAATAAATCACCAATTGAGTCTGACTTACTGAAATCTATATAATATTTTGAAGTAAGCTCAGCTTTCATTGTATTGTTATTACCTTTTAGTGTTATATTGTCTTTTCCCATTTTATTTTGCAAAAATTCATTAATATGATCAATTTCATAAGAACCTGTGGGTAGAGTGCAAACTTCTAAGTCCGTAAACTTCCCACTGGCATCTTTTCCTTTATAATAATGCAATAAGTTATTTTTACCTTCCGTAACATTGGGAATAGAGTTGTAAGTTGTAAAATCCAACAGTGCTGCCTCCCAAAATCTTCCTTTTTGCAAGCGTAATGCTGGAAAAAGGATACTTCGTAAAGTGGACGATTTTCCTGTTAATGATACCGTATAGGAAGACATCTCAATAGTGACTGATACTTTTAGCTAGGAATTCCAAACATAAATGGCCGCATATTGAAGTATTATCAGGTTGTTCTCTTTTATAGTTGTAATATATGTTTTTAGCAGATTTAAAGTAATGTTCAAGTTCTTTAGGTGGTGGCAAATTTCCAAAACTATCAAAATAATATACATTGCTATTTAGTTTCTTATAACACACCCAATGGGTGCCGGGCCCTTCAGTATTATCCAAATTTACGATTCCAGTCTCATTTTTCCACATTTTCTTTGGTTAACTGTCTTTCATAAATACTCCGCGGAAAAATGGTATTTTTAAACAGGAAATATATTTAAATAATTCAACATTAGTCAACGCTTTATGTGGTATAACCAATTGATTTCTTTTATTTAATATGCACGATACGGTCTTAGGTATAGACCAGCCCCGTTTTTTACCATTGACCATATTGTCGGTTTTTTGTTATTTTTCCTCGGAGAACGTCTTTTTAGTCTAATATTACCACCATGTTTCCTCATGGTTGATCCTTTTTTATTCTTACCCCTCCTTTTTCCTCCTCCTACCGCTGTTTTAGCCTTCATACCTGCTGTTACCGCTAAAGCTGCTGCTTTTTGCGCAATACTAGCGTCACTAGACTTTACTCGTTGCCAAGCTATATTCGCTAGCTTTTTATCAGCGATTGACCTATTTTTTGAATCGGTAAACGTGGAATATGCGATATCGTGTTCTTTACAAGCCTGATCTAACTTATTTATGCCTGGATCACCTCTTTCCAGTCGTTTTTTCAATTTAGTTCCTGGTCCGCAATACTGATAACCTCCCGGTATATGAAATTCGTATGGTAAAGCGTCTATTGCTCTATTTACGATAGATCCTACTGGAATACGATTTAAAGCTTTACTTAACAGAGAAACCGCTGTGGACGTAATACCGCCTCCTTTCCTTACAGTGTCTCGATATGGACTGATGTACTGGAATGTCATTATTGTCCTTTTATAATCGAAATGTACAACTTATGTGTTAACTCTATGACGAGTTGGACATAAATGAGGTCGTTAATTGCGTTCTTATATTATATATCAATATCCCCCCAATCTGACGATCTAAACTTTTGCGTATTAGGGTTAATAAAGTATTTTTTAAAAATTTCCTGTTTAATCCAACTACCTCTCGCAGATTCATCATAAATATTATGACCCGATTTTCCCTGAAGAACATCCGGTGTAAAATGATTGTGTAAATCAAATAACGCATTACCTAAAACTTTTACAAGAAAATTAACAGTGACGGCATTATCCACATGTTCAGGGTCTTTAAGGTCTGTTATACGTTTATTATTACAAGTATACACTTTACTATCCTTAAATGATGTTGTGATGGTTTGTCCTACAGTTGCAGCATCATTTGGATCTCTTCCATGATGCAAGTCTTTTATAACTTTATTTTTACATGTAAACCATCTAAAATAATGATCTGGATCTAGATGCACGGTTTGTGATAAAGCAGCTGCATCTCGAGCATTATAACCCAATGCCATATTTGATAACTTTTTATCCATGCAATCCCAAGCATCAATTTTGTATGTTAATAAGTTAAATTTTTCATTACCTTGAACAAATTCATCCCCATGCTTCGATACTACTTGATCTTGTTTTACAAAAGAGGTTGTTTCTTGTTTTAAGGTTTCCATCATTTGACCCACTGTTGCACCATCTGATGGCGCCGAACCATCTTTAACATTTGCTAAACAATTATTAAAGCAATCTATAACCCCTACATCACGTATGATACAATGATCTTTAATATATTTTAGATTTACAGCATCGTTTTCAGTTTTCGGGTAACCTATATCATTAATAACAAATTTATAAAAAGAAAATCCATCTTTTGTCTTTTCAGGTATCAAGGAATGTAAATAGCGTCTATTTACGCTGTCTTTTGCATCTTTAGGGTCATCTACGTTGGATATACGCTTATTGTTAGCACTATACGTTTTCCCATTGAATTTTAACGTATTTTTTAATTCAGATGACAAATAACCTTTGTTTATTGCATCACCGTTTTGATTTGGTTTACCAACGTTGATAATTCTATGATCTTCTGCGTCATATGCGTTATTTTGTAGTCTTAATGTTGGCGATATCTTTTCCTTTAATATTTTTAAATTTATTGCATCGTTTTCATCCGTAGGATCTTTTATGTTTTTTAACCTTTTATTACTCATATCATAATCTCCATCAGGTGTTTGTGGTAAACCAGCACTTCTTTTTAAACTAGTCGCGTAATATAACCCATCCGAGGAGTAACGTCCGAACTTGTCGACACTCATGATGCAACTGAATAGTATTCTAAGGAGTAACGCATTTTTATGAGATTACCCCACGGTTTCGGAGTTCATCCACTAAAGCCACCCATTCGTTTTCCAATCCAGTATGACCTGCTTCTTTAGCTTCATGTATTAGTTTCATTCTATCCACCAATTTATTGATATTATTGTAATAAATCACATTTGTGTTATATAGTTTCTTCATTAAACCTGTACCTGTAACAGATTTGTTTCTTTTTCTTGGTTCTGGAGCACTTATATCCAAAGTGGATGACACAAACCTTCGTTTTACAGGTTTTCTTGGCATTATTGGCATTGGTTGTCTTCTCGTTGTTGGTATTAACTTGGATACAAATTCTCTATATTTTAAAGACCTAGATCTAAAAACTGGTTGGTCAGCTAAATATTTTCTCCTGTATGCATTGGTGTGTTCCAAAATCTGTTTATATGCTTCCATGTCTTCTTCTTTAACTAACAATTCTAAAGGCTTTTTTTCAAATAATAATTCAAATAATCCTCTTGTGCCCTTATATCTTTGATTACCAACAATAATATTATCATGTTCATCAATGTTTACCGGGCTATTACCAACCATTAAACCTTCTTCTGTTAATCTTACTCCATAACTATGGTAGTTTTTATTAGGATTTATTCCAGCTAACATTTTTATCATGTATTTCCTTCCTAAAGGTCCTTTGTTATGAATGTTTTCACCCAACAAGCTTATGTTTGACGGACCTTCCCTTGCTTCTTCTTCTTTTTCCTCTTCACTAGCAGTTGATACATCTTCATGTCCTCTTTTAGCTTTTACTTCATATAATTCTCTTATACCACTATAGTCTGGTGATTCTAGCTCTCTTTCAGGTTCTCCACCGGTAAAACCACTATATGTAGAGGATTCCAGGTCTTCATCACTAAAATCTTCTGATTTTACATTTTCTCTTTCAAACTTTGTAATAGGTGCAATTGCATCTCCTTCCAAAACGGGTTTAGCAAATTTTTTGTTTAATTGTTTCAAGGGTTCAGTAATAGGTTTAAAAGTAGATTCAAGAAATTTCTCCCTTTCGCTAATACCTAATTTTAATGCTCTATTTTTATCTCGAATAGAATCACTAAGTGATTTTATTTCCTTTATTAACTTTTCTTGGTTAACCATGTTTGTAGCAAGACGTGTTGTACAACAATGAATGTTTTACATCATGATCAGTGTATTAGTATAAATTTATAAAATCCTATCCTGTATCGACCATTGTTTAGCGGTTGTTCCTTCATAATTGTTAAAAACCCATACTTTTCAGCCCAAGCCTTTCCACACAACTCTTTAAATCGTTCAAATGGCATATCCGCACTTACATGGTCATAATATATGTGTTTTAGGTTGGTTTCATCCTGTTTAAATACAATTAACATGTTTGCATTGTCTCTAATGAGCTGTTTCGGTATTTTGCTGTAAGTTTGACCAATATAAATGCTATCTATGTTGTTATGTCGACCCATGGCGAAGTAATTTCTTATTGTATTTTGATTTTCACAAGATACATCGTCAAATATGAATACTGAGAATGGTTTAGCCTCTTGCGGTTGCATGACACTCTCGCTCGCGTTAAATTTAAAATATTTAACTTCAGGCACATTATTGAGTATTTGTTCCAATAACTGATATTTTGGTTGTTGTAGTGACTTTGAAAATACATATAAATTATTAAAACGTAATCCTTTAGGATTTGTAATCAAATTAAATACTACATTTGTTTTTCCACAATTGGAAGGACCGGTAACCAGACAACGCACCGTGTTTGGTAACAAAACACCGTTTTTCCCAGTATTGAATTGAGAACCATCCACTGTGAGTTCATCTATATTATTAATAGTAAAATTGTCTTTTTGCGGTATTATCTCCATCCTTTGTAATGGTTCAACCCAAAATGATTCTCTATCGTTATATTAGATCCTTTTTAGGTATCCAAGAATCTTCCGTCTTATTAAATCCTAACCATCGTACTTTAACCATATCTTTTTTCCGTTGCAACACCTTTTCAACTAGATATACATCACCTACTGTTGATTTTAACATTTCATGTCCATAAAACCCTCCTTCCAGCAATTGTCCTTTATTATCTTTTAAAATGTAAGTTTCTGGTATTGTAGGTTGCACCTTAAATACAGTAAATACCTCATTTGTCCAGTTTGGAAGATATCTTTTACTGAATACACCTTTGTATTTGCTTATTCGCACTTTATCACCAATATTAAACCTTTTAGGTTTTAGTTTTTCAACTTTAGGTTTAGTATTCATTTTTATACGTTTTAATATAAGTTTTTCATTTTTATTAGTCACCTGGCTTGGTTTCATACCGATAGTTCTATGAAACTTGTTATTGTAATCTCTTATAAGTTTTGGTAACATATCAATCCATACGTGTGATCCTCTGTTGGAAAACATCTTATACATCGCACCTTTTAAAGTTCTGTTAAATCTTTCAATTATTGATGCTTTTACCTCTGAATTGGTTGAGTAATGGTTAATGTTGTGTTTTTTCATTAAATTTGCAAATTCCTTATTAAAATATTCTTTTCCATCATCAGTTTGTAAATGTTTTATAGTATGTTTGTCTCTTTGTATAGCTGTTTCCATTGCTTTTGTAACACTTTTGCCACTTTTATCTTTTAGTGGTAAAGCATCTGCCATTTTTGAAAAACAATTAATAATAGTCAATATGTATTTAAATCCTCTATTTTGTTTACTATAAGGAATCATTTCGATTTAATCCGCTTGATATAAATCATTTATTCCTTTTATCACTGTATTTCTTCGTGGAAACTTTCTTCTTGCAGGTTTATGAAGTTCGTTGACAATTTCTTGCTTCAAGTCCTTCATATTGCAGGTTTCAATGTTTCATGTATTACATGTATAATCACAATGAATGTTGTCTTAAATATTCACATCATTTATATAGGCCAAGGCCATCCAAACTTGTGTAAAAAAATGGGGAACACGGCGTTTGACTTGCCATGTTCCCCATTTTTTTACGGAAGGAGAAAGGAATAAGGTCGAAGTTGTAGAAGGACGAAGAATAGGTTACTAGTCGATAGGGTTTAGAGAGTAGTGGCCAAAAGGAAGAGTGTGAATTTTATCCGGCATAATATGCCTTTTATCATAAGAGCTGATAGCGCTCTTTTAACTTCAGTGACACTGTAGACCTCATGTTTAAAGCTTCTGATAGTGTTGAACGTAGCTGAGATGGTAGTATCTTCAAACAAACAAGTCTTGTAGTTGTCAAATGTCACATGTTTTTTCAAATAAGATGTCTTCACTCCTTTTGCTTTCTTCACTGTCGGTATGTTGTTTTCCTTATACATCTTGAAGGAATATAGTTTGGACATTAGCGCAACTATTTCCTCCAAAGGCATTCCATTTGCTTCATCTTTAAATTTTCCGATTACTTTTTTATTCTTTTCATTGTAATTCGGATGGTTCTTCGGATAGTCAGAGAAGTCAAAATCGTCTTTGTATGGGAAACTCCTTAGGTCTTCATACATGTCCAAAGTTTTTATCCAGTAGATAAACGCGTCGGTATCCATGTATGCAACTCCAATGTTGTCTCTTCCGTAGTGTTTAACCATTTTGTTGTAATGGAAATCATACATTAGAGTTTTACTTATATCCAAAATCGACATTCCAATGTATAACGGACGATCCATCACTATTGTTGTTTTCTTCATACTGACGGCAACTAGATCTTCGTTTATAATCATGGATGTTCCAAAATTTGGTTTTTGCACTAATTTTTCCAATTTCTTAGGATCACTTACTAATTTAACAATCTTGTGTTTTCTTTTGTTTTCTAAGGTCTTCCCGAAGATGGCGTTGTTCATCAATTTGTAAAAGTCCTTTTCAAATGCTGATGTTGCTGCTGCTCTTCTTGTAGTGTTGGAATCAATATATGGTTTCAACCAACAAGACTGGGTGAATTCAATTGCTCTATGAATTCTCACTACACGTAGACCCAATTCAAGAGCTTGTTGAACTACCCAGTAGTGAGCCACATACCGATCTTTATTCTCCAACGTCATCATCAATTTTGGCCATCTTCCTGTCGGTGAAACTTCAGTCTTGGCTAGGAGAGGCAAGTCGTAGTGATGGTCATGAAGGTGCTCCGGATATTCGAAATCACAGTCCAAAATATAGCCTTTTGGACCATTCTTTGGAATCTGTGAGATGTCACCGATGGTGGCCGGGTCGATCCATTTGAAGTCAGCGTAGGGAAGCGGATTTGACATTGCCCAACCATAAAGGTTGTTTGCGTCAAAGTAGCCAAGGTAGACCGATGGTTGTCTCTCGTCGAAGCCTGGGATGTACTTGTTGTTAGCTTTGACATGACGTGTTACAGCTTGTGTCAAACCGCCCCGTACACCAGATTCTATCATGAGCACCATATCAATATCTGTTAGAAGTTCCAATCGACAGTTGGTTGACTTTAGCATAGCTTGCCATGCTAATCCTGGAGATGTGTACGAGTGTAGAGGGTCCAGTCCATAGGCGGAGAAGCAGGTGTTTCGAAATTCTTCCATCACATCGCACAGCAGAGTTACGTCCAATTTTATGTAAAAGTCGGAATATTCCCCTAAGGTTTGAATGTTTAGTTGGTTCCAAACATTACAAGCATGATTGTAGTCTTCAACGGTGATTGCACTTTCATTTAACTTGCTATTGAAGGCTTCAATCGGTGGCAGACTGGTTTCTTCAAATTTTTCTGCAGAAGTTATGTAATCATAGGGGAACACTCCTTTACGCATTACTAAGTCCAATTTATCTTCAGGTACAATTTTGCTGGTTTCTTTTAGATCTTCTCTTCTTAGGTTCTCAGACAATTTGCTCAAACTAGTTGACATAAATCTATAAGAGTCTACGAAGCGAAGTTTAATTTTACCTACTGTTTTTGAGAAACTGATGTACTTCTCCAATGTTTCAGCTAATACTTCGATTCTTCCATCATCCCGTCCTAACTCTGGGATAATGAAGTGGGAGTCATAGCCGCTAAGATGGTGTAACACGACAGGGATAAAGTTTGGCAGTTTGTAATTTATATTGCATGAATTACAAGCAGCTCCTCTGTATAACCCTGTCAGGTGATCGTGATCTCTTACTTTTTGATTTTCTTCACTGAAGCTCTTCTTGCATAAATAACATCTTGTTGCCAAATTGTATTCTTCTTGTTGATTTTGATTCAAAGGTTCCATAGGTAAAACATTACCGTATAAGCGTTGCACCTTTTCAGCAATGTCATACAACTGGTCTACGAAATGCTTAGCGGCTTCTTCCCCACGGTAGAGTATCGGAGTGGATGTTAAACCATAGTCTTGCAACTGTTCTTCAGGCAAAGTTGATTTCACCAATAAGCAAAAACTGTTAGGTTGGTGCAATTGATATTTGGTTCTTCTAGTCACCTCACCATCCGGAAGCTCCTGTGGTACTAACGTGGATTCGAAATCTGCGTAGACAGCTACTGGAATCCGATATTGGTGAACTGTTTTGTTGAATTTGATGAACGCTCGAGATGGCGGCGGCAGACTTATCTTCACTTCATAGTTGTCATTACAAAGTCTTTGGTGTTCCTTCAACCACTCCGATCCTCCATGTTTTAAATCTTTATTTGTAAAACAAAAGCATCTCTTACACACTGTCACTCTAATCTTCTTTTTGGTTAATTGTCGTGCAACCAAAGCTTCAAAATCTTTTATCCACACATAATGTGAAATTTCACCTTTAGTTATCAATAATAAATCAGTATGGTTTCTTTGCTTCACTTTTCCAACTCGTAGTGGATACACATTGTTCGAATCATCTAAGCCGAACACGTTAACAGAAACACCTGGATTTTGTTTCTCAAATTTTGCAATTTGATTAAGACTCACAGGATACGACATTCCTCGGAAGTTGTAGCGGTGTTCGTTTTCATAATATTCCCTACCAACTCTACAAGGATTATGTTTTACATACTTAGTTAGCATCGCATACTTAAAACATTCATTATCCCCGTTTGTAACATTTCTGCAAGAGTTGGTGTCTTTAATTTTCTTTGGTAGAGGGATAAAGCTGCTACCCCTCATACCATATCCATGCTTGTGAACCCTCACATCCATACCTTCGATCGATGATAGCATCCAGCCAGATCCTCTTCCTTCATGTTCTTGGAGTTTCATTAGCAGTTCATTCAAACATTCTTCTAGAATTTCATTGATATCAGATGTGGTTGTAAGGGTTCGGTTTTTAGCAATGAATGCTCTCGGTGAGTTTTCACCATCGGTATTAGTAAACATAGCCTCCAACACCAATCCAAATTTAATAAAGTTCAATCTTGCCAATTCTTCCATCAATGTTTTTACAACTAAATTTTTAGCTTGGGTTATAAAGTTTTCCAATTCCAATTGCACATTATTAATTTTGAAATGAGTTACAACTGGTCCTGGCAAGGCTGTGGTGCGCAGTTGTCTTATATCTTCCACTTCTTCTGTATCCTCTTCTTCCATATCCTCTTCTTGGGTACGCAGTTGTTTTACATCTTCCACTTTTTTTTCTTCCATTTCCTTTTCAATAAATCCTCCAGCTGTAGATGGTCCAGCTCCGGCAAATTGAATAACACTTGGTCTTCTTCTTTGCATTAACTGTAAATAGCTAGCCCAGTCCTCCTGCTTCTGGGGTTTTTCCAAAAACCGATCAATCGCATCCAAGTCTTCTTCACTTACTACAATCTCTTCTTTTCTGTCCTCTTCACGATGCAATTCTCGGTGTAACTGTAGATAGCTATCACAGTCGTCCATCTGCTTCTGGTAGTTTTCCAATAACTGATCAAACGCATCCAAGTCTTCTTCACTTACAACAATCTCTTCTTTTCTGTTCTCTTCATGATGCAATTCTCGGTGTAAAACAAAGATATCTTCGTCTTGGAAAAACTCACCACAAATATCGCAAAGGGCCATTTTTTACAGTTTGGCTTTGAGTGTGCACTCGGTGAATGTCCACGCAATAATGAGCAGCGCGCTCAACCGGGTCCCCTTTATACCCGAGGTTGAAGGGTGGGGGAAGGTGACGTCATATACATCCGGTTTATCAATCATGTAGTAGATTTGGCTTTTTAACACCCATTTTCAATATATTCTTCAACAGGCTTGATAAACCAATAATGTTTGGTCTAAATCCACTACTTTGTACAAATTTTTTGAAAGATGTCTGTTTGAGCAAGTTTATGTGGAACAAGGTCACTTGGAATTATTATTTTTAGCGGGGATAGAGCACTGCAATAGAGCCATGGTATAGAAGTGGTGTATCCATCCAATTGGTTTGCCCTTTTTTATACCCCCCACAAACTATGCATTTATGTGGGTCAAGGTCGCGTAAAGATACCCTTTGAGCGGGGATAAACCACTAAGCAGCATGCTAGTCCATTGCCGCAAAGTGATCTATCCCCCGCTCTGTTCTACAAAACCTTAATCAAGTCCAAGTTCAAGTCCTAGTTTAACACTTGGTTGGGAGAATTACATTAGTTTGATACTTATTTCTACCGTTACACTTGCTCCATTCTCAAAAAGATATAAATAATATAATCCTGGGTACTGTTCTTTTTCACGTCCTGCATGTTCCTTAATAAAGTCAAAGGCCAATCTTTTTGAATATTCATTATGAAACACTTCTCTTACACAAACAAGGATTTTTTCTTCCAGAAATTTCACTTGAATTGTTGTTAGTTTGCTTACATCATCCTTGTCTATCAGGGGTAGCTTGTAGGTGAAAGTATTTGGTGGTAGTTTGTGCGTTCTATCAAGTAAACAACAAAATTTTTTATACACTTTCTGCTCATTGTCTGTAATACTATTAATACCAAACAGATTATAGTACGAAGGATCATAAGGTATACGACGATACATTTTCAGAACCGGTCAACATGAGCGCTGGAGCTAAAATGAGAAATGCGTGCAACCCGGCCGCCTTTTACCCCCACCGGGTGACCACGCCCAAGGTACCCGGGGGGGGGGGGTAGGGGTAGGGGTGGGGGCGGGGGTGTAGGGGTGGAGGTGTAGGGGGGGGGGTGTATGGGGTGGAGGTGTAGGGGTGGAGGTGGAGGGGGGGGTGTATGGGTTGGAGGTGTAGGGGTGGAGGTGGAGGGGGGGGGGCGGTGGCGGGGCGGGGGCGGGGGCGGAGGTGCAGTGTCAGTCTTTACTATATTTAGGTCAAGGTCACGTAAAAACTTTAAAAAAATAAAGCCCCACCTGGGGCATTTAGGTTGCCATCGCTGTAGTCTCCGAAGAGACCCAACTATGGACAACTACAGACTTGTGTGTTAGTAATGCCTACCCATTGAAGTTTAAAAGACAAAGTACTTTAATATATTTACTGTGTTAATAAAAACCTTACTGTTAAAGATTTTGAAAACTTTCATATATTTAGGTCAAGGTCACAGAAAACTTTTAAAAAAATTAAGCCCCACACCCCCCATAGGGGGTGTGGGGCACTTGGGTTGTCATCGCTGTAGCCTCCAAAGAGACCCAACTATGACAACAGGCAACATCCAATGTCGTCTAACCTTCCCCACGCGAGACTTGTAAACATTTACTGCATTGTCTTTTCAATAGCTAACAAAGATTCATTTACATACTTTTGAGTTTCCAGGAGGAAACAAACTGAGGACACCTTAATGGCTTACGTCCTCGGTCCGAGTGCAGAGGCCGCCACAACCTTTTGCTTGCCAGCGTACAAACGGACATACTCCCAAACCCCAGCCGCAACCTTTTGCATGCCTGAGAGGAGCCTAACAATAATTCAAAGTGGCTTTACACGGGGGGCCTACTCCCGTAACCCTATCTTTAATATTTTTAATTTAGCAATGCAGTAAATTTTTACAAGTCCTTTGTGGGTCAAGGCCACACGGACATTAAAAATTTCGGCCCCCGTACACCCATGGCGAACCACGAATGTTCGGGGGCCTTGGGGACTAAAAAACGCAAATAGCTAACAAAGTTTCATTTACATAATTTTGAGTTTCCAGAAGGGAAACAAACTGAGGACACCCTAGTGGCTTACGTCCTCGGTCCGAGTGCAGAGGCCGCCACAACCTTTTGCTTGCCAGCGTACAAACGGACATGCTCCCACAACCCCAGCCGCAACCTGTTGCATGCCTGAGAGGAGCCTAACAATTATGAAAAGTGGCTTTACACGGGGGCCTACTCCCGTTCCCGGGAGGGGGGGGGCGGAGGGGGGGGGGTCCGCCCCTCAAAAAACGGAGACGGGGGCGGAGGGGGGGGCGGAGGGGGGGGGGCGGAGGGGGGGGGGGGGTCCGCCCCCCAAAAAACGGAGACGGGGGCGGAGGGGGGGGGCGGAGGGGGGGGGTCCGCCCCCCCAAAAAACGGAGACGGGGGCGGAGGGGGGGGGCGGAAGGGGGGGGGGTCCGCCCCCCAAAAAACGGAGACGGGGGCGGAGGGGGGGGGCCCTCAGGGGTGGTTCAAGGTCACCGACTACACTTCTACTCTAAGTCTGGTTCAAGGTCACTCACTACACTTCTACTCTAAGTGTTGGCAATACCCCCACCCTAATCGAGTCCCTAAACTACGTGACGGCGCTCAGCCAGTATGTCTCAGGCTTGCATGCGGTAAGCATCGCTGCTCTTCGACTGTTCATGTAAGTGTTTTACAAGTTTTTGCCTCAAGGTCATTACACTTTAACTCTGGACTAACATGGCTTGGATTTTCTCTCATTTTACTCAAGGTCACTACACTTTAACTCTGGGATGATATCGACTTGTAGTATTTCAGTGTTTTGACTCAAGGTCATCACACTTTAACTCTAGCTCGTCGGTTATCGTACCAGAGGTGCTCAATAACCTAACTTGTAATGTTTAGGGTGGCGTTTGCACGCCACGTGGTATCGCCATGAGTGTCCAGTCCAAATTTTAAGTTAGATTAATTTTACTGTGATCTTTTCCATTTCCAATTCGTTTTGCCGAAGAATAAGGTGTCGCTTTATAAAGTGGTATTTCTCTAAAGTTATAGGGGATTGCAGGGATACAATTAGTTTATTTAGGAGACTCTTCATCTTGGAGTTTAACACAATTTCCACTTTGACTTTTGCTTCCTCGGCTCTCACAGCCTAAGCTGTACAGAAATGTTTCTTCTAGTGCCAACTCGGGCCAAGAGAACAGTGTGTTGACTGTAGGACAGCTCATGGTCAAGTGATGTGTTACTCCAGCGTACAACATCACCTTCCCCCACCACTGTGACCTTCCCCCACTCCTGCTGTTTCCCCCACCTCTTTTCCCTTGACTCATGCGCTACAAGCAGTCTCTCAGTATTGTGCGGACTTTTGTGAGGGGAAGCCATGTCGCGGGACGCTTTAGGTAAGAAACTTAACCGTGTTAAGACTTTATTAGTTGCTCACTGTCCACCACTCAAAGTCAAAAGGGTTTCGACTTTAGCTAAGTGGCGCAAACTGTTGCGCGGACACCCTAAGTTTTATACCAAACAGACTAATGTAAGTTTTACTGATGAAGATTTGTGTAGAATATTGGATGAAATGACTTTTCCTTGCAAAATTCAGTTAGTTACTCCCATTCCTGACAGTTTAGAGTCTTAGTCTCTCAAGCCGATATACCTAGAGTACGCGGAGCCTGAAGGTCAGTCGCTCGGTGTCTGTCGTGGGGTGCACATCGCGGTTGTAGTACTGGTCTAAAGGGGGCTGCTGGCTCACTTCAAGGTCACCCTAGCGGTGTCACATGACGGTTTAGGCAGAGTCACGTCGCAAACTTGCAGTTTCCTCGGCACTTTTGCTGTTTCTTGTCTAATTTCGCTCCAAGTCGTCAAGGTCATGGGAACCTGACTGAAACTCGGAGTGTAGTGTGAGAAACAGCAAAAGTGCCGGAAAATTTTAGGTTTCAGCGTGGCCTTGACCTTTTGTGACATCGATGACGTCATCTTGGTGACGTAAGGGGTGGTGACGTCATCGCCACGTCATTTCTGCAACGTCATGGGTGTGACGTCACAGAATGACGTAATTGGTGATGACGTCATCGATTGCGTCATCGATGACGTCATCGGTGAGGTCATTGACCTCGATGACGTCATCCCTCAGGTGACCTTGAAGTGAGCCAGCAGCCCCCTTTTTCCACTACTGTTTAGAGGTAATATTTCCACGTCAAGGTGTGCATGTTTTCAGCCACTGAAATATCCTTTGCTATCAAGGCATAAAAAATATAATGCTTTGCCTGTTAACATAAAAAATGTATCTAGAGCTAATTTTAAGAATGTTATAAAACCTGTTTTAACAAAAGTCTCATTGTATAAACCTGAAGAGTTTTTTGAGGTTAAGTTTTTATGTAACAAACTAACCTTAGTTTGATTTTTTGTCATAAACATTGTTATTGTTTCAAATGACTTTAAAGCAAATTATAATCATATGATTTGCACCTATATTTTTCTTAAGGGCAAAGATTTGATTCATTATCTTACTATGTAATCCAAGGTTTTTCGTGTTTTGATGAATTAAACTACCTGTTATTTTATACCCTAGAATCAATACTTTTATACCCTAGGATCAACTAGAAGAAGTGACATTATTGCAATTGATGAAAAACACAGCAAAGCTTATATAGTTGACCCCACCATAAGGTTTGAATTCAGTAAGGAACAACCAGAAGATGTTAATAAAGAAAAAGATTCAATTTATTCAGCGACAAAGAAATATTACAAGGAGAAATATAAAATAAAAGAAATTGAAATATTCGGCCTAATGATTGGATCCAGAGGAACAATCCCGAAATTTACTGTAGACTTTTGGAAGAAATTCAGATTTGACGACAAAAAGTTATATTTTATATCTTTAACAGTTATGAAAAGTTCTATTCAAATTTTAAAAAAACCATTTATACAACAAAAATTAGCAAAATTTGTAAAAGTATTCTTTGTTTTAAGGCAACTAGTGTTGTACTAGAAGAAGAAGTTTATTTTAATAAATTTTCTTTATATAATTATCGCTCAATACTGGGTTTCCACTCGTGCTTTGAAGATTATGCCCAACCCCCAACACAACTAAGAAATGTTCTCGGTTTTAATACACAAACTGGCTACATAGTTAAAACATGGGACTTACGTTTCGGAAAAAAAATTATAATCAGGTGATCGCTCCAATGCTTTTCTTATGGAGAAAAATGATTTTTATTAACGATTTTACTAAATATTTCGAGCGTTTGAGCGTTTTGATGAATTAAACTACCATTATTTTGTACCCAAGAATAGTTATTTTTCATCCGGAACGCTCTAGCGCTTGTACTTCGCGAAATAATTTCCAACCACAAACCCCACTACAAAACTTTCTCGTTTAATATAATAGGATTTATTTATTTATTATTTATTTATTTAATACATGCTTCAATACAGGCTATAAAACCCAATTACATGGAAGCAGTCTATTTTAAACATCTTGCGAGGCATAGTCCTTCTTAACACTAACACTTACATATTGACTGATTCAACATTACATAACAATACTATTGGTAATGGTAGCACTGCCCCAGAGTAATACCATAAGATATAAGGCTATTGAAAAACGAAAAGAAGGCCATTCTTAAAAAAAGTTTTAGGGATGCATTTCTTAAGTAAGTGGTTCAAATACCTGCATTTCTTTAGCTGACGTAGTAAATAAATTACTCTAGATAGTCTACTACCTAAACTCTCAATATCAGGGCTCCAAGACAATTTTGATTCAACTGTTATTACTAATAGTTTGATATGATCACTAACAATAGGTAAGTCTAACATTTCAGTGGTTCTGCTTAACGAAAAAAGAACTAAATGAGTTTTGATTTTATTCAATGAGACCATTAATACCAAAACAGTTTCCATAGTCAGATAAGATATTATTATTAAATTCAAGGAGAGCAAAGTAGATTTACAGGGCTGTGAAACATTCACTGGAAGATCATTGATCGTGACCAAAAAAGAAAAAGGCTAAGAACCGACCCCTGTGGAACTCCAAACTTCACACTTAAGAATGCTGAAAGTCTGTTTTTTTATAAGAATAAAAACTTGCTGAGTGGGATCACTCAAGTAGTGCCGAAAAAATCAAGCTCCACGCCTCGGATACCGTAATGTTCTATCTTTACGAGGAGAATGTCGTGTGGAACGCAGTTGAACGCCTTAAATAAGTCCCACAAAGTAGCGACTGAGTTTTCATGTTTGTCAAAACCATTAAGACCTGCTGTCACCAAGCACTCGACCGCATCCACTGTCGACAGACTCCTCCTAAAGCCAAACGGGATTTGGAAAACAAAAATTTGGGCTAAAAAAATAATAGATTTGGTGCATCATTGCCTTTTTGTTCAATTTTTGAAAAGATCGGCACCACAGAGGTCTATATGAAAAGCAGTACAATCGATATGATTGATTTTACATTAAGTATTGAATTTGGTTTGAAGTTTCTTGTTACAATAGTTTTCTGATGGTGGCGGATGGACAGGACAACATAATGTTCTTCTGTAACACATCCGTGATGGAGTATAGTCTTTCTAATCAAACTTATTTGAGTTGGCGGGAGAATCTGGTGGTTATTATTGTTGCCAAAGTCTTTGAGAGCAAAGTAAATCTATGTTTCTTAATACATGACAACATACTGTCAAATAGGAATGATGGTTAAAACAAACGGAAGGGATCGGCATGCAAGTTGTATCACTCATCACAATACAACCAAAGTGAGTTTCAAGTACTGAGGCATTGCATGTGTAAGCCAAGAGAATGTTTCTCTTGCGTGAAAACTTTAGTAAACAGGACTCCTAAATAAATAAATGGGTTCAGGAACGTGAAATGTCGGATCTGCTAGAGCAAAGGCTTGAGCCTGTTTTTGAACCTTGAGGGATATCGGCATTCGGGGAAGATCAACTGTACCGTAATTCTGTTAAGAACAAAAAGGATGATGTGGCTCAGTCAGTTTACCGTTCAGTGTTTCAATGTTAGTATAAATTCACCTGTATGAGTAACTTTTTTATTAATGCCTGTGAGCTTTACATCAGATTTGTGACGACGGGTATTAAAAATATTTGCAGCATGTTCCGACACAATGTCGTGCATAATTCCAGAGTCTAGAAGGGTGCAAATAACATGAAGAGTTCAGTCAGAAGATCGAAGTTGGGCCAGGAAAGTCCCCCCAATGCTGAAATCAGAACCAATTGAAGAATCTTGATATGTTAAGATCACTGAGATCTTCTCTGTTGAGATAGAGTTACCTCCACGGAAAATGTTCAATTTTGCCACTGTTGAATCTTTAGGATATTGGGGTTTAGCATTTTACATTTCTCTTTGAAATGCAAGAGGGAATTGTAACGCTTGTTACAAGTCTGGCCTGTAGAATTTGAATGGAATTGTTGGAGTTTATGGGTCCTTATGCAGAAGATACACAAAGTTTGTAGGATTTCAAGAAGTGATAGCGCTCGGGAGGGGATTTTTGTTTAAATACAGGATACATGTAAACCTTATGAAAACCCTGGTAGCATGTAAAGCATGATTTAGGTGAATTGAAAAGTTGAGCATGTGAGTAAGTTTTATCAAACGTAAAACTCTGAGGATTAGTAGGCATTTTGTTTAGACATAATGTGGAAATTATCTGACTGGACAAAGATTTAGCGTGTAGCGTGGCATCTCATGTTCAGTGACATTCAGTGGTAAAAATTTAAATTATTATTTACTATACTTACTGTATTGAAAGGAAAAAAGCGCACAAAGCATAAATGTTTAATACTCAAAGAGGTTAAATAATATAATTATTTATGATAAATTAATATGATCATCAGCCTATAAATGACTACCTACCCCATGTGACCGGAAGAGGTCCCAAAAATCACCACTGCGGACAGAATCCCAATTGATGGAAAAAAACTTCTCCATCCATATCGACTGCACATCCTCATTTTGACTCTTTAAAAGGTCGGAAGAACTTTTTGATTGGTGACCTGACCTAAGCAGGAGGTGGTATAGATCTTCCTCAGACGCAGCGAACCTTACTCAACTCAATAATATCTGCACTGGAACAGAGATATAATCGTTGGGAAATACAAATGGAGAATGACACAAGACCATTCATGCCGCTGCAAAGCGGAGTGTCAAACTATGGATCACATAGTCACAAAGTGCTCACTGAGTGACCCAAAGGGTTGGTCGGTCTGCGTAGCGCAAGTGAAGCCTGGCTGCTATGACTTAGCGTCTTGGATTCAGACTTGGAAAGAGAGATCATACATTTTTATTTTAAAGTTAAGTCTTGAACACTGATGCAGGTGCTCTGTGCTGCAAAATTTCTAATTATTTTTAGAAATTGGTGTCTGACTATGTAAGAAATACGAATTATTCAATATTACTGCATTAGCCTTATTAGTTACTTAAAGTTGAAAATTTTTGTTTAAAGTTACTTATTTAAGTTACTTATACAAATTAAAGTTGCTTATTTTTGTTTCATGAAAATGTTTAACATAAAAATAATGTCTATTTGAAAAACGCATTATGTTGATAAAGAAGTGAGTGAGATGTAACATATTGTTTGGCTCAACTGGAAGGACAAAACAAACAAAATATTTGGTATTTGACGGTTAAAGACATCACCCATTTTTATTGTGGTATAATAAAATTAAGTACAGACGTGTCATACATAGATAGGTGGATACCCATAACAAAAAAATATTGAAAATTTTAATTTTCTCCAAATTTTTTTTACTAAGCTACATATTTAAAACACCAAATTGAGGTTTATTTAGTTCGTTTAAAATGTTTTATTATTTTTTTTATTAAAAAAATAAAGGAAAATTTAAAAAATTAATTTTTAAACTTTTTGACTTTTTTGAAGTGTTTAAATTAAAGTTTATTGTTTTACTAACGAAAATTAAATATCTAATAATATGCATTTTGAGTGTTGCCTCCGGATTACGTACAATTATAATACTATAACAAGAGGTTAAAATACCTGAATTGCCGTGTAATCCTAAGTCGTCATGTTGGCGACCGGTTTCGGTACTAACATAAGAGTTAGTACCGTAAGTTACTAACATAAGTAACATAAGAGGCTTGATAATGGTACTCTTATGTTAGTACCGAAACCGGTCGCCAACATGACGACTTAGGATTACACGGCAATTCTAATAATATGATTAGTATTTAATAAAATTAACTTTTTATATTGAAAAAGCTGTACAAATGTTTTTAATAAGTTAATTTTTTTTAGGTAGACAGTCTACCCCTTACTTACTAAATCAGTAAAAAAATATCCCCACAATGTATATTCGTAAGACAAAAAATAAATAATCTTCTAAACGAGGTTCCCATTAGAGATTCTCTGAGAAATGGTGATTTTATGGACCAACTTCTACATAAACCGCTTTATGCTTCATTAAGCTTAAATCAAATTGAAAGCTAAGTTTATGACATTTGGATCGTTGCGCATTTATTCTACCTTTAGTTTCTAAATAACCAAATTAATATATTAGTCACATCGTGAAACGGTTTTTAGTATTTAATCAAACTAAAACACTATACAATATAATAATTGATACAATTTGAAGACATCAAGCAAAGTTGTATGAAGCTTAACTTAGTTAAACTTCTCTATATCATAAACACCGAACTACAATTTAGTTTATAACTCAGATTTTAATATGCTTAGGTCGCCCATAAAGTAAAGATCGTTTGAACTTTCACACCCTGCACAGATCCAGTAGCACCGTGACTCGTGACTGTGCGTCAGTTAGCTCTTATCTGTGACGTCAGTCTTCACTATTGTGTGGTCACGCGTCTTTGCTCTGTACCATTTATAAAATATCTGCATCTATTGTATTTCCCGTCAAATGTGAGGTTCAACGTATCAAGTGTTTTTGAACCCGTAAGGGGCTTAAACCAAGTAAAGTTTATGACAATCGGAGAAACAATAATGTCGAATTCCTATCTCATACTGACGTCACAGACAAAGCCAACATGCAGTTGCGGGGCTGAGAGAACGGCGCTGGGCATGAATCGCAAAAGTTCTTTGCTTTCTGGACGAAACATATTATGAAATATTGAATCTGCTGAGTTGAATGAATTTAACTGCTCTAGTTAACCTTTTTAGTAAACTAAATACATAATACATTACCAAGTAGCCTACATACAAAATTTACCTGATTTCAGTAAACTCGTAGGTTGCTATGATAACATACTTTATTATGCTACTTAAAGTAGATGAAGTTGTCCAGTTTTAATGAAAAACACTCTTTAAATCATAATACTTTTTTATATTAATGAAAATAAAATCATAAAGTTGTATTTCAACATTGAAGTGTTCATTAAATTGTATTCATATTCAATGATAATATTTGAAATTATCTGAATTATTCGTCTTGAATAGACTACTATAGAATTGCAGTAAAAAAACATAGGAATAATAAAATCATCTCTCCAATTGGTTTATTTTTTCATAAGAAGAAAAATTGTATTCATCTTAAGCTCCAATGTTATAAACGTATACTAAGTTTGGAAAAGTAATAGCCCCACCTAAACAACCTCATTATTTTTAACTACAGCTATTAAAAAAAATATTACATTTTCTTAAATTAAAGTTTAAATTTTCGGCACTAGCCTTTATCAGGAACATCAAATACAATATAAAGATAAACAAAGATTTTGACATTATAAATTAATCAGATGCAGATTTTTTTAAAGCAATTACATTTTTGTGGGTAAGTAGTGTGGGAAAATGTATTACTTCAAATAATCTCCATCTGATCTTTGCAATCCTGATCATTGTAATGTTGATCTGATCATCTGATCCATCAAAATCATTGTGTATATTTACGTTGTATTTAATGTTCCCGATGAAGGCTAATGCCTAAAATTTTAACTTTAAGTAAAGAAAATGTAGTAAAAGTTTTGTTTTGTTTTAAACGGAACCGTGTGGTGATGTATGTAAAAATTTATAGCTATTTTAGCTGTTTTTAAAATTATTTTATTCATATGTAGAATACGGCGGGATATGAAGTAAAACTTATAAAAAACATAAAAATTTAGTAAAACTGTATAAAAATAACGTACTATAAATGTCTATGTCTAGCGTAATTTTCTAGAAAAATCGCAATTTAAATTTGTTGTGTTCATAGCAAACAATTCCTTGTTGGATTTTCACTTGACGTATCGTTTCAGAGTGAAAAATATGATTGAGACAGAGACAAACAATATGTGCGGAATACGAATTACCACATTGCAGAGCGCTCGATGGTTCTGAAACTGACGGTCAATTTCATGATAAAATTTGCTTTGTATTTTGTTTATTAATAAAAAATATAAAAACGACTGCTGTTGCATAAAAAGGTCTGCTATTTTTTCAATATCGCAGTCAGCGAAAGGTTCTTTTTTCATCATAGTTATGTATATTAATATTAAAATCATATTATATAATGTGTACGATTGTTTTATCTGGGTGAATGTTATTGGCTTTATACATGGTTAATGTATTTTGTATATTATTTTGTTGAGTTCTAAACAATTTTTTTTATTAAAATATTTATAATAATAATGAATATGATTTAAATTATCCTATCCTATACTCTAATAAGAGTAAGGTATGTACTCTATACCTTAAATAAGAGTATGTAAGAGTATGTAGATCTCGAAAACTATACGAAAGATTTTCGTCAAATTTTGCCATACCTTAGTTCTGGAATAAAAATAATGTTTTCATCACACTGTACGGGAAACAGCTATATTCATCACCAGCTGAGAGTGTAGAAAAACCGTTTTCCCTCTCTAGAGAGGGAAAATCAGCTGTTGATTTTCCGACACTAGTAATTAGTTATGATTACTGACACAAGTAGCGCTAGCAGTGCTAAGAGTATATTATTCCCTAAATCAGATGTTCTCAATAATGTAATCAGCTGTGTAAAACAGAATCACTGTTTTCATTGTACTGCGGAAATCAATTGAGCATCCATAGGTGGTTTCTTAAACTTGCATTATTTAATTAATTACTATTATTAATTATCTACAGTGTGATGAAAAATATCGTTCATAACTCGAGTAGAAAGTGTTATTCCGTGCCTTGATCGAAATTCCGCGCTCGGCTAAAGCCTCGCGCGTAAACTCGATCTCGGCCCGGAAAAGACACTTTCCACTCTTGTTATGAAATATACTATTATGTAAGTCTCTATGATAGGAAAAACCTTGTTTCGTAATAATCTTGAATTGAAATTCCGAACATTTTAACATTGGTCTTAAGGAGTATAAAATAAAAACAAAAGAGTTGCTAAAATAGTTGACTCACCTGTCAAAGTACGAACCACATGCTCCAGTAGAAGCATTGATTTTCTATTGTAGCTATTAGCTGAATTACTGAGTGATATTATGATAAAAATAATTTAGTAGTCTTTTAAATAGTAAATCTTTTACATCATACTGGCGATTGTGACTATATAGTTAAATAAAAGTAAACGGATAAAACCACAAAGGAATTTGTAGACTTTTATTTAAATTTTAAACTAAAAGAATTAGCAACAATGGTGAAATCAGCTGTTAACCGTAGATGTAAAATCAATGTGTAGTTTCAACATATTCATATGAACAAGCTTGTGAATGAACTCGTCTTGAACGAAAAAAGCCTCTTGATTAAAAATAATTTGGTTGACATTTAAAAAAAAAATTTGGTTAAACTAAATGAATTTGGTTACAGTAATCACCTTTTTCCAACTTTTTTTTATTCTACCAACTAAAACGTTATGAGACATTTAAACAATTTTTTTTTTCATTTTATTGAAAACTTTATCAAATGATTTTTCTAATTAAGACATTCACGCTAATTTTACTTTACAGAATTTGATTGGGCAAGGGTTTAAAAGTCACCTACACAAAGGTACCTGCTATTTCCCTGAAAGTTTGCTTAAAAATTTTGCTAAAGTGATCAAATTATCTAAATCTTTAAATAAATTAATTTTAATATTTTAGGATCATTAAATTCATAATAATAACGGAGCACTTTCAGTGCTATTTATTAATTTAGTCTAATTGTAATATCCATCAAGACAGACTATACGTGTTTGGTCGCAAGGATTTTTTTAAATGTTTATTTTCTATATGCAATACGCTTTGTTACGAAGTATGTTGTAATCGACCAATACTGTTTTTCTATTTTTATTTTATTTTCTGTATTTTTTTACTTGGATAAATAGAAGAAAGTCTAATTTAGTTTAGTAAAATATAATTTTTAACGATAGCCGAACGAATGAAAACTGACTAAACGAATGATAAATCTAAAAATGGTTAAGCAGTTTAATATACAAGTGCTATTGTCTAAATTTTGACGACTTCGGCAGTTATTCTAAGCTGACTGTGGGTATATGGTCTTTAAAGTAAAATATTTTTTGGGAATCAACATTCCAAGACTAATACTAAAAAGTAGTATCTGGAATTAGACGTTTTTGTTTATAGTTTTTTTATATTTTATTTTATTTTTTTATAAAAAATCACATATTCATTATTTTAAATGCCATTTTATAGTAATTTTATATGGAAAATCAACGAGTCAGAAGCTAATTTGAATTATATAGCCTTTTGAAACTGTGTAGTAAACTGAGTGCTAAAAGATTTTAAACAGACTTCTGCAGAGATAGCTTAGGTAAAAAACACGTTGTACTGAAAATGAGATTTCATTTCAACTATTTCATATAAACTCGTATTTAAA
The DNA here is from genome assembly GCA_030545055.2 of Neoaliturus tenellus. Taxonomy (NCBI): domain Eukaryota; kingdom Metazoa; phylum Arthropoda; class Insecta; order Hemiptera; family Cicadellidae; genus Neoaliturus; species Neoaliturus tenellus. The sequence continues at coordinate 121,738,967 of CM061533.1, read as the reverse complement.
TGCCTAACATAATTACAAATCTATTTTAAAGCTACAAAAGCGACCATAATTCCCAAGTTAAATAACATAAAAAAAAAAATTGGCACACATGACATCACCCCATCGTCCTGCCAACATATTATATTATGTAAATTAACGATGGTATGTTGTAACATCACACAAAACACTAAAACAGTTAGTTAACTGTATAAGGTAAAGTGAAAAAATCATAAGAAAACACCTCACTGAGTCCTTCGGGAAGACAAAATCAATTTCAGTTAATCTAATTTCAAACCTTTGTTCAATCAATAGATGTGACAAAAATACTCGAATCAATTTTGTGGTCCTTTGTAGCCATCAAATAGAGAAAACCAATCTGACGCTTTTTGTTGAGTAAAATATTATTTGTGATATAATAATTCAAGATGGATTTATTACTTTTTATAAAGAGACTTAAAATATAATCAAATAAAAAAACAAATTAGATTTTTCGAAAGACACAAAAAACGTTGAAAAATTGTAGACTACGTTAGTTGATCCAACATGAATGCTGAGGTATGACTGCAGGTTGAGCTTCCATAACGATTTAATTTATTTCAATGATAGTGAGCTAATATAGCACATATTTAACCACGATAAGTTTTCATTTAAATTTGGATTGTTTATTATGCATGTGTATTAATGTAAATGCACTGTCATATAATTTAATATATATCATTTGTTAGTTCATTTATATGGTTATAATACATAATTGAGGTGTAACAGTCTCTTAATAAATTAAAATATTAAATTCAAAAAACTTAAGTTCTTAAACCCTATTTCAGCGAATTGTTTGAAAGTCAAGTTTAAAAATAAATTGCAACGAAATATGATTACAATTTGTAATTAATTAAACAAAGTTGTTATAAATGGACCTTTTGTAAACTGAGGACTACGTTAATTAATTAAAATTAATACTATTTATGTAATGGAGTTTTAATGAAATAGTTAGTGCGAACAATAATTTTCCCTCTTATTGTTTACGTAATGTTTAATTGGAATAAACTTTTTATCGATTAACAATAATTAATGTACCGTATCTAAATATTTAGCTTAGTAATCATAAAATGTAATTAAACTTCAAATATGTTATCAGCTAAGCGAGTAATAATTTTCATAAAACATATCTTATTATATTGCATAAAGTTAAATATTAGCAACCATAGTGAAGTTTTAAATGTTACTTTTTATATAAAACTTTTTAGTATGGATTTTTTTCGCGGTTTTAATTTATTTGTAATAAAATGAATAAATGCTAAAACATGTTACACAATATTCAAAAATAAATTATAGTAAAACCTAGTGCATTACTTGACAGTGGATAATATTAAAACGTTTTTATCTTATTATTAAACTTGTATTAATAATATGTTGGTGAGGTATTCAGCTTATTTTATGATAAATAGCCAGACATGAAAAGAAACTGGTTTTATTGTCTATGTATTAAGCAGCTCTCTGTTAGTTGGGGAGCGGAGTCTAAGTCAGCTAGCCGTCCCATCTACTTGAGTCCAATTACTCAACCCCTTCGAATTATCCCTCAACCTAGACAGAACTAATTTTTTAGATCTTTCCATACAATACTAACACAAAACAAACAAATTTGAGGAATAAAAATCTTACATCTGGAAATAGACAGCACATGAAACCACATTGTTAGATCCGTTGGTTGGGGCCAAAGTTTGTCATGGACGTTCATTTGCAAGCTTAAAAAAAATTGAAATTACGTATAGGCTAGGACTAAAATGATATCAAATATCTGAAAATGTAGCATTTGTGACCGAACAAAGATATTTTAATTTTCACTTGTCTATTTAATTCCAAAAGTAACTTAAGAAGGGCGAGATGCCTAATAAGTCACCAAACCCATTACCATAGTATATATATCAAATTAAAAAATGGCGGTTTTTTACCAATTTCCCAGTGTCCGATTTTGGCAAACCTTTTTTCCAAATCAACTTCTTGTTACTTGACATGTTGTTGTTATTGGTGGATAAGGAGACCCCGGCCGAACCGTTGAGCACGTCTGAAAATGTTACTTGACATATCAAGGACAAAATTTTTGGAAGTACAATTTGCCCGATGTGTGGCTTTATTTTCTCATATATTTTTTTTCCTGACTAATAGTAAATTATTACTCCAGCTACAAGAACTTAGAATAATTTTACATCTCAAAGATTAAGAAAGTGACAATTTTTGGTATTATAGCTTTAAATAAACCCTTGAAACACTCATGGCTATTGAAAATCTAAAAATACAATGCCTAAGTTGAGACTCTACAAGTCATATAACATAAGAGCATTCCCTGAAGTACTGAAACTCTATTTTCCGTACTGTATTTAAATATTACAGATTTAGGATCGGTTTCAACAAAAAATGTAACATTATTTAACATACAAATTTGTAAGATATATTCATTTGATGAAACTATAAAAAATATTATTCTAAAGGATGAAATCTGTTTTCTTTTCAAGTGTTCTTTGTTAGTACTGCGTTCATTTAAAAGTGGTAACCACAATTTCTTTCTAGTTTTAAGAACAATTTGTGTTAGTATGTGGTTGGTTAACTGACTATAATTTAATTAACTTGTATCTTAGTTGGTCAAAAAATTAGTGGGAAAATAATTCTTAGAGATTTTTAGATTACTTACGCGAATAATTGAGATTAGTACTCCTATTGATTGTTTTGATTCCATTATTGTTTCTTAAAAAAATTGGTTATTATTTTTTACTGACAATAGAAAAAAACATAATTAATATGAATTTTACATCTGATTTTTCTTTATTAATAAAACATTTATCAGTCTGTTTTTAAACATCATGTACATACGTTTATAAAGTATATATTATTTCCATTTACTACATCAAATCACACTATCATACGTGGACATGAACCTAGTCTTGAAGTAGTAGACGAACAATTCAAAGGAAAGTTTTTTAAATTGATCTTAGTTGATATTGTTACAACCTCAATAAGTATAAAAATGTATTTAATACAATTCTTAGGTAGTTTTAAAAATCATTTCTTGAAAGAAATTGGGCTATTCTAAACCACACAAGAGACAATCGTGAAGAGCATAGTTCACGTTAGATTTGTTACTCAGACAAAACAAGTTACTTAAACAACAAACTAGAGCTACTTCTCGAGAGACCGCAGTGAGGCTTTTTAACTCCAACTTAAGTTAAAGTAGTCCGTTTATTTTTTTACTTATTTATTTTTTCTACATTTCCAAAACTACATTTTAAAATCTTAATTTTTTGACTAAACATTTTATTTGCCATCGCCATATTGAGGCAATATTTTACTATATTCAATAGTTGTTCCATACAAAGTTTGTGAACTTCTAATAAAATAAATGTATAAAACGTCCGAAAAATAAAACTATAGATAAGATTCATAGTTTTAATGTAAAATGTCTTCTGATGAAAAGTTTCCTACAATTTACTAAGCTCGGGAATTATCAGTGGTTATAGTGCAAACATTTTTTCTATTAATCCATTAAATTATATTAGTGATGTTCAAAATTTTTATTAAATACATTACAAAAACGCATATATATTCTAAAAAAATGTATATTTTGTGTTACAGTAACTGCTCCCTTTTCATTAAAACGGGATCTTCGGCCTTTGCACTTTACAACAATCCATAAACTGGTGTTGATTAGTATGCTAGAAATAGTAGGAATGACACGTCTGGCCGGTGAAAAAGTTAGTAATCGTTTACTCAAACTACAAATACCCAAAGTCCGATTTGGGCAATAAAATTTGACCTCGTCAGGTTGTGTGTATCATAGTGCTGCTCAACCGCCGATAAACGTGTTTACTTACGCAATCGGGCTTTAAGAGTCATCTTCACCCCTGGGCCAGTAACCCATTGTTGCGCAGTCGGCAATGTTAATCATACGGCTTTTAATGCAAAACATGGTCTTGTATTCCCCTGTTTCGGACACCGTTTTTCAACCGATTTTCTTGAAACTTGGTAAGTGTTTAGTTGAATAGTTATATTAGGTTTCTTATACCTCGAAATTTTGAAAATTGTACTAAATTTTGAAATATCACTAAGGAAAATCGAGTTACTTTGCGACGTCAAAGAGAGTAATATTTGTTAAATTTTCAAAATTTCGAGGTATGAGAAACCTAATATAACTATTCAACTAAACACTTACCAAGTTTCAAGAAAATCGGTTGAAAAACGGCGTCCGAAACAGGGGAATACAAGACCATGTTTTAGCATAAAAGCCGTATGATTAACATTGCCAACTGCACAACAATGGGCTACTGGCCCAGGGGTGAAGATGGCTCTTAACGGTTACCCTCAAAACGTCTGGGGATTTTCCTTTTGAGTATTTTGTATCATCCGAGCTGTGAGCATTTCAAAATCTTGGAGTGAGTAAAAATTTCAGTCATTGTTTGGATTTGGCAATTGATTGTAACAAAAGAAGAAATTATCAATGTAATAAATTTTCAATATTCCACATTACTATTATAGTAAAAATATTATATTTATTTTCATTCCCTAAAAAAATAGCTCTTAATTAAATGACACAAACATTCGAATGTAAAAACTGGTTCTTTGAAACCAAAAGCGTAACTGTTTCGTAAATTAAATAGTCAAAATAACTTTACCGAGCTGGTGTTGATTAAAACCATCACGCTGTTGACTCAGCAGAGGTTCAGTCTCTTAATTTACCTTTTACGTCTTACCCTGGCTTCACTTTAGTAATAACGGTTCTTGTGAGTTAAAGATCTGTTTAAAAGGCACACATTTATTATATTTTCCTTGTTTCTATAATCGCGTAGTTCTTTATTTATAACAGTGTGCATATAAGTAAATTACTAACATTTTACTTCTACTGTTATACTATATCAGTATCAATAAATTAGTAGACGTATTTATTTATACTTTTAAATAAAATAAAATCGATTATATTAAATTTATTTTAATTGAATCCAAGTGATTCAGTAGTCGGGGATTTTCTTTTCTTAATAAATAACTTTTATTGCCAAAATGAATAAATAATTTTTGTGATATTTGACAAAGTCAAGGCGTTAGTGTGCTGCACGGGGAAGAGTTACTTCTTATTGGACTTCAATCGCAGAATAGAGATCTAATTGAAATAATAGCCTTTGAGATGAAACATGGTTGCATACAGTTAAAATCCACGAATTTCATACAAGCAATAGTACCAAAAAAAAAATAAAGTTTAAGAAGCAGCTAATATATCTATTAGACATAGATTGGCAAACACAGTTACATGTGTATCTGTAGATTGTTTTAGATTTTTTTGCCATTTTATATTAAAGGTTTTTTCAGTTTCTCAATAATTTTCTTTTCTTAATAAAAAGAATATCAAACAACATATCAAATTACACGTTGTGTAGGCTAAATCTCAAAGTTTGTGTTGTCCCAATATTTTTTTCTGCTCTCCGGCGGTGGAGCATTCAAATTTAATTCCTTTGAGCGGATTTTAATGCTCAAGCAAGGATAATCAATTTGTAAAATTTCTTCAAAAGGGGTCGTTAGCGTTGTTGGCTCCCCTCCGCAGGAGAGGAGCGCTCCAAGCGGCTGATCCTGTAATCAGTGACCGTCAGTCAGCGGGATTCAAGCCTTGCATCAATCACCCTGGATAACAATGAAATACCCCCGTCGCAGCAGACCTGTGTACTCAACGAATTTCCACTGGAATCTGGTGTTTTAATTCACTCCATATACCATGGAATTGAGGATGAAGGGTTTCTGCCACGGGAGTGTTGTAAGCAAATATACGATAATAAATTGCCGGTACATGCTAAATTGTATCAAATTCTGGTATTTTTTATTTTCCCATAAACCCTATGGGGGTGAGTTTGTAGGTTTGCCGCCAAATGGGCGTTGTAAGTGAACATAAGTTACACTCTACCTAGTGAATTTGAATACCAAATTTTATTTATCAAGTTATGTCACTAAGTAAATGGGTTAGAGGGATTTGTTGATTCCCCATAAGAATAATCATTCATGAGAATAATACGCAAAACATATTTTTGGATATTCTCCGTAATATGTTAGCCAGGTTAAGAATTAAAAATAATAAATTGTTTGTTTAAGCTCTTTTTATTGGTTTTAGCAACTTAATAGCTCTAAATTGTTTAAGTTAGAAAATTGAGGTCTGAAAATGCCAAAAACCCATTAATTACCCTTATGGAACCCCAAAAAACTTCGAGGTTCCGTTCGAGTATTGCTGAAAGTTATAATACTTGAATCTCTATTCAACAATAACAGTATCTAAGGTAATCTGAATCGTGTCTTAATTTACGAGTAAATATTGGTAAAACATATACAATTTAAAAAAACTTTAGTGAATCATCGACTGGATGTCGCTATATTATGTTTGAAACCAACACTTTAAGTTTTAACAGACCACACATGTTTTTAGTAAATATAATGTATGACAAATGAATAAATGAAAGAAAAATTAATACTCTAGTTAATATGGTATAATATATCTCAGATATTGAACAAAAATTGATTGGGAAAAATAATCCATAAAACATTCATGGAATAATATTGATACATTTCTCCACGTTTAATTTTGAATGTAAATAGCTCAATCCTGAATTCCCTATTATGTGAAATTTAAATAATCGTCATGGATTGTTTAACTCCAATCTAGAACACTGGCTGAACAAAACAGAATATTTTATGGCGGTGCTAACTGCCACTGAGGGGCAATTATATTCTCTGGTTGAAAATGAATCCGCATTATTTAACGGTATTGATATTTCGTCATCAACATTGATGCTTTCTGATCCTCTTTCTATTGGTATCATTAAAAAGAAATTAAAATCAATGAAACTATATTCTAGAATACATAAAAACCAAAACAAAAAATATAGGTGGTAGGTATGTTTCAGGAATCAAACTTAAACAATAAAATGACAACTGATTTATTTAATCACCCTTCTTGTGTATTTAAAAGACAACTCAAGTGCAAATACTACTGTGTTATATGCATCACTCCGTCATTTGTTGTTCCATATTTATAATCTTTGTGTTATTGTGCAGATAAAAATGTCAATTTTTGGTGTCGTGTTAAAATTATAAAAAATTGCCGTTTTAAAAAATATTTGCTTTTTAAGCTAAAAATGGCTTACATTTCGAAAATACATACATGTAAAAACTGTAAATGTACATTTATGTTACAAAGGTCAAATATAACTAGGTGAAATATGATAGGCCGAATATGAACTGAATAAATTCGTTACAGAAATAATATTCATTAAGGGTAAAAAATCCGGGATGGCGGCTTAACGATAACGAAGCCGAATTGAGAATAGTTTTACGCACAGTTTTCGATTTATGCTTATGTGTGAATGTGAATATGTATAGCTGATTTATAATTTTTGTAACCCCATGTATAATGTTGTACAAACTGTTTTAAACAATAGCATAAGACGGGAGAAAAATATGGCTTTCAGTTCCTGGTTAACTGCGTAGATGAAAACGGTATTTACTTATAAAACAAAAACAAAACAGATTCTTTCTCAATTTAGTTCAAAAGAAAAAAGAACAATATTAAGGCACATTAATTATGTTTATATTATTGTTCATTTAGTATTCTAAAATATGATAAAACAAAACTTGGAACAAAATTATTTTTTTTATTATAAAAATATGAGAAAAATTTGTTACATATCTTGAGCATAACTGTTTCTTTATGTTGTGAAAGTTAAATAATGATTATTACATATGACATGTGTCCTGTGCGTGAGAATGAGTTATTATATAATTGTAATTGGCTAATAAAAAAATATCAATGAGAGAAATAGTATGTAAGAGGAATTTTTACAAAAAAATTAACAACAAATTATAATCCTGTACTGTAGAATAAAGAGATGAAATGAGTATAATGAGAAGAATAACAGTAATTATGACATTGTCAATGGCGATTTGTTATGGACACTTGAATTAATCGTTCCGGGTTCAAGTTAGACATAACGGCTTTTTCCCTCCCTCCCTCCTCTTTAACTGTTACAGAAATAAATGGAATCCACTAGAAACTATATCTCGTTTTACAACATGTATGACTCTCTGTACATGATTCATAAAGAATATCATAGCTTAAAACATTCTATTAGGAGATTATTTAGGTAGGCCTATACGTTAAAATAAAATACACATTTTTTGTTCTATGGCAGGTTTAATGTTATGCAAGTCTTGGAACCCGACAAGCAACAAAGACGGAGTTATCAGACAACCCCACCATTAATGAGACACGCGGTAATCAGCTTCATCGCATGAATTGAATGAACGCCAGTAATCATCTGGTGAACTGTATTTATGTACTTATCAACATCAGAGGGTGAGGGAACCAGTGTCAGGATTCTTTATACAAGTAACCGTAGATTTAATTTTGCTTACAAATTTCAATTAAGTACTATTAAGTATCATTGAAAATCAAAATAGTGTGTTTATAGATTTTATCAATCCAAAGTTTAAAATAAAAGCGATAAACATATACATAAATTAAATTCCTTCGATAGGCTCCAACAAGGAATGATCACATAAGTAAAATGACAGCGGATAAAGCTGTTTGTGAACCGTAATATAAATCTGATGTCTAATATCTTTGTAGTTCACTACTCGTACATAGTTAATTTAATATTTATAATTATAAAATATGTCTCTTTTGCCGTTCAGGAAAATAGATGAGGAATTTATTTTGTAGGAATCGCACATTTAAGGAAGTTAGACCTACCTGGATACGCAGAGCTGCTTATACAGTTAATGCGAATCTCATTACCTTGGTGTAACATATGAAACATTCATGAATCTGAGCAGTCAGTACAATTTGTTGTTAATTGAGCACGTATAGTTTTGTAACTATATGATAGCTTAAAAATATCATGGATCATTCCCTATAAAATTATAGTTTAAAAGCTGATAATAAATATAATCATATGGATTTTATTGGAAGGAGGTCAGCTTATTATATGAGATACCTCCTCGCCTGAAAGGACTGCACTTAATCTTTTTTGCCGGCTTAACGTTTCTTCCGATTCACGGGAGCGGCCAAACGATCTTTTTGTCCACGAGCCGAAATTTGAACCCAGGCCCGCTGGGTGATAACCCAGAGCTCTACCAAAATCAGCTTGACGTTGAGCTACGGTCTCTACAAAGTATAAGGCTGATTTTACTTTACAGGTGTTTAATGATAACTGAAGGAAATGAAAGGACCAGAAAAAGAGCAGCAGACGAAAAGTTGACAACTTAGAGGAACAGCTCACGTGCTCCTGTGACAACTTAAGTTTCAGGTTAAAACAGGCGGCTCGCTCTGCTCTTTAACTGCCAATCAACCCAATTCCTACTCTTGTTCCTTAGATAGAGGTAACACATTTCCTCTGGATAATATCAACCCTCTGCTGTCTATAACATGATTGAATCATAAGGGAAGGAAAATCTTATTGTGAACATCCAAAAGACCATCTACAGGTTGTATGACTACTCTGGTGTACCTAATGTAAACTTTTTAACTGGTATAAACCAGTTGTAAAGTTATCCTGGGGCAATCACTTTATAAATTACACATTTACTAAGTGAAATTCTAAAAAGTCTTATTTAAATGACAATATTTTATGAACTAAAAATTATTAAATATTTTGTAATTTCAAATTAATGAAAGGGCACTTTTTATCGATCGTTGGGCTAAAGTGATAGTTAAATTATATTTAAGTATTTAAGCACTTTAGCACCGAATTACTCATTATATATTAGAATAGGCCTACTTAAATCTCACTCACACTACTTAAATCTTGTTGCTATCGTTTCACAAATGAAATCAACTCAATTGATTAGACTATGTTACGTTTTATAGCAGGACATGCACAGCATCTGCAGGTTGATTAGAGATTAGAGTAAAAGAGTCATAGAATGAACTTGACAACATGCAACATATAGTACTTTTTTACATGCCACGTTTTAATTTTGACTCTGATCTATTACAATCTTTATTATTCTAAATAATATATAATTTACTTATTTATATTTGTTTAAATATATTTTATTTATTTGAACTGTATTGTTTTCATCAACAGTAGTGTTACTTTACGTGTATTATACATAAAAACTAACTTGTCATACGAGTCGATACAGCTTAAGGTTAGATAAGGGTGTGGGAGGCTAATGAACTTATGATTTGTTTATAACATTTTTAATGAATAATGAATGCAATATTTGTTAAATTTTATCGTAATAACAGAAAACCCGAAATAACAGAAAATTATGTAAATCAAATTAAAAATCCCTCACCCCACCATAAAAAACTTTATCCAAGCATATTGTAGTAGAGAATATATCAATGTGATCAATATAAATCACAATCAATATGAATTCAATGTGAGAGTCGCGCAGTAATTGTTACAGAGAGGCCGTTAGCACGTCCATAAACAACCAAACATTGTCCACCGTGGCTCACCGTTCACGTTTCTACAAATGAATGTTAACAGGGGATTATAATGATTTACCATCAATATTTAATCGAGTCAGCATTCGAAAAAAATAATTTTAGTCTGATTTGTCCATTTCACTCATGGGAAATTAGATATATTTGCTGCTTTGATTTAAATATTAACCCATTTAACCTACAATTTGTTCAATGAGGTACAACTAGGCCTGCAGCAAAATGATGGCGACTTGGTAGCGTCGATGGGATGAAGGGACAACCGGAATGTAGATATGGCGATCTGGGGTAAGGGATCTGGGATCGTGACTTTGCTGGGGCAATGGAGAGGGGACATAATAACTTCTACCTCATCCAGTTATTAATAGTTCATCGATACTTTCGTTTTACCTCCATTGAATAGGCCAAGTAACTCATCCAAATGCAGTTACTATGGACTTTGTGTTTGCTTTCCTTTTGAAGAAGAAAGACTCGCCCTTGCTTCTCCATTATTAGCCAGCCTCTCACAAGAGAATATAGAGAGTTAGATGGAAGATGGTACTGGATTAAAAAGCTGGAACAGTTAGGGGAGCCTTCTTATATCTAGAGGGTGAGTTTTTTAAAGTTATCCAATAGCTAACTTTTTTATTCTTTATCTGGCAGTACACTTCTTAAGGGGGACCCCATTTACTTTTTTATGTTGCTTTCAAGTATGTATTTCACTTTTCAAAATTTCCCGCCATTTTTCCAATATGGTGGCCAACTTTAAAATTTCTTATGGAACAAGGGTTCCACAATAACACGTTTTATGGTGTCATTGAAATTTTCATGTAATTTTAAGATTCTTTTATTTTTGGACATTTTTTTTTAAACCTTATGGTTAAAGAGCTAGAGGCAATTAAAACTCATTTTTAATCCCATAAGAATAACATGGGACAAACTTTATCTGTCTATATCTCCGAAACCATTGATTAAATTAAAAATTACTCAAGTATACAAATGTCTTAAACTGATGTTTTAAGAACATTTTCCTGTAATAACATAATTTTTTTGGAAATTTTAATTTCTGCCCGCCATATTGGAAAGAAGTTTATGTAGGCCTATGCATAAAAGACCATTTTTATGAGTAAAATGTCATAGAAACATAATTCTAAGACATTTTTAATCTTGATTTTTTTTATTTTACTGAATAGTTTCGGAGATATGGGAAGATAAAGTTTGTCTCATGCTATTCTTATGGAACTAAAAATGAACTTTAATTGCCCCCTAACCGCTCCCTAACCTCCCTAACCGTTAGGTTGAGGAAAAAAATTCAAAGCACAAAAAATCCTTAAAATTACATGAAAATTTCAATAACACCATAAAATGTAAGGTGTTCTATAAGAAATAATGTTCCAAAAGTTGGCCGCCATATTATAAAAAATGGCGGGAAATTTTGAAAAGTGAAATACATACCTGAAAGCATCATAAAAAAGTAAAGGGGTCCCCCACAAGAAGTATACTGTCAGATAAAGAATTAAAAAGTTAGCTATTGGATCACTTTAAGAAACTCACCCTGTATATAGCGTCAGAAAAAAAAGAGTGTAGCTAGTGACCGACAAGAGAAAAGATAACAAGAGGTCTAATAGAAGAAGGGAAGTAACATAAAAGATAAAAGATGGAATTAATTTATACGTATAAAAATGTAAAAGATACAATGAGCATAAAATGTGAGCATAGATTGAGACTACAATCCTTTAGGCATATAGGTCACACATTGCAATTTCGGAATGATTAAGTAAATGCCTTAAATCTGATCGCATTGACGTGGTGACATGGACGGGGATTTTTCCAGATACGCTTAGCCGTAACTGTGTTTAGTACGAAATTCCACTGCAAGTAACTTATAAATAAGCATGTAAACTCTGAACCAGTAACCTTGAAATAGTTCTTTGTTTTAAGTTCATTGTTGGTGATGGATAGTTTATGTTATCGTTTAGTAAATTATTGTGGACATTTTCCATCATTGATTAGTAAAAAATTTACGATTATTTGGAATTTGGAATCTGATTCCGTCTTCAGGTTGTTGGTTCTCGTGTGCTCTCTTGTGATGCAGTGTGTTTTTTTTTCATTTCTCGTGCTTTGTTCAGACTTCTTTCACAGTTTTCTGTTAAAGCTTCGTTTACTCATTCATGTTTTATTATTTTTTGTGAATGATTCTTCAGTTTTCAGATTTGGTTACGGACTTCTCAGGTTTTCCTGGTGTGTTTTTACGAGGCTTTTTATGTCCTAAACTTTGTTATGTCCATGACAGTTCTTCGGCCTGAATATGGGATTAGATTCCAGATCCTGAAACATTGTGATCTTGAAATAATGCCTAGAAGATGAACTGTGCTGAGATACCATTTCTCCATCCCAAGCGCACATTAAACAAAAAAGCCTTTGTGTAATGATCGTTAAAGTCAAATTAATAAAAAAAAAATTAAGAGTCACATAAGTTTATAAACTTAAAGCTGCTAATTGAAGGAAGTACTAGTTTTCATAAAAGTACTAAAAAAATAACTAAATGTCACCAAAAAACCAGAATAACAAAACATAAACAGAAACAAGAATACAATAAAAAATTATTATTATTATTACCCAAATGAATAATATCTGTTCTAGTTTGGGAAGTAGTACATATTCTATGTAGTATATTTTGTCATTTGTATTATTTAAATACCTACTTTTTAAGATAAGCAATATTCATAAAAGTAAAACAATTATAGAGCCGCATTTACAATTATATTAAGTACAATAATGCCGTTCTTAAAATTAATATTCTTTCTAAGAAAGTTTTCTGTACGTATGTATATGTATGTCAAATTGATTAGTTTGGAACCGTTTTGAGCTTAACATCCGTTCATAAACCAATTATTAAATTGTAGGAAGCTTTCTATAATAAATTGACAAGTATGCATTGATGGTGTATAGTTTTTTTTCTAAATTCTGGTTTCAAAACAGGACTCTTATTTGGTAAAAAGGCCAAGTTGAACTTTATTTGAAAAATTAATCACAATAATTCAACTACAGTATTGCAATTAATTATTAAAAAGTTTTTTCCAATGTAAAAAAGTTCTTGTCGATATATCATTTGCGGTAAGAGCCATTGAGTAATGTGGTAGTGCAAAATCTACGAGCAGTGGTGGCCTACAACTGGCACCAAGCTATCGACAATTCATAAATAATCATTAGTATGCTGATAGTGCAATAGTCGTAATGCTGGGGCACCGCATGCATGGAATTATCAGTATATCACTTGTATATGCTGGTAGGGCAATAGACCAATATTGTGGAAGTGCCCACACTTTCGTTGAACAACAAATCACTATGATCATTGAAATAACTATAATATGTATTAACTATACTGTATCAGAGGTCTATTACGACCGTTAATGTAAGAACCACTGGATCGGAAGTAGTTTACTCAGCTTTAAACAATCATGCTTACTCTACACTTTGTCACCCAAAACCGTGTAATAAACTTCTAAAAATGTAATAAACTTCTTAGTAAAAACTTTTAAATTCGATAAAGGTAAGTACTGAGAATTTTTAGATAAAATAACAAACAATGGTAAGACATATCGGTGGTTTGATCTCTTATCTGAGGGACGACCCACGAGGAAGCAGAGGAAAATCTTAAATATAATCAGATTCGAGATGTAATTAAAAATCTATATATTTAAAACACAAAGTTAAAAAAACCTTTGGACACTTCGTCTGTGACTTCTACTGGACCGATTTACATGCGGGTTGTACCAAAATAAACGTTTTCGGTTTTTTATTAGCAGGTTTTATTTGTATTTCAAAAATATTTACGTTAAATCTGTCAAAAATGAAAAATAAACTTTTCTTATGGAGATTTAACATGGGGAAAAAATTCAACATTTTCAATCCTTTGGACGGTTCGTCTGAGACTTCTACTGGACCGATTTACATGCGGGTTACACCAAAATAAACGTTTTCGGTTCTATATTAGCAGGTTTTATTCGTATTTCAAAAATATTTACGTTAAATTTGTCAAAAATGAAAAATAAACTTTTCTTATGGAGATTTAACATGGGGAAAAAATTCAACACTTTCAATCCTTTGGACAGTTCGTCTGAGACTTCCACTGGACCAATTTACACGCAGTTTGTACCAAATAAAACGTAAACCTTTGTATATTAGCAGATTTTATTTACTTTAACGTTATCTTACTTCCTTTAATTAAAAATATCGACATTTTCAAACCTTTACAATTTATTAATTTTACGCGCTTTCAATCAGCTGATTATAAACACAGGAGGTATTTAGTCTAAATGCAGTGGATGAGCAAAAGCTCATGAAGGATTTGGTTTATTATGGCCAGTACCTAAAAACGTTTACAATTATTATGATGTATTGTCATTTATGAAAAGAAAGTTGCTTAATCATATAATTAACGTTATCTTACTCCCTTAAATTAAAAATGTCGACATTTTCAAACCTTAACAATTTATTTATTTTACACGATTTCAATCAGCTGATTGTAAACAACGAGATATTTTGTCTAAATAAAGAGTGGATGAACAAAAGTTCATGGAGGATTTGGTTTATTATGGTCAGTACCTAAAACGTTTAAAATTATTATGATGTATTATCCTTTAAATGTAAAGAAAGTTGCTTAATTATGTAAAATAGCTGATTGCTTTAAAATTAAGACTAAATTGTAAAGGTTTAGTTTAGATAAATTGCTCACATTTGTATTAAAAGAAACGGATGTATCGGAAATTCTTTGTGCAATCAATTTGTCGTTTGCAACGTTGTAATGCTTTACATTTACTTCGCTTAACGTCAGTATTTGTGGCGCAGTCGGTAGCGTGATTAACTCCAAATCAAACGGCCCGGGTTCCAGACCGATCTCTCAAATACACTTTTTGTAATGTGTCCAATAACGGCGTCACTAATAAATGTTTTACTGATGGTACCGATATTTATTTTAAGCAAAATAGATACATTAAAATATTTATAGGCCTGTTCAAACTCTCAATAAACTTATTTATTAAACTAACAAGTTTACAAATTGATAGTTTAGGCTTGCTTATTTTTTGATGTTTTTAACTAATATAACGCTTTGATTTGGCTACTAAGGTTTAGGCCTAAGTAAACAATCGATTTTTTATGTTTATAAAAGACTAAAGAGTGTCTGTGTTACATAGTAAGGGTGCAGCATTATTGTTTTTAAGGAATATGCCTATAGGCCTACTTTGACAGACACTCCAACTAAAATTATGTAATTTTCTATGAAATAAATTTGTATTCTTTAAATTTGGATAGTTATTGAAACTTGCACACTACAGCATAAATAATGCGATAGGAAAGTGGTTATAACTTAAATGGTTTCTCTACGTTCTATCCTACCCTAATACACCAATATTTGTTAAAGCCAACCATCATAAGTTACAACACTCTAGGCCTTTCCTAATTCTTGAAAAAAACTGTTAAGAACAATTTATCCAATAGGCCTACAAGTGGATATTGGTATACTTATTTCTGATGTTATTGAACCTAATAGAACGGTTTCCTTAGGCTAATTAGGTTTGCGCCTACCTAAACAATCAAATTGACATGTTTATAAAATACTAAAGAGTAGGGCCTATAAGTACAAGGATGCAACATTATTGGTTTTACGGAATAGGCCTACTTTTCCGACGCTCCAACTAAAATCGTAGTATTTTCTGTAAAATATATTATTGTTCTTGGTATGGCAGTTCAAAGAAGTACATTTTATAGACTACCTTACATGTTTGCACTATTATAGCGTTTCATTTACCACTAATGGAGGAGCTATATCCGTCGAGTATCGACAGGCAACAACTAGTTTTTATTTAATATGGTCATTGTTTCATTACCACAGGTCCAAATCAAAATAGAATGGTATAGCAATCAAACAATGAACTGTAAGCAATCAAACTTTGAATTAATGCATGTCATAAAAACTGTAAAAATGTTAGAGTTAAAAATCACCATTTAATGATATTATTATCACTGACATGAATACTATCTGTTCTCGTTTGTAAAGTAGAACATATTCTATGTAGTATATTCAAATTCAAATTCGTTTATTTCCATAACAAATTACAATTGATCATAACAATGCACAATATTATAATATAACCAAACAATAATTTCTATCTACTAAATAAAATATTAAATAATGGAAGTAGTGCCTACATAGGCAAAAACACCGGTGCGTAGGCACGATTGGCTATAAAAAGTCAGTCATATTATTTATTTTTTTAATTTTTATTTATTTATTTATTTTTTTGAACTAGGTAACTTATTTTGCAACAATTGCACAAAAACAAGTAATGGTGACTAAGCATATTTTAAGATTAAAACTTGACTAATTTAAATTGTGAATACAATAATAAAAGATTCTCAACGGGCACCGGCCCGCGACGACCGTTGGGTTGAGTCCTGTACTATTGTTGAAGATGGATCCATCAGTAGTATGTGATTTGTATTATTCCTTTATAGACAAATTATTCCATCAGTGACAGGAATATCCTGAAGAGTACTGTATATACAAATGAACATTATATATATGAATTTTATATATATATGAACATTATATATATGAATTTTATATATATGAACATTATATATATGTATATATGAAATATACAAATGAAACTATAAACATAAAATATAAAAAGTAATCATTTATCATTTGTTTTGGAAATTTTGATTGGACTTCTTTTCTTTTATCTTATACTATATTTAATTTCGATTGAACCCTAATTATAATCTCTAAATACACTATTAACTGAAAAGGGAGTTTAATATTTTTCAATATAACATAAATTCTAAGTTAAATATAATTGCATGTTTTCTCACAAAATAAATAAAACCAAACTCCATGTTAACTACTCAGCACTATTCGATGTTAACTGAGGGATTAAAGTTGCAATTCCAATCGAATACATCAGAAAGCCCTTAGGCGAGTGGTTGGCTTTGATGTAACTAGCACAAGTGGAACAAACTGTTGAACTCAGTGCTGAACTAAATATATTTTTCTGTAACAAAGATTTATTTGCACATTAGAGCTTCAATATTGGATTATATATAAATGAAAGTAAAATTTTATGATCACAGGCCAATATTTTTAATAATTATTAATAATTGGACACACAAGTTGTCATCGTCAAACAAAGATTTAACTTATGCATTAATTATTTAATTTGATTAAACCACCTATTCTGTAATCCAGGGATTCCCAACAAAATTTTTCCAAGGACCCCCTCATCTAGTCACTATAATGACAAGGACCCCCAAATTCTTAAACCTGAAGTTACTAATGTTCTCATCCCCCCTCTTAATTATAAAGCGCTTACGATGGTCGGTGTGTTGCCATATCACAGTACGTGAAAAGAATCAAAATAAGTGTTTATTTTATTTTTAATTTTTTTTTACGAATTACGGTTGCCATTTTGAGAAAAAAAACAAGTCGGATCCAAAAATTTGCGTTTAATTTTGCCTGTATTATTATTGTCCAAAATATGTGAAAAAATAAGTAAACAGTAATATTATAAAATTCACGGTTTTTGTGGAAATAAAAGAGTGCCTCCATCAGTACATTCAGTGTTGGATGCATTATCTTCTTCATCTGTAGGCCTATCAAACGAACAATTTTTAACTACCGTGTGCGTACTGTAAATTTCCACGAAAAAGAAAGCTTTAAATGCATCAACGGTTTTATAAAACTGCTGGAACTAAAATACTTCATCAGGAGTATGAAAAGTGATTGAGATTGAGAGCAGTGTGATTGAGAAGTTCTCCAAGTATTCCTATCCCCAACAGTTCTATAATCCAACTAAAATTGGCCTAGTAATGACAAAAAAGTGAAAAAGATCCTCGCAAATTCAAAATGTCCATACGGCGAATAGAAAGAACCATTATATTTTGGTAGGCTATCATGTAAAACATTTCATTACAGATGAGGCCAGTATAGGCTATTACTATATTTAGTCTGTATCAGCAGTTAAAATATTGTCACCCCAAGTGACAATTTTACCAATTTCTCGCATTTACCGATTTCTCAGTGTACCAATTTATCATGCCTATGTAAACAACACAGTCTGCTAAGGCACCAACAATACATAAAAAAATAAATAATTAACTGTCTGAAATACGAGTTGGCTTACTTGTTGGCTGCAAGCAGGCTGTGTGCGCATTCTATAGGCAGGCATAACCAAACTATTCGGCTATCTAGTTTCACTGGCGGCGTTACAGTTTGCTAGCATTGGTTGCTGAATAAAGCCAGATGCAAAAGTTAGCATTCCCTAAAGCGCTCAGAAAGCTGAAAAACTTAAATTTGTTACCTACTGTACAAATATATATTTTTCATCACACTACATAAATATATCACCTGTTTTTGACCCTTACTTCTACTAACGAAACACCTGTTTTCTCGGTCTAGGCTGGCAAAATTGTCCGGCCTTGGCCGGTAATGGAGACGGTAGCAAATAAATCTAGAACATAATAAGGTAGGTGACAAAAATAACAACAAATAAACCAATCCGTGACATAATTGGTAGTTCAGCTGATACTAACTGTAAACTATATATGACGTACATGGGAAAATGGTGTTTTCCCCTTGGAATCAGCTGTAGTTGTCACCTACCGTTAGAATATTCTAATGTCGGTGCCCTTAGCTGATGTGAAGGGTTTGCCTAGCAACCAGAAACACAAGCAGTACGACTCGCTAGGCTGGTTGAGGTTATGTTTTGTTTGTTATGAACGAAAAATTTTTTTTTACTTGTTTAGAATTTATTGAATTGTGTAGTGTGATGAAAAATATCGTTCGTAACTCGGCCAAAATGTTTGCCTGCTCTCGATCAGTTCTAACGATCTCGAGGCATCAAAACCCCATTTTCGGCCCTTGTAACGAAATATACTATTTATTCCAATTTTTAACTATATCTTGCGGACCCCTCTGGCAAGGCTTGCGGACCCCCAGGGGTCCGCGGACCACTTGTTGGGAACCACTGTGTAATCAATCGCTCTCATCCTCTTCGTTTTCTAGTTTGTATTAAAGTGCGATACTTCGGATTAGATTATGTACTACATAGGCAATTTGACAATTTTGTAGTGGTTCTTGAGAGTCAACCTTTCATCCAAGCAAGAAGAAATCGCAAGAACCTCAGACCCCTCTCTTTAACTATTGACTTAACGTGGACATGATACCGAACAGGATTCATCAAAAATAATATTATCATTGGTACGATGACTTAGAAATGTCCCTCATTAGACGCAAGATGTTAGTGTAAAAACGTTGGTTATTCATTACGACGAAGTTGTGGTCTACACTGCTATAAATAAAATTGTGTTTGCCAAAATAAAATTGCTAGTGTTCCGCGTAAATATGTTTGTGTGTTTGTCAATCCCTGTGAAGTGGAGGTAACAATATCTTTACTACATCTTAGATGTTAAACTTCAGACCGGGATTTCCTGAAGCAAGGCGATAATGAGTTGGAAGCTGCATAAAAACTGTAGAATTTTAAAGGCAAAGAAGCTTGGGATAAGATTCCCGAAGCTAGGAATAATTTGAGATGAAAAGGGTGTAGAGCTTCCCTGCAGCAATTATATCACCCATATGCAGACAAAAATGACAAAATCTTTATCTCTTTGCAGTTTTGCCAACCGAACAACTATGTGACCTGCAGCGAGGCTGTTGCTTTGATGTTGCATCTGAATTATGACGAGACTTCATACCCATACAAAATATTTATTACAATATCTCTTTATAAAAAGCAAATAAAAAATGACTTCTTTTTATGTAGCGGATACATATATGAAAAGACAATTTAACATACTCTTTAATAAAATTCACTGTCAATTTCTAAAAATGTCCTCTAGGGCAATATCAATAGACATTTTAAAATTTTGTTTAATCTACTACTTGCTATCGAACGATTTATGTATTTCTGGTATATTGTATTTGACAAAAGACGAAACGTAGGGGTCTTACTGAAGTCAAAATAGTTTTCAATAAAACTGTATTAAGCGTTACAAGCTAATAATAAATCGTTGAAACGATTTTTCCTAAAAATTTGGAGTGTGTATTCTAGTTTCAACATTACATATCTTAATTTAACTACAAGTTTAACCAAAATACGTAAATCGCGCTCCCTGGCTTAAACTTGCTTCGATGGTATTTACTCGAAAATAATATAATTGATTTTTTGTCGATGAATGAATTCCTGGTTGCTAATTTTAACAATACAATCATTTTATCTTTTGAGTAAAATGTATGATTGTGAGTTTATACACAGATTTAACATAACCTGAAGCATAATTGACAGATTTATATAACTTTATATATATATATATATATATATATATATATATATATATATATATATATATTACAAACAGACAGTTATTTCCAAGTGCCATTACCAAGTTGGACAGGACCGGGTCGTCCGGACTGTTGTATTGGTCGGGTATCCGATTTCCAGTCAATTACCTGGCGTAGCAGCTGCTATGTCATGACGTTACGCCTCAATTTTCGTCCCAGCGACCTGCCTAACTGCCGTTAGTGTCAGATTGCACTCACCTACATACTGAACAAATAAAAATCTGGTTGCCAAATACAATTTTATTCAATTTACCGGTTACACGGCTAGATAAATCTTTATAAATTATGATTGATTACAAAAATATACCTCCTTTATCTTATTTTTGATAAACTAAAATGGAAAATAACAGTTTTTCGACGGATCTACTATGTCGATACTAAACGACATCACATAATTTTAGTTCCAATTCCATTTGAAAGTACTGTACGTATTTTATTTTAAATTGTAAGATTAAGAAACTTATTATGTATGCATTTGAAATTTGAATGGGGACTCTAATCTTATAGACTTCTTGCAGATGAATTATTTTCAGTTAACAGAAAATAATATTATACCCCCTTTGCAGCAGACCTGCTTACTCAGAGAATTTCCAAAGAAATTTTGGTATATTTTCTATTTCCCCATAAAACCCATTATGATGAAAGTGTGTAGGTTTGCCCCCATATGCGTTTTGTTGGT
Organism: Neoaliturus tenellus; assembly: GCA_030545055.2. Lineage (NCBI taxonomy): Eukaryota > Metazoa > Arthropoda > Insecta > Hemiptera > Cicadellidae > Neoaliturus > Neoaliturus tenellus. The sequence goes on along the minus strand of CM061533.1, from coordinate 121,717,457 downwards.
AAATATAAGTTAAACCCTACCAAGTGAATGTACATGCAAAATTTTATCACGTTACGGTGTTCTTTTATTGTCCCCCTAAACCCCATAGGGGTGAGTATGTAGGTTTGCCGCCATATGGATTTTGTAAGCATATATAAGTTAAACGCTCCTTAATGAATGTACATTCCAAATTTTATCAAGATAAGTCAATAAATAAGCAAAGTAGAAGGTTTTGTTGAATCATTGTACTAAAGTTAGTTGTATTTCATATAAATATCTAACTAGCATAATTCCTTCTTAAATATAGGCGAATCCGTATTCGCCTATATAATTTAAATTAAACTTGAAGTTATTAATTTTTCCAATGGCCTAACCCTAATTCAAAGATTAGTACAACTGTGATAAAACCACAATACCTCTTCACTACCGCAGAAATAGTAGGCCTACAATTTATGTGGAATATCAAGCTTGAGACTACAAATTATTTACTAGTGGTGTGACCATAGTTAGAACAAAGTGGAAAGGAAACATAATTTGGTGAAATAAAAACGTCCAGTAACATTTATTATTGAATGCCCTATCTCAATAATTTTTATTTTATTTTAATTTTATAAGTGGATACGCAACCACTTCAACAACGCCCTAAAAAGGGAGCGTTTGTTAATGTTTCGTAAATCAGCTGGCTAAGTTCTCCACAACAATGCTGTTAAAAATATATATTATAAAAAAATTGTGGGCATTAAGTAGAATTCCGCCATGACTAATACGGACGTAAAATTAAATTAAATTACGAAAATTCTTGGTTAGCTATTTGTCAATAAATTGTAGAGGCTCATTATAATATTGTTTTTTCTTAAGTCTATTAAACTCTGCGATAAATATTCTTCCTAATATTAGGCAAGAAAAATAAAAGTTATATGCGCGTCGTAGCTTATTTGATCTATAAGACTAAAACATTATAAACCTCTAAAATAATCATAATGTGGAATTATTTAACAAAAGAAAAAAAATCTTTAAATTATAAAAGAACTCAATGAAGACCGTTCTATATAAATGATAGCATTTACGGGCTTGATCGTTTTGAAGATAAATAGTTTCGTCACAGTCATCATTCTTATCCAACCGATTCTCTTATAACATTGGATCTTTAAAAGATCATGAGGAGAAAATGCCACGATAAATCAAACATCACATAATATAGCTACTTGAACCTGTCTATGGACTCTATTTACTGGCTTATATTATTAAAATAATAAAACCATCTAAGGGTTGATATACCCTTAGTATTAAAGTGTTGTAGGTTTTTATTCATATTTAAAAACCATTGTTATAAGAACAACATGTGATTACTATAGATATTTAAACTTCTGGGCCGCTTAATTATTTAATTACATTAGGTTCTTTAAAGCAAATAAAAAATAATTAGGATGCTTGGATAATCTCATTACAACATCATTTTGTAGATAATTATGGGGTTGGAGTAGATTAAAATATTTGTTTACTAAGCCAAATGGGTATAGATTGTGTTTTGATAAAACAAGACAAATCAATTTAATTACTATTCACCAAAAACTTTATCTTTCATGTTGTTTAGATGTTCCTCGGCTTGAATTGCAGTACAGTATACAGGATTAGTCAAAAGTCTGGAATTCCCCTACTATTTTTAACAGTTGCAGCTAGCTAGATTATCTTCTGGGGAAGTCTTAGTAACCAAATGAGGAAACTTTTGATTTGTCAAAATGTTCAGCCCCCTCCCTCAAAATCGGGGGTTTTAAGTTAATTAAGCTTGCGTCCCCCATCTTTAAGAAAATTTCCATAAGAAAATGTAATAATCCAGAACTGATGGTAACTCATGAGACTGAATTAATTATAATACGCCCTCCCCTCCCCACATTTTTTTTTTTTCATTCACGCTACGCATATTCTGAGGATGCAATAAAACCAACGAAACAGGATTAATAACTTTATTTCTGCACTTAGAAACTGAAACACCCATCTTTGAGGATGAAGCATATCACAACTAAAATCTGTATAGTTTACTGCAATTTATTTATTAAATAAAACCGCCATTTGTTATATAATTCATGTGTTATATAATTAGTGTGTATAATTTCATGTGTGTGTGATTCATTTAAACACTATTCACAACCCTTACGTGAAATAATAATTTAATTTATATTTTTTTACCTTTACAGTTAAATGCTCTTTGTATACTTATGCCGTAACTAATCGTAAAATTATCTTAAGCTTTTCCAATCCATTTATTTGTAAAGATTAATTATCATTGAATATAATAAAGAATTAAAATACATTCAACTAGTCTTAATTAACACTCCAATTCATAAGAAATTTTACGAATTAAGCATTTTTTATTCCGAACAGTCAATACAATATTATCGTATAAAGCTGCCATACACATTGAGCTGATTGAAAGTTCCATTCCTAATCTGGAGTTGACCTCAGATTGGGACCACAGACAGGAAGGATCAAGGAAGCGACAATAGGGATCAGTCCTGCGTCCGTGGTCGTTCCTCCGAACCGTTAACGCTCTTTGTATTGTAACTTTTTCTCTCAGACAAGACAAGGAGTGATTGTGTTTCTTCAAAGATTTATGTCTCAGCTAATGACACGGTTATGAAACATTCTGATTGTGTCTAAATATGTCTCAAATATAGTCTCTTCTTTCGACAGTGAACAGGTAACAAATTGTAAGTTAAACTGTACAAATTTTAAAATATTTCCTTTCTTTGTACTTGATGTTTTTAGAGTTTCGTTTTAAGGGCGGGCCATAAATGTAACACCATGTTACTTGAGATACTTCAGCTACGTTTTTAGGATTACTATATTTGGTGTAATGTAATTTAGTCAATGAGATTTCTTCAGAAGTGCAAAGTATTATCAATAAAGTTAAAAACACACACACACACATGTATATGTATATATTTTTTTACATTGTACATATCATTATAATGTCATTTAATAAGAATCACATGAATAGAAAATGTGTTATGGGTAACTCAGTATTTGTGGCAATTTGTTAGTAAAAATATAAAAAATACAGGCAATCAAAAGCAAATATCTACTAAATAGTATAACTAATTATTAAAAATACTAATTAAATATTTTAAAAACTAAAATCAGTGTCATAAGGATCACATTATTTGAAAATATAACTAGTTTTTACGTAACAAATTCTTTTTTCTTTCGTCTAAAATATATTTAAGAAATTAAACTAGTGATAAGTTAAAAATTAGGTTTGATATCCTCCTCTAGTTGAAATATTCTGTAATTGAGAGAAAACCTCAGTCGAGTTAGCCAGGCGATTTAAAGACGTAGATTTTAAAATGATTACGGATTTAATTACTCAACATTGTTAAGAGTTTTAGATGGATTGTTTGACCACTTAAAATAATCAAGTCGTTAGAATATCCTCTTCCATCAGTGCATGAACTCTTTTAATAACACGAAAACAAATCATATTTAGCTTAAGTGTTTTCAAATTTATTTCGTTCCCTATATTACTTCTTTCTTCGTTACTTACTATTCGTTTTCTTTAACATGTAAGTAAATTTAAAATAAGAACCTAGGTAATTTTATACATGAGTTTGAGGCAACGAAACTTTTATGCTTTCACACAGTAATGATTTATAATTAAACAAATAATTTCTTTGATAATGTCTTTGAGGAATAAGGAAACTATGAAGGACATTATTAAAAATTTTAATAACACTCTATTTTAAATGACGAAATTGTATACGGTAAAGAATACAAATACGTGCACATTAAAAAACATAATAATAAACTAAAATACTACCCCTTAGTTCCACCTTTATTGTAATCCGTCATGCAGAATGAATTTTAGTGATTGTAACAAAATATATATCTCTAACTAACTTAGAGCTTTATAAATAACAGTAACCAGAAATATATATATATATATATATATATATATATATATATATATATATATATATATATTTGGCACTTTCATTTTACCATTTCTATTTTGTAAACAATAGCTGTCTCATAAAATAGAAATTAAGTAAGAAAAATAAAAAATAAAACAGTAGTAATATTAACATTTACAATTTTTCTAACTCCATTAAAAAATATTTTATCATATAATGGTTTGCCTTTGTGGTAGTCCTGTATATTGTAAGTAGAGTTAGACGAGTGATGGTGAGTTCTTTTTAGTAATATTATTTAGTAGCTAAACAACATGAGTGCGGGGCTACTATTTACTATTAATTACCAATTAATAATTAGTCCGGTTTGGTATGAGGTCAATTATATGTTATGGAGGTTTTTGAATTCCGCTTAATATGTATTTATGGCAAACAATATTTACTAAATTCAAGTAGGCTATTATCTAGAAGGATAAATATCAGTGAGGCAGAGACTAATAGTCGGTTAGAATACATGACTTACTAGTTTTACTCAAACCAGACACTCTCGAAAGGTGCTGCTGGTAGTAGTTCTTCTTTACAACATTTTTATGGAATTCTTCCCTTATTAAAATACTGGGAAAACTTGGTTGTTTACTTCTTTAAGAAATAAAAAAAGACGTAAACCCTAATTACATAAACAAAACTTTTCCGTCTGTAGTGGCTTCTTTAGAAGTATCTCCAGTTTATTAGTTTGGGGAGTCTTATTTGCTTCCCCAGTAAATATAATGAAAAAGTGTTTTCTTGTTTCATATTCTTAGTACAGTATTGTTTCGTCAGCAATAGAAATATGGCCTATATATTTTAAACAAGAAGAATTGTATTGTATAATGATCTTATATATCATATACATCTAATTAAATAGTATTCTCAAAATTAATAAACATGCAATTCATGTGATGACGAAAAGCTTATAAAAATTACATTGATTTCAGTTAATATAATTAAAGATATAAACGTGCATATGTGATTTGTGGACTTGTGCAATCACCAAATTCACCCGGTATTGCCTAAACTTTTCGATGCAGCACATTGATTACTTGATTCGATTGTATTTGATATATTTGTATATTTCTAAATAAACCCAGACTCAAAGCCGAGACAAACGATGCCGTCCGTTTTGACAACTTGAAAAATACACAGTTGTGCTTCAAAGACATCTCAATCGACTTACTGTAGAAGTTAGTTTCAGTTAAAAACGACAACGTTTGCGTTGGATAAACTAATTTTCATAACGTTTGCTATGTTACACTCACAACTAAATATAATACACATAAAGTTTAGTTACAATGTATTCTATTTTGTGTAAACTTAACTACTGTTTTCTTGTGTATAATATAATTAAATAGACACTTAATTGTTTATACTTATGGTGTCAGAATTTATGGTTCGTGCAAAACCGATTGCGTGTCCACTTCAGCTGCATTTTATATATTAAACCAAAACCCATTATACAGTTGTCAAAAAAGTTAATAATACATAAATATAAATAATTACATCACATATACACACAACTGAATTAGTCATATTCACAGACCAAAAGTTGTATCCCAACAACTCCAGCCTTTTCCTGTTTGCTGAGGTATTATCTCTACATGTTATTTTGCAAACCTTGATATCCAATTTAACACTCTCCAAACCATTGGATAGTTGAAATGTAATTTATAGAACTGTTTAGTAAGGTAGGAAATATCAACTGCAACTACACAAATAAATACTCTTTTTAAATTAATCAAAACTCCTTTTATAACATCTCCCCCTGTAAGAGGTTATAGGTCTAGTCTGTTTGGAGGCTTTACTAAGCGTCCTAATCTGGTTCTATTTCCTTCAGCTTGTTCAGGTGATGTCACATTTGTATCCGAGACAGGATCTGGGACTCTGACAGCTTTCGGGGATTCCTTCACATTCAATGGATCTTTCGGTTCAACTGGTATAAGATGTGTTCTATTTCTTATTAGATCTCGATTGCTTGTCTTTAACCAGTATGATCTTGGTTCCTCAGCCTTTCGGTCAACCACTCCGTACTTTCGGTCGCTACTTATCCATACTCGCTCCCCCCTTAATAGAGGTCTGAGATCCCTCACTCCGTGTCGACGGTCAAAATTCCTCTTGTAGGTATTCTTCCTCTTTTCATCTTTTACAATGAACTCATCATCCTTCTTGCCATTCAATATCATTGGGTGAGTAGGAATGCAATCACGAAGCTTGCGATTCATCATCAATTCTGCAGGACTTCTATTGAAGTCTGGAATTGGTGTGTTTCTGTAGGCTAGTAATGCCATGTACGGGTCCTCTTTATTCTTCTTTAGAATGGATTTAGCTATTTTAACCGCCGCTTCAGCCGCTCCATTTGATTGATGAAAATGTGGGCTACTTCGAATTAACTTAAACCCATATTGTTTTGAGAAGTTCTGAAATTCTGATGTTTCAGTAGTCTGAAACTGAGTCCCGGAATCAGTTCGAATTGTCTCTGGAATCCCATATCTTGAAAAACAGGACTTGCATTTTACTATAACTTCATAAGATGTAAGATTTTTCAACGTTGAAATCTCGAAGTACCTCGAATACAAGTCTGTCAAAGTGATGAACCACTTATTATCCAGCTTAAATAAATCAACGGAAATATTTTGCCAAGGTCTGTCTGGAAGCTTTGAAGGGATAAGAGGTTCCTTACGATTACTTGAATGTTCTCTACAGATGTCACATCGCTTTATGTACTGCTCTATTTGAGTCGATATTCCAGGCCACCATAGGCAACCTCTTGCACGTAGTCGGCTTTTCGTAATACCCAAGTGACCTTTGTGAATTCTATTTAGCATATCTTCGTATAAACAACGTGGAACAACTAGTCTTTGTCCTCGAAGCAAAATATCTTGACAAATAGACAATTCATCTCGCACATTATAAAAAGGTGTCAGAGGGCTGTCATGAGCGGGTTTTTCCCAACCGTTTTGTATATTCAACATGACAGAAACAATCACAGGATCTTCTTTCTGTTTCTGACGAATCATCAATACATTTTCATCAGTAGTGGGCAAGGTTTTAATTATGGTCTGAATATATGCAGCAGCTTCATCTTCCAGTTCCTCTCGATCTTTACAGGGAAGTGGGTATCTGGAAAGATAATCTGCAACCCCTATGATTTTCCCAGGTGTATACACTACTCGGTAATTATATCTCAAAAGCCGTAGTCGAAAACGCTGGATACGGGGTGAAAGGTCCGATAATGGAGTAGTTTGAAGTAGTTGTACAAGGGGTTTATGATCGGTTTCAATTGTGATTGACTTACCAAGAATGAAGTCCTCAAGTCTGGAACACCCCCAGGTCACTGCCAAGGCTTCCCTTTCAATGTTCGCATAATGTTCAATGTTCACATAACTCCTTTTATAACAAGAACACAGTAATGAACTTTTACTTTTTTGGACGTCCTCAGTACAAAACAAGAGTGTATCGGAAAGTTTGTCTAAATGGAGGGTCTAAATACATTTAAATGCCTGGAAATTTCCACACAAATCCTAGTTGAATTTTGGGATAAAGTGTAAACTATATTTAGGTACTTTTGAGAAAGATAAATGTGTTTGTATGTATAGGCCAAGAGAATTTTGTAATTTTGTATTTATTACATTTAACAGACCTAAAATTGCTTTGAAATATATTTTATAAAACTTTTAGAAATATTGACATTAGGTAATGTAACAATTTAATTTATTTTACACAGCAATATGCAATCGACATGCATAAAATTGTTCAAAGTATGTGGAAGAAAAATTAAAGTTTTGTTAGATTTCTAATATAGATGAAAAAGTTGGTTACTTTTCGAGTCTTGAAGGAGGAGATGTTTAATTCTAGGAGAAATTTAAACTATCCTATTTTTCTAGGCTATCCTAAACACAAATAACATCAGTAAAGATTTAATAATTTGTCAATATCCTTCTAAAACAGAATTTTGGTGTTTTCAATGATTATAATCCGAAATTGTAAAATACGTTGACATAGAAATTTTAATAAACGAGTATTAACCCTAATTAAACTTAAAGATAAAAATATTTAGTAAGCTTTCTTAGAATATATAAATAAGAATTTCTAATAACATTAGCATATATTCATAGAGATTGATATTATTTTTTTTTATAAGGAAAATTTTTACTACATAAGAAGATAAGTTCTGGAATTTATATAAAGTATTAGAGTATAAATTATTTATAAGTAATTTAACTTGAAATTTAACTTTATTCCATAATTTTACAATGTCATTTGTAAAACAATGACCATTTTCTACTTACACAGCTTATTATTTATTAAATTTTTTTATAACTATTAAAAATAGAAAATTGACATGTTTTATTGAACACTTTCCAAATACAATCTCAGTATTTTAGCGACAACGAGTTGAGGCCTGTCAAGATGTGGCATCAGTTTAACAACATGAGAGTGGGGCTACAATGCCTGGTAATTGATTGGTAATTGGGTTCTGTACAACTCCCGGTGACCTGGACACAGCTGGTCCTCTGAAGGTCTAGCGAAACACTTTTAGTGATTGCCTCCTATGGGGGCATACACATTAGGCTTATAGGGCAGAAGGTATGGCAAGCCCTTAGTCGGGGGCCAGTTCTGCTCTTTAAATTGTTTATAGTTCATTTATTTATATTCCAGCGGTTTAACCATTTCTTTACAATAGTTTACAATAGCATGCATAAAATATTTTACATTGCATACAAATAAATACAAGATGCTGACTAATTCTATGTCTTTGCATGTAACAATTATTAACAACATATAATTGAGTGGCAATCTTAGTTGACGGGAAAAACATAAAAATATATTGGTGAAATAACAGTTAACAACAACAATCAAATTAACAATACTAGAGTTCGCCTCCTGATCGAATTTCAACTAAACTTTCAGTTGATCTGGACCATCTGGACGCAAGTAGTAAAAACAATTATAAGTTATTTGAAACATCTGTTCTTAATGTTTTTATAGAATTTGTTATTATAACAGCTATCTAATGATTTAATCAATTACCCTTCTTATATAAGATTAACATTGTAACTTTAAAAGCCTGTGGGGCGTAGCCCTGGGCACCGATCTGAAATATAATGGGATTCTGCTCATGTACAGAATAATACCTTTCTAACGGTATGCGAAGATTTCTCCTTCGATGCAGAAAAGCTGAGAAAAAAGTGGGAAAAGAAACGTGCTTGCCTACTAATATATAGATAGCAACAAAGAGATAATAAATTAATTATTGACTATAAACAATAAAACTTTAACAATAGAGAAAACTCTGAATAAATATTTGAACGTAATAACAGCAAATAGGTTTACAAAACACACACCTATGTAATGGTTAATAGGTTTACAAAAAGATACACACTTTTTGATGTATTATAAAACTTTTATTTTTTATATTATAATTTTTTTTCTCAAGCAATATTCCTCAATGAAACATTTGTTCTGTTCTGTTCTTTTTGTTTTTGTTGCAGTTCTTAAGCTAAACAATGAGCTTAAGCACTGCAATGTGGTAAAAAGTTAAGTAATGACTAAAAATAGTATTTATATGGTGCAAATTGGTAAAATTTTTCAAATACCTCCATATATTTATGCCAAAGCAAGGGAGCTGAAATTTTCACAGTTCATGTTTAAAACATACTTTATGAAATGTTAAAGTGTTCCAAAAGTTTCTGTTCATAAATGGACATAATTTAAAATAAAAGTTTAAACCTCCTGGTGGCGCACAATGATTATGCTCAAATATTTAAAAGTTCTTTTAAAAGTTTAAGTATTTATTTATGCACAAAGATAGAGAGTTTTACGTGGAGCTGTGTAGGACCAGGTTCGACGGGTGAAGTATTTGTCAGATTACAGGGTTTTGCAGCATCAGCCGGTCTGTAGTTATCAAGACAAACGATGTTCATCTGTTAAGGGCAATGACTCGTGGAACCACAGATCTTTGAATTGTACTTTTTCTGTCTCATGTAATACAACAAATATTTAAGAAGTAAATCATTTATGTTATTTGTAATGGGTATATTACTTAAATGCAATTAATATTGTTTCAATGATAATAACTAATTGATGATACAAATATTTAGAAATTAAATTACGATATTTTTAAGACAGGGCTATACAGTGTGTTCATTTTTTATGCTCACTTTTGGGATCTCGTAAACTATAAAAGTTACAGGAAAGGTCAAATTAGTAAAGTAGTGCGGAATTATAAGCTGACCTAAATGATGTGTAAAAATCCCAGATATTACTAATGGCTTGTTCGCTGCGCTCGAAAAACTGTTTTTTGCTCAAAACTTATTTCGCCTATAACTTTGGTATTTGTTAAAGTAGAAAAAAACTTTTTGGATAAAACTTGACTGAAATTTTACATAAATTCTGAATATTTAGGAATTTTTTACTTAAAACCGTTTTTGAGATTTTTAGACAAGTCGATTATTTGTAATAAAAGTATGTATTTATTTCATCATCATAAAAAGAACTCTTTTTTTCTGATCACAAAAATACCAAATTTGGTGTATTTATTTGTCATAATAATTATTTAATTGCAAAAAATGTGATTAATAAGCAACCCTGAAATGCTAATACGAGGATGCTTTTAGCATGGGTTGCAACAATGGTGTAAATCAGCTGTGTTTCATTTTGTGTTTCATATTTTGTTGCTTACATTGTTGATCAGCTGTTTACCGTCATCAGCTACTCCCATGAAACAATGGTGTAAATCAGCTGTTTCATAGGAGCTGCGGATAGCACTACTTTGCTAATTTGACCTTTCCTGTAACTTTTATAGTTTGCGAGATCCCAATGGTGAGCATAAAAATGAACACCCTGTATACTTTAAAAATAAAATAAATAAAAATAACTAATGATTATTTTAAAAGATTCTGTTTTTAAACTAATCATTCGAAAGAAATAAGTTCATACGGTATTGATTCATAGAAAACAAATTTAGTTGAAAAAATTTAGTATAAACTAACAATCAATGATGGTTCAGGGATTTATAAAATAATGACTATTTAAACACAAGTATGAAAGTACCTGTATGAGTAAGACATGGAAGCATATGACATTGTTATTTAAAATGGCAATGTAATTGCATACATTAATTGTGTTTAGACAGTGTTGAAAACGATGTTCATTAGCACAATAATTGGAGACTGACAAACAACACTGTGCCTATTACTGCATTGACAATAATTAATTGTGCATTATCATGTTTTTTTTCTGAGGAAATGGAAATAAAGATTTACATATGTTTCCATTTGTATGGTTTTAGAGAATGAAAATAACGTTTAAACGATGACAAATAATACTTTATGCAACCTCGAGTTTTCATGTAACACTATTACTTACTTACATTTATAATACTGAATAATTTTAAGCAGCTTTTTATGATTTTATTTTGGGTAATGTTCTTTAACTGTTTTGGTCGAATATGACTGGTAATATTTAATATTTAATAGTTTTTGTTTTCTTTTTTTTGGGAGAGGCAAGAAAAATATATTACGCACACAGGTGGCCAGCCTGTAGTGTGGGGCTCCCCTAAAAACGGGTTTACCCACTAAAAGCCTCCTCTACTCTTTAGGATTTCAACCTGGAATTGTTTATCATATTACGTCAGGCTTAACGGCTTGCACCCGTGGGGCTCGCTCCTTACCCAGCAGCTCGATCAAGGGATCTGGGCCACTTCGCGGTCCAGATCGGGTTTCTTTTCCAGGAGGATGCCTCCTCATCCTCCAAGATCTTTTGGCAGACCAAGTCGACCGAAAATGCACCAAAAATTTGTGTGGCCTCCAGGCGGTGCCCTTCCCAACGGGACAGCGGAAGAAGGTGTGCTCCGCAACGTCGGGAACACCCGAGCAATAATATTGTAGTCCGGTGAACCGGTCTTACCCATCCGGCAAGATAAACTGAGTCGGATAATTAAGGTTTGTGGGAAGAGCAAATGCGATTTTAAAGAGAATAGGGCAGAGAATATATTAAAAGACCAATAAGCACGAAGAAGATAATTTTAAGGAACCAGACATGGTAAAAATCAGAGTAATAGTATATTTATTTGCCATATAACAATTTACATTGATTGAATTTGCATAAAAAAATTTACATACTAATTACTACTATTATATATCTCTTGTATTATGTCTTTATTGTTATGTCGGGTATGACTTAAAATTCATCCTGTTAAACATCTATGACTATATTTTTTATCTTTAAGGAAATTTTCAGTTTTTTAGTATGCTTATATTTGCTTTAATATATTTTTAAATCTATTGAGATCTTTTTCTTATTTTATTGTATTTGATAAATTATTACAGAATATGACACCTTAGTACAATATGCAATATTTATTGGTTAGTTCAATTTTTACTTTCTCCCCCTATACCATAGTATATGGAGAAAGTATTGTATTCGTAAAACACTTCGCATTAGTTTGATGATGTATATATCCATTTTGGAGCCCCCTTTCCCCCTATAAATGTATATATTGAGAAAGTATTGGTTTCGTCGAAATTTTAAAATTTGAGTTGTTGGTAAATTTATCCGTTTTGGTGCCCTCTGAGTCCAAAAAAGTGGTTTTCGAGTGATGTCTGTGTGTGTATGTCTGTGTGTGTGTGTGTGTGTGTGTGTGTGTGTGTGTGTGTGTGTGTGTGTGTGTGTGTGTGTGTGTGTGTGTGTGTGTGTGTGTGTGTGTGTGTGTGTGTGTGTGTGTGTGTGTGTGTGTGTGTGTGTGTGTGTGTGTGTGTGTGTGTGTGTGTGTGTGTGTGTGTGTGTGTGTGTGTGTGTGTGTGTGTGTGTGTGTGTGTGTGTGTGTGTGTGTGTGTGTGTGTGTGTGTGTGTGTGTGTGTGTGTGTGGACAGGTTCCGCAATATTTGTGGGGCCAAGTGTGTGAATTTCACCTGAGTGCGGGGCCTTCTGAAATTGTGGGGCCATACACATGGCCCCACAAAGATTTATTTTTTTTATTTTGAGTAAAAATTCTACTTTTTATGGTCGAAAAAGTCAATAATCGTTAGGTTAGGTTAGGTTAGGTTAGGTTAAGTTAGGTTAGTTTAGGTTAGGTTAGGTTAGTTTAGGTTAAGTTAGGTTAAATTTTGTTGTATGGCCCCACAATACAAATACGGCCCCCCAATAACTGTCAAATGCACATACATGGCCCCACAAATAAATGTGTAATCCCAAGGCCCCACAAATATAGGCGAACAAGTTTGTGTGTGTGTGTGTGTGTGTGTGTGTGTGTGTGTGTGTGTGTGTGTGTGTGTGTGTGTGTGTGTGTGTGTGTGTGTGTGTGTGTGTGTGTGGACAGTGTCCCCTATATTTGTGGGGCCAAGTGTGTGAATTTCACGTGAGTGTGGGGCCCTCTGAAATTGCGGGGCCATACACACGGCCCCATAATTTATTTTGAGCTAAAATTCTTTTTTTTACTGTTGAAAAAGTCAATAATGGTTAGTTTAGTAGGTTAGGTTAAGTTAGGTTAGGTTAGGTTAGTTTAGGTTAGGTTAGGTTTTTTGTACGGCCCCACAATTCCAAATGGCCCCACAGTACCTGTCAAATGCACACACATGGGCCCCCAAATAGATGTGTAATCCCAAGGTCCCACAAATATAGGCGAACAAGACTGTGTGTGTGTGTGTGTGTGTGTGTGTGTGTGTGTGTGTGTGTGTGTGTGTGTGTGTGTGTGTCAGGATGTAAACAGAGCTAGAGAATGCCCTAATGGTCCGATTTTTGTGAAATTTGGTATGTAGGTGCAAACGCATGATAATTCCAGGCGTTTTTTTCATTTTTTTGATTTTTTGATTTTTAAGGGTATTTTACCCCCAAAAACCCTCAAAAATCGTGAAAAATCCAAATTTCTCAAAAATGGCTCTAACGATTTTGATTAAAATTTTGTGGTTTATTAACATTAAAATGCTGAATAAAATGACACCACCCGCATCTCCGAGAAAATGCTCGTTCAAAAGTTATGGCGTAATAAGTGTTTCAAAAATCAATTTTTTGGATTTTCAAGATAGCTGTTATTATTAAATAAATTTTACTTATCACCATTAAATCAAGCTCAAAAAACTAAACAATCCAGTATTTAAAATTTTTGCTCTATGTCAAGTGGTTGCGGAGAAAATTCAATTTTTCGTTTAGCGGTAAACGTAGTACGTTGTTAAAAGTCACAGACGCGCGTAGGTACAAACTCGCGCTGCTCAGCTGGTAGCTATCCGATTGAGTCATCAAGAAATATATGTTTGAAGCTTTTAACATCATTTTTTATATTGTTGGGAGAAAGTATGTGTCAGTTAACTAATACCATTTATTACACTTATATAATTTTGGATCTAGTACTTACTCATGTATGATAAAAATCTTATATTTAACGCATTTTGAGGGATGAAACCAATTCACTTATATTCATGAAAAAGGGTAGTTTAATGCATTAAACATGTTGTTTTTTTTTAACTGGCGTACAGTACAAGGTATTATTATTGTTATCGCACCAATAACAATAACAATGAAGCAACAAGCTGGTATTATGTATAACCACTGGCTTAAATCAACAGAGATAAAATTTAAAAATTCACTTTCTAAATCCAAACTTCATTATTGTTAAAAAAAATTTAGTGCTCAAGAGCAAACAAATAATACTTGTGTTTTTTTTGGGAATTGTACTTAATTGAAAATTGAATGTGCACAAAGGACCTTGAACTTTAATTTTTCAAATATTTCCAATGACTAAAACAATTACCCTTGATTCTATATTTTTTCAACGTCTTAATATCAACCTAAAATAATTATGTCGTGGGAGGCTAATACGTTTGAAATAGAAAATACATAATAGAGGCTTTTGTCATATTTTATTCATTGTCTGTGTACTATTTGTTTATTTATAATTCATACAGTAACAAGGACATAAAGGATGGTCTTTGTAAGATTTTTGCAAAAATGAGGGTAAATAGTAAGTGCTTAAAAATAGAAGGGAGGTAATAAGGGATCTCCTTTCTTTTGTCCAAAAAGTTATATCTTTAACTCAAGCCGAGTAGTGGAGTGTAGTGGCCACATTATAGTACGCCACTGGTGTTACAATGCGCAACCATGGAGAGCCTCACCTCGACCGACAGAATGATACTGATGGATGCTTTATTGCAGAGATAGTATGAAAATATGTTTATTTGATCTTAAGGGCTAACCTTTACTTTAAGAAATGAGTAGGAACTTTAGTACACTCTATATAAACGTACAACTTTCATTCTAAGAAGGATTGAAAGGCAGGATTATCTTTGGAATTTTGCTTCTAAAAGTCTTCTAAGATGAATGTTTTTCAATCTCCACTGCTCGTCACTATGTACCAGTAAACCTGCGCGTTGGCTAATTACAGCATGGTACCGTCACGGTATTAAGTCACTTAGGTTAGCCTAAGGTGTGCTGATGGCAGTGTTTAGAGTTTAGTCTGTTCGGCCGATGATGTTGTTATCTGCATTGTTAAAAGTATCGTTATGTTGGTAAAAATAAAATTGTATTATTATAAATGCTGTTAATCAGTGACTCATTCTTTAATTAGATATTTTTATCCGAGATAAGGTTTTCTACAAGGAAGGAAATAAAATCTCACTCCGTTTGGATTATGAGGTCTTCGTACATTGAAACAATGCGTTCCGCAAGTGCCTTTTTATTACAATAATTTCTTCTTGGTAAATTAGAATTTTAGGTACAATTTTTACGAAAGGAATGCTATGGTAAAAAATCCATCTTGCAGGAATGCCTGCAAGATAAAAAATCATAAAATGCAAAGGTTATTATCATATGCTTTAAACACTGACTGCTGTTCTTTCACAGTTAACGACTTTTTTAGTCTACATTGTTAAGTTTTTTACATTGATAGAAAAGCAATTTTGTGGATCAATGTTATATCGAATAGTATGTTATGTTGACAATAATTATTAATGAGTTCCAAATGAATATGAAATGCCAGTATATGGCATCCTTAAAAAATATACTTAAACGAACAACAAATTTACTAGATTAACACTATTCCACAATTTTAGTTAATTTAAAATTTTATTCAAGAGATCTGAAATTTATTATTATTATAAAAATCGGAAAGTAATGTTGCAAGTAAAAATAATTAGTAAACTTTTAATATGAATTTGCAAAACATTCAAATTATAGTTATCACTCGAATACACAGCAGGATCTATTGATTGGAAAAGTACTTTAAAACAGGAGAACTCTTACAAAACGCCACCTGGGCCTGATTATAATCATCTGTTGACTCAGCCGTGGTTGCTCTTTGATTATACATTTTTGTTCCTCCCTTTTGTTTCGAAAATGTTTATTTTTTTCGTACTAAAACTAAAAATAGTTTTGAAACATTCAGTAGGTTAGTATTCATGGAATATTTTATTATCGTGTATTTTCTAATAATGTTTATAGTATTATTTCTACAGCATGAACAGTTTTAGTAGAGAAAATCTATCAACAATATTAATACCGATAGGGAAGGGGATTTTGAAATCACAGTTCAAGATAATAATAGAGCTGCAAGAATAAAAACAAATCATTATTGATGTTAGCACTGTCGTGGAGTATATATAGCCACCTCGTCTCCAATTAGTTGTAGTTAAAATTCAAATTAATAGATAAGTAGCCTATTCGAAATTTTATAAGCTAATTTTTAAGTAGCTTTTTATTTTTAAGAATATTACTTCTACTGGAGTTTTATTGAGGGTAAGGATAACCTAAAAATAATACCTATAATGACGTAAATGGCAAGACAATTATAACATTTGTTAATTAAGTATTATTTTACTATTGAAATGTTGAGCTATGGCCAGTTAGAGTTGATTTTAATTTTATAAGAAAACTAAGTTACTATATGTACATAATTGGTACTATTGTAATGTACCAATAATTTAAATGTGGTCTCGTTAAATATCCTTAATTTTATTGGCTGATTGAATTTATTGCAGCACATTTTGTACGAACACACCTGACACCAAGCTGGCCGCGGGATGAAGACCTTAGACATTTCACGGGTTTGTCTCCAGAACAACAAGTTTTATCACGTATCCAATATTCTGATATTTATCCCTGTTTGGAAAAATCAGATTATCTTGGCACGAGAGGGACGTCTTTGAATACATGTCTTTTATGTTATAAACATTTAACGAATCTTAAATGTCTTGGTTTTGAGTTTCGTCTTTTTAAGTAGCTTCTCGCTTACACGTCCTAGGTTACAACGAACGTTTCATGTAATGGGGATTTAACAAATTTGTAAACCCCCATTCTATCCTCTTTAATATGACTCTGTGATAGTTTTAATGAAAATAAGCAATAGTTCTATTATAACTTAAAACAGCTAGTAAAATATTTATATTAATAAGTCACTTTGTTTACACTTTGATAGAGGAGGATACGTATGGCTCTTATCATAGTTTACAGGAAATTGTAAATAAAATGGAATTAATTGTTCAAACTAATGGTAAATATGTGGTATACAAAGTTTTTAGCTTTTTGTCTTGGAATATCACAAATATTATAAATATTATAACAGTCCTGTCTAAGGAGAATGTCGACCTTAGTCAGTAACAAGACTACAAGATTGCGCCACAATCATCCTACACTCATCCCTTTCATATTCAAGTTAAAATACCTACTATGTGAGTTCCCTGTCTCAAAATAGTGATTTAGTGATTTGGACCTTAAATTCCTTATTTATGAGCACGTGATGAAGTTTTTTTTACATGTTCATCTGGTCAAAAGTAATATTTTTAATTTGGAAACTCGCTGAGTACACAGGTTTGCAGCGACTGGGATATTTTTAATTACTATATTTATATTTATATTTAAAATAGAAGAATTTTAAAGACCACAAAAGAAGAACAAAACTAGTTTTTTTAAAATGAAAATTATATAGCTAGTCTTATAACCATAGTCTTATAGACTTAGTCTTAACCATATATTGGCGTTGCTTATTATGGCAATTAAGATTTTTGTAGTAAATAAATAAATATACAGGTTTCTTTCTTACTAAAAACGTAAAATATAAAAAAAATGAATAGCCTCTTTATAGCAAATAAATTAATCCATATTTTTATATATAGTAGTTGTCTGCCATCTGATGTAGATTGCCATGATTGTTGAATGCGTTACGGACTTAAGTATGTTTGATTTAAGTTTTTGCAAAATTTATTTTTATAAATGATAACACCATAGGTTTAATTTATTTTGTTAAAAATATATAATTTCATTATTTACATCTATTAAGATTATTAAAAACTTCATTGCAGCATTTTGGGATACGAACTATTTTTTTTTTCTTTTTTTTTTTTTTTTTTTTTTTTTTTTTTTTTTTTTGCTAATGGACCCAAAGATTTATACTTATCAGGATAAGTGCTTGGCATTATTTTCAATTATCACCCATATGCAGACAACAATGTGTCTCTCTTTATCTCTTTGCAGTTTTGCCTACCGAACAACGATGTGACCCGCAGCGAAGCTGTCTCTTTGATGTTGCATCTGAATTGCAGCGAAACTACAACAGCAGGATCAGCGTTATGTCCGTCCAACCATGCACATTACTCGTTAGGTCCACAAAAAAACCTTCATTAACACAGTTCTACTCAAAACGAAGCACGTTTCATGTTAAGGGGATTTAACAAATTCTTGAACCTCCATTCTAACTTGCTTAGCATGACTCTGTGATAGTTTATTAGAAATAAACAATAGTGCTATTATATTTTAAAACAGCTAGTAAAATGTTTATATTAATAAGTCACTTTGTTTACACTTTGATAGAGGATTATACGCATGGCTCTTATCATAGTTTACAGGAAATTGTAAATAAAATGGAATTAATTATTCAAACTAATGGTAAATATTTAGTATACAGAGTTTTTAGCTTTTATGTTGGAATATCACGAATATTATTAATAAAAACATTAATTGAATGCCAGATTCAGCTTAAATTCGTTAGTTGTGGTGCCTGACTTAAACTTGTTTCGACACAAACTAAGGAAATACTCTAAACTTATAAATTTACATAAAGAATATTATAGTGAGTCTGGTATTATATTAAAGGTGTAAAGTCTTTGAAATATGTTCGGACACAAGGGCTGTAAACTTAGTTTAAGTCGATTAATTTCAGAATAAGAGATTAAAACCATATATTCAACGAGATATTTTAAACATAAGACCTCTTTATATTAATTAAAACTTTTAAAATTTAATTATAAATGAATAAGTTTTTCTTTTTAGTTTTACACCTGTATTAAAAACAGGCATATTTAAATTTATAACTGTTTAAGATTAAATTAGTTGATAACTATCTATAAGAATTTAAGATTTCATGTTTTTAAGATAACTACAAAAACCATATAGGCCTACACTTAAATCGTCTTTTAGAAGGGAAATTAAATTTTCTGAGTTAATCCGAGACATTTTAAATCACAAAAGAAAATATCATCTGAATCAAATTGTATCTAAAAACCACGAACTGGGCATATAAAAAATAAGATGATGAAATCAATTAGCTTACTACTTAACTAAAGGACAAACTACTAACCTTGTACAACAAAAAGAGTCTAACAAAAGGCCTCGTTCATAATGGGGAACGTACAGTAAGATTATAAACTCTTTTAGACGGTCGTCCTCCCATTACCTACTGTAAAAGCTGCCGTGCCAGGGTTGTTGTTAGTTGAATTGCTACCAATGAAAATAAATAGAAATCTTAGAAGATATTTTCAGTATTGAACTTTATTTTCGAGCACAAAACCTAACGATATTTCTAGTGAATATGATATGCTCAAATACTGTGATAGTATGTTGACTATGTAACATCAAAACTGAGTATTGAAAAAAAAAAACACTTCTGCTATAAGAGTCATCTTTAGTCCTTTGAAAAGACTGACAATATGCCTATTAATTCCACTGTTTTGTACGGCGTTTTAAATATATATATATTTTTTGTTGTTGAATATATCCGTGTTTTTTGTGTTGAATATATCCGTGTTAATATGATAAATATTGTAGATAGAGAATGGATCAAGTACCCTCATACCTGAGAGATCAATAAAAAGAAATTGAAGTAGTCCAAAAATCTTAAAAGGAAGGAAAAATTGAGGTACTTTTCGACATCACTTAAAGTTATTGTCAAACTTTTAAGTTATGAGAGATTAACGAAGGTATGTAACTAATCAAGAAAATGTTTATCAAGTTTCAATAAAATCTGACAAAAAGCGGCTTTCGAAACAGGGGAATAAAATACCATATTTATTTTGCCCAAAAGAAGTATGGTTAACATAGCCGACAGCGCTACTGACATGTACATGACACATAAAGTTTTTGATTATACTGTAGACTTACTAGTAACTACTAGTACCTAATAATCCCAGACAATCGGAAATTACTAGTGGTGTCTGAGCAATGTAATGCGCCTTTTTATGTACTTTAATTGTGTTTCAGTTAGTAGTTCATTTGATTCTTTTCTTAAAGGTAGGTTTACACGTGAGAGTTTTTCTCTCTCAGAGAGTTTCGTACTCTCAGGAGGTACTCGCAGAGGTGTTTACGCAACCAGCGAATTTTCCAAGATGGTTAATCCCAGACAGTTTTTTGCGAGTACTATCAACAGCTGTCTGAGATTTTTATGAGAGTAACTAACTACTCTCAGAGAGTGAAAAACACTCACGTGTAAACCTACATTAATACGTGTTCTTCTGTTGTAATTGTTTTACTATTAACAGCTGTTTTAGTTGAATATAAAAAAAATCTGTGTTAATAACACGGGAAAATTAAACTCAAGGGATTCAGTACAGACATATCTACATAAAATACAGAACCTTATTCCAAACATTTTGAGAAACATAAACAAATTACTGAATTTTTTAAGAAGGGAGGAGTTGCGTCAGCAAAAATAGGCTTTCCGTATAATATACAAGTATTTATTTTTTGTTGAGAGCATACTAAATCCTGAAAACAAGTGTTTTATTGTTTGAAAAAATAAATAAAAAAATTTATTTGAATCCTATTTTACTGAACCTTAACAGGCTGTGTCCATTTAGGGAGCAAAGTCAATCATGGCTGCGGTCAATAGTGGTGTACCCCAAGGGACGAGCCTTGGGCCTAGTCTTTTCATTATTCTGGTGGATGATTTCAGAGTTAGCAGCAGTGAGACTTTGCTATATGCGGATGACACAACAATAGTTAACCGAGGTAACAGTATGCTGTCTTTAAATCTAGAGTCTTCCCTCTGTATCGAGGAAGCAAAGATTTGGTTTAAGTTAAACGGCTAAATGAGGGGAACCCCAGCAGCTGCTTTAAAGCCTGTGGACGCATCCGGATGCCAAAATGGATATAGGCCTAGATAATAAGGCGGTAAGACTGCTTAGTATAACTGTCGATCGGAAGCTGTCATGGAACCCCCCCGTTGATGAGTTGTGTAAAAAGCTCTCTTGCCTAAATTTTCTCCTCAGGAAGCTCAAGTTGCTCGTTACATCTGATTACTTGGCACTCGCCTACTTCGGATTGTTCCACTATCACTTAAGCTATGGTATAGTATTATGGGGACATGCACCTAGTGCCAAAAGAGTTCTTCTAATACAGAAGACGGCAGTTAGAACCATAACTTTGAGTGGACGGCGGGACCACTGTAAGCCTCTTTTTGAACAGATGGGCATACTAACAGTGTATTGTCAACTAACAATTGACTGCCATCTGCTTGTCAACTCAGACCCTGAGCTCCCCAGTATTAAAAGGCAACAGTGTCACGGTCGTAATCTGTGGTCCAATAGAAATATTGATGTGCCAAGGTGCAGACTTGGCAAAACCCAGGACAACTACCCAGATTTGGCATTCAGGATGTATAAAAAGCTGCCAAGTCACATTAAAGACTTGGGGGCATTGGTCTTCAATACGAAGATAAAATCCTGGATGAAGAGGACATTTTTCTACTCCATTTAGGAATACTTCATAACTGACATAAAAATTTAAATAGGCTACTTGAAACCGACCGCCAAGTCATGTATATATGTAAATATTGGTTTTAATTGTTAATAGAGTTTAAGTTAGAATACTTATGACAAGATCCATTCAGTCAACTGGTCAAAGATCGCCTGTTGGTAATGATGGTATACAAGTTATATATTAAACTATGTTGTTAATATTATATTCATAAAAAATAGCGTTTTTTTTTTTTTTTTTTTTTTTTTTTTTTTTTTTTTTTTTTTGAGGGAGAGGCGGAAAAATGCATTACGCACACAGGTGGCCAGCCTGTAGTGTGAGGCTCCCCTAAAAAACGGGTGTACCCACTAAAAAACCTCCTCTACTCTTTAGGAATCTAACCTGGAATTGTTTATCACATTTCGTCAGGCTAGGCCTAAATTTGGAGTGGGGCTCGCTCCTTATCCAGCCGCTCGATCAAGGGATCTGGGCCACTTCGCGGTCCAGATCGGTTTTATTTTCCAGGAGGATGCCCCGGACGAACTGTGACAAACAATCCCAGTTGCCCTCATCCTCCAAAATCTTTTGGCAGACCGAGTCCACCGAAAATGCTCCAAAGATTTGTGTGGCCTCCAGGCGGGGCCCTTCCCAACGGGGACAGCGGAAGAATGTGTGTTCCGCATCGTCGGAAACACCAGGGCAATAAATGCAGTCCGGTGAACCGGTCTTTCCCATCCGGTTCAGGTACGACTGAAAATAGCCGTGACCTGTCAAAAATTGGGTCAGGTAGTAGTCCACCTCCCCATGCCGCCGTTCCACCCATGGTTGGACCTGCTTGATAAGTCGCGCAGTCCATCGTCCTCTTGTGTCGTGCTCCCAGCTGTGTTGCCACTGCTGGAAGGTTCGGGAGCGCTCTTCTGTTCTTGCCGTGTCCTTGCCGATCTCGCCTTGTCTCTGATGACTACCTTAGCGGCCTTGTCTGCCGTACGGAAGATCTGATCCCTCAAGCTTAACTTGGTGTCCACCATAACCCCGAGGTATTTGGCGGCACGAGTTGATGTGACCACCTCCCTTCCCACTCGAGACGGGACGACGGTGTCGATCCTCTTCCTTGTGAGAATCACGATCTCCGTCTTACTGAGAGCAAGTGAGAGACCGTGATCGGACATCCAGTTGTTGACCACCCGCATAACTCGGTTCAACTTCAGTTGGGCCAGCTCAACGTTGCGTGCAGCAATGAGAGCTGTGACGTCATCGGCGTACCCAACCAAAGTGGTTTCCTCAGGCAGGTTTTCGAGGCCTGTGGGACGACGGCAGCACCTTCGGGACACCTCGGGATCACCTTTGCTTTTGCTGATCAGTACAAGCCTGGCTGTTTTCCAGGGAGCCGGAAACACCCCTTCAACCAAACAGGCATTGTACATTCTCAACGACAAGTCAGCGTTGATTGAAAATACTTTCTTTAAAGCCTCACTGGGAGTCCCGTCCGGGCCAGGAGCCTTGTTGCTCTTTAGGGAGAGAACGGAGGTTTCCAGCTCCTCGAAAGTGAAGAGTGGAACGTCCTCTACCCGTCCGAAGTCAACCAGCGGTCGCTGTGGATGTTCAGGAAACAACGCAGCGACGATCCTCCCCATGGTGGCGCCACCATGATGGAAGGTGGAGAGCGGGCCCCGAGTTTCTGTTTTACAAGTTTGTAACCTAGGCCCCACGGGTCGGAGTCAACGTCGTCACGAAGTCTCCTCCAGCTATTCGCCTTGCTCCTGTTGATCGCCTGGCGGAGAGATTTTCTCGCAGCTTTATAGACCTCCGACTTACGCACTATGTCTGCGGGAATTCTCGCTCTTGTGCCGGCTCGTCTAGTTCTTAAACATGTTCTTCTGAGTTCCGCAATCTCTTCAGTCCACCAGTAAACGGGTTGTTTGTCGCGTCGGGGTTTCCTTCGCGGCATAGACTGGTCGCAGGCCGAGACGATCAGTTCCATCGTGGATGTTACTAGTGCCTCGGCCCCAGCCTCACCAGGATTCCCCTGCGCTCCCCGAGAGATGGCTTCTTTGAACTTGACCACGTCAAGTTTGTTGGTGTTCCACCGGCGTGGCCCTTCCCGAGATGCGGAAACTCGACGATTTGCCTGATCATGCAGGTCAAAAACGATGTATTGGTGGTCGCTACCCGTGTAGTCCTCCACAACCCTCCAGCCAGAGATCCTCGGAAGAAGCGACTCAGACGCGAAGGTGACGTCGGGGATCGTGCCTCTCTGCCCGGGGCGCCGAAAAGTAGGTGTGTCGCCCTGGTTGAGGACGACAAGACCGGCCCTGGCGATGAAATCCAGGATGTATTTCCCCTGGGAGCTGGTAGTGGGCATTCCCCACTCGACGGCCCTGGCGTTGAAATCGCTACCAACGACGACATGCCCGGTGATGCCGAGAACGCACTCCTCTAGACTTTCTATCTTGTCGCGGAAGTCCTGGATGGCCTTGTTGGGGGTGAGGTAGCAACTGAAGATAGTCACGTCCCTACACCTAACCCAGGCGAATCCTCGGCCGCGTCCATGACTCCGCACTAAGACATCCTTCGTGTTACGTGCCCAAAATGCAGCAGTACCGAGGCTGTCGGAGATCCAAGTGTTTGGGTCTCTGTCCCGATACTGTTCGCTGATAAGGAGCGCGTCAGCACCAAGTTCTCGGGCGAGCTGATCTAGAAGGTTATCAGCTCCCCAGGATCTATGAAGATTGGCCTGGAGGATGCGAATTACCGGCCGCTGCCTTTTGCCTGTTCAAGTGCGGCTCTGAAGGCACCGCCCTGACCAGACCCGGGTAAGTGACTGAGGGCACTGGAGTCTGAATCCTTGCAGAGGAAGCAGGATGGGCTCGAGGAACATTCCTTGCGTTTGTGGCCCTGGCTTCCACACTGGAAGCAGTTGGCACTCCTGTCGGGCCCTTTACAGTTTCAGGAGGAGTGGCCGAAACCGAGACAGCGGAAGCATCTCTAAACTACCACCCTCCGTTTGAGCCTGCAACTGACCCAACCGACTCTAAGGTGCTGAAGGCTAAGCAGCTTATTGGCGTGCTTTTCGCCCATCTCAGCAACAGCCATCCGGAGTTGACTTCGGTTAGGCTTTGTCAGCCATACCCTCACTCCATCAGCCGGTATCTCCGGGAGTGCCACCTGGATCGCACGGGTCACCTCCTCTTCGGTGGAGAGGGCATCAAGGTCCCGAATCTCGACCGAGCACTTTGGTTCTAGGGCCTTGATTGAGCCTTTGTCCCCAAGTGCAGTCTTGAGGGAAGCGGCAAAACCAATCTTGTCACTCGTCTTCCCCAATTCGAGGAGGACGTTTCCGTTCTGGGTTCGCCGAATAGACTTGATAACGGTGTCGGTCTCTTCCGGTTTGGCCTGTGATTTAATCTGACCCAGAACATCGGCAAAAGATCGCCCTCCTAAGGGCTTGATCAAGATTGCCTCCGTCCTGGGCTTTTTAGGCCTGGGTTGTTTAGGCTTTCTGACAGAATTGCCAGAGGCCTCCCCAACCGGGTTTGAGACTTGCATAAGCTCCATCCTCGACGCACTTTTCGAAGCTGCCTCCGCTTGCTTCTGCCTCCTCCTTTCCTTCTTAGAGAGGCGGGTCTTCCAGCCCCCCAAAGGTGTTGAGGCAGAGTTTGCTGCCAAGGCAAGATTAGCCGCCGGAGCAGGAACCTCTGCAGGAGTAGCCGCTGGAATCACGGCAGCGGCCGGGGCGGATTGAGTAGCCTGGACAGGAGATATCTGAGCTTTTAGTGCCTTTTACCTTTGATGTTACCACCTAATGCGTGGCTTATTGTTGAATAGTCGAATCTAAAATTCTGTTCAAGAATATAGTTTATATATATTTTGTCATAGATACTTCCTCACTGTAATATACTTAACTGTAAAATGCTCATTTATTTAAATTTCCCTTCTGTGTATATAATTATATTTTTTATTTATTTGAAAATACTCAATCAATTTAATACTGCTAAAATGGCTTCCAACATCTTGCATAAGCTTATATAAACAAAAAATAAGCCAATTCCTAAATAGTTTACATAGGCTTGTATGCAGATTTATTTTATTTTCATTTTTTACACGTTCAAAATATATATTAGAAAATAAATTTAAATGAAATGAAATGAAATGAAAATACTTCTTTATTGAGGCGAACATTAGGACCTCATGGTCCCAACAAAATGGCTGCTACTTACATTAAGATTACAAATTAAAAAAAAAATACAACTAAATAATTCATATTCTTAAACATTATTTCACAATCACACACGCATTCACACACTGCTACACCTAAGCCTAGAGCACGCCATCCCGCCACACCACGGCCATCCGGTTGTGATAGTATTCTTTCAGCGCCGCCGTCAGCCGGGGACAGGATTCTATGGACTTAATTGAGTAAGGCAAGGAGTTCCAGAGACGGCAAGCTGTAACTACAAAAGATCGATTGAAAACTGTCGTTTTGTGGTAAGGAATGCGTAGTGTTGATGAGCCAGAGCGAGTGTTTCTTGCACCTCTTTCATCCAAAAATTCAAAATTGGTCGCAAGATAATTTGGAATCCCAAGCTTGATTGCAGAATAAGTGATAGTGATAATTCTCAGCTGTCTGATGTGTGATAACTTTAGAAGAGATGATTGAATGTAAAAAGGAGTGACGTGGTCATCAATTCGGAGATTGTATAAAAAACTAATGCAATAATTTTGAGTTCTTTGTAATTTCGTAGCCAGAGCCACAGTCATATCATTAATTACGGTGTTACAGTAATTGAAGTGTGGGAAAACAAGTGATTTAATCAAAAGCAGTTTTATGTGGAAAGGTAAAAGTCGTTGCATCTTTTTTAGAGTATGAACTGCAGCAAACACTTTTTTACAGATGCTTAACACAGCATCAGTCCAGTCAAGTGTGTTGTTGATAGTCAAGCCAAGACTTTTCACTTTGTTGTTGTACTGCAAAAGAGTTCCATTCACCACAATGTTTGGTGCATTATTCAAATTCACTCTGCTGAGCAGTCGTGAGTGTCCCAATATCATTGGTTTAGTCTTGTCAGGATTTAGTCTGAGTCCGTTCTTTGCCGCCCACAGAACAATTCTGTCAATGTCTTCGTTTATTTGAGTAACAGTTTCATTCAACATGCTAATTTTTAAGTGAGCGTAAATCTGTAGATCATCAGCATATGAATGAAACTTTGTGTGCTGTAAAACTGAAGTAATGTCGTTTGTGTAAATCCTGAAGAGTAGAGGACCTAATATTGAGCCCTGAGGAACACCACAGGGAACATATCTCCAGTCAGACGTCAGTTTGTCATGACACACACACTGCTTTCTGCCTTGAAGATATGATCTCATCCATGAAATAGGTATGTCTGACAATCCTAGTAGTTTAAGTTTGGAAAGAAGGATTTCATGGTTTACTGTATCAAAAGCCTTACTAAAGTCAAACAACGTTAGCAATGTGCATTGACTGCGATCCATAGCCAACCGTATGTCATCAGTGATCTTTAGCAAGGCTGTTTCAGTGCTGTGATGTTTGCGGAAGCCTGACTGAAAAGGGTTAAGAATATTATTTTGAGAAAGAAAATCAGAAATTTGAGTGTGCACTATTCTTTCGAGAGCTTTAGAAAGAGCTGGAAGAATGCTAATTGGCCTATAATCTTGTGGGAGAGATGGGGATGAGATCTTATACAAGGGGCGGACTAGGGCAGACTTCCATTGTTCTGGAAAAACTCCTTTTGTCAGAGAAGTATTAAAAATAAAAGTCAATGTTGGGAGGAGAGCAAATAAAATTCGTTTAATCAAAGAAATTGGAATGCTATCAGAGCCAGTGGCATTGGACGTAATACGTCTTATAGCCTTTAAAACGTCTATCTGCAAAACAGGGCTAAAATGGAACTGAGTGCAATTAATACTTAAAATACTTCGTAAATTAATTTCTCTTAAATAGTCCTGCATAGCTACACAATTTGTATTTGAAGAAAAAGATAAAAAGTGATCATTCAAACTATTTAATGGAATAGAAATAGGTACAGATATTTCTTGCTTCCCAATACCAAACTTTTTAATGTTTCGCCAGAGAGCAGTGGAAGACTGCGTTCTGTCTGAAAATAATTTATGAATGTAACGAAGCCTGGAATTGCGAAGTTGTTGTTTAACTTGATTTCGAAGTTGACGATCTTGGGCCATCACCCCAGGATCCCTAGATCTTTTGGCCCTACGGTGAATGGAGTCCCGATGAGCCATTAACCTGAGGATGTCGTCAGTGATCCAGGGAACCGGATGACTTTTACTGACCCTGCGGGTAACAATCGGGGCATGTTTGTCATAAAGTTCCAAAACAGTGTTATTAAGAGAATCTACCATATCATTGACTGACTCCAAAGTGTGAATTTCGTGCCAGGGTGTTTGAAGGACGTCTGACATAAACCTCTCTTCATTAAAATTTAGAAAATTTCTGTACCTTATTATTTTATGTCTGAATTTAGGAGCTCTCATTGAAAGGGCACAGTAAATTAAATCATGGCGGGAAATGGCTGGAACTGGAAGTTGCCCGTGGTAGACAGAAATTTGGGGGTCACTCACAATCATTAGATCTAATAAGGTTTCGGCTTCGGCGGTGTGATGTGTCGGGTCCAGTGGGAGTATAGTCATGTTACAGGATTCAAACATTATGTTCAGTTGGCGACAGTCGTAACATTCTGGTCTTAATAAGTCACAGTTAAAGTCACCCATAATCAAGACATGGCCGTAGCCTGGCATGAGGTGCAAGAGCATGTTTTCAAAGTCTGCCAGATACCCAACACCAGGAGGACGATAACAAGTTCCCAAGAGAAGGGCATCCGATCCAGACAAACCAATTTCAAGAAAAATAAATTCTGGTTTCGCCAAGTACTCGCCCGTAGAAGCATACAACTGCCTAGTCCTTAAGCCCTCCTTTATGTACACAGCGACGCCACCTCCAGTTTTTCCCAACCTGTCATTCCTAATGAGAGAATAACCAGGCAGTGCAACAAAACCGGACGAAATACTTGGCTTTAACCATGTTTCTGAAATTGAAATGATTTCAAAATTTTGGGGCCGAAATATTGCTCTGACTTCATCAATGTGTTTGCTGAGCGATTGAGCGTTGATGTGCGCGGCTTTGAATTGTTTTGTGAAGGGAGCGAGGTTGTTGATAAGGATCTGAGCGTTATCAGGCGGAAGGTTACGGGGGGCTGCGGGCGGGGGAGGGACGGCCGAGGCGACGCTGTGCAGGTCCGCTATCCTGGACCTATAGCCCGGACCCGCGGCACGACACGGACGACGCGCACCGGCGCAGCTGCAGCAGTCACACTCGCACACACATTCATACTCAGGAAAAAGCTTGAGACATTTGAAAAGAAATTAATTATTGCTAAAACAATTGTACAATAAAACAAAATATTCCATCTAAAATGCAAGGGCTTATGTAACAATAACACGCAATATTCGGCTCCATTTTTACAATATTAAATAGCAATGCTATCCCAAAAATAAAACAAAAACATAATAAATAAAACTTCTTTAAATAGACTTTGATTTTTGAAATTATAGGCCTACAGTTAATATAGAAAAATAAAACTACAAACAATATTTACAACAAACAACTAAATAGCTTTATGCAGTAAATGATTTTTTTTTTTTTTTACTTTTCTGCAAGTAAATAAGGTAATAATGTATTTTATTTAAATTTTAAATAGAGTAACACTTTAATTTTTTGTTGATAGTTAAATAATGAGAAATAAATTTTTAAAGTTTGTAAATAAAAATAAATAATAATATTTTCTAAGTAACACGAAACAAATACATTTTATAATAAATAAATAAAATTCGTCTTATGCAGGACTTTATGTAAGAATAAAACTTTATAATAAAAAATTAATAAAACAAAATAATTGAAGAAAATAAAACAGTAACGGCAAGGAATTACTTGTTTATACTTAAATTCAAGCTGTCAAGTCCGCCAGTCGGGTTGCAGCGCCTCTGTTTCCGGCCTGGTCCACCCACAGCACTCTGCCGTCCCGCGTCCAGGTGTTCCTCACCCCGTGTATCGACGCTGCCCGCTGTAACACCTCCAGTCGTCGAGCGGTGAGGTCCTCCTTGATGGTGACCCCGGTTCCTTTTAATCTCTTCTTCGCGTCGAACACTCGCCGGCGGTCCCTGTAGCTCGTGAATCGAACGATGATGGGACGATATCTCCTTCTGCCATCCGCTGTCTGCTCCGGTTGCTTCCCAACCCTATGCGACCTGCATATGGCGGCCTCGGTCAGTTCAAACCCCAGCTTTTCTTTGCACAACTTAGTTACGAGTTGGTCAGTGTCTTCGCCCTGAGTTTCTGCGATGCCGAATATCCGGATGTTGTTGCGCCGTTGATACTGCTCGAGGTCGTCCGTTCTCTCCTCCAGCTTGTTCTCCAGCGCTTGCAGCCGACTTGTCAGGTTGGTCACCTCACCCCTCAAACTGGCTAATTCTTTATTGGCAGCCGACAAGGCAGCTCGCACAGCCGACTCAACCACTTCCTTCATCTTCTCCGTCAGTTTATCGACGAGGATGTCAAACACTCCGTGGCCCGCGAGGTAGTTGGTGACACAGCCCTCGATAACCACAGGGTCAACGACCCCGGACTTGTTTTCTTTCTGCGGCATTGTTGTAGTTTCCGTCTCCGCAGTCGACTCGGTTGGCGTGGACGGCGCTGATAACGGACGACCGGGCTTCTTCTTGTCAGCGGCGGTGGATAGCGGCACAGGTTTGACCTTTGCACTGGACCGTAGATCAGGTGGCGACCGGAACATTAAATACTTTAATCGAATTATTTAATCAACCGCACCACTGTTATTTTTAATAGGCACAGATATTGAAAGCTGAGATGTTTAGTCACGCACTATTATGTATTAAAAGTTAGACTTGTAAAATTAAACCAGGTAAAACATTAAAAATGTACGGAGCCGAACGAACACGTGCTCACCTACCAAGCTTCATCCCCTCTCCCCTAAATTTAACAGGACATATATAAAATCTATACAAAATATAAAGTTATCCCTTGTATATGATGTAATTTATTTTTAAGACATCTTCACATGTATGTGATCTATATCTATTAAAAAAAAATATTTCAGTTAATTCTGTTAGAAAAGGTAAACACTGATTAACTTTCCTCAAACCATCCATAAGTAATTTATAGAATGGAACTGCTCTTATCTTGCATAACAATATAAAGTGCACTTACAAATTTATCTTGAATTCATAATTGTTTGCTCATCTATTTGTGAAGTTACATTATCAAAAAATAATAATATTGTGATAGCAAAATTATTGTCAATTACTTTTTTATTTATATGAAACGATTATCAAATTTATAACGAGTCTTACAAAATATATCTATATTATTCACAACAATTGAAATACTATCCTACTCCAAAGCTGTCAAATACATTAAGCTGATTGAAAGTTTCATTCGTCGTCTGGATTTGACTTCAGATTGCTACCACAAACTGGAAGGATCGAGGGAGGTGACAATAGGGATCAGTCTCACGTCTATTGTTGTCTCTCAGAACCTTCAACGGTCTTTGTATTGTATCTTTTTCCCACAGACAAGATTAGAGATGATGGTGTTTTTTTCACATAATTATGCCTCATTTGATAGACTGAATATGTCTCAAATGTATTTGACTAGCTGGATTACTCGTGCTTCACAACGGGACTAAAATTGCTACGCTAACCCGAGGATTTGTTTACCCTTTAGGAGAGCTCGTTTGCCACGCTCACCCGCCGTCAGATTTTGACTGGTTCGCTACGCTCACTTGTCAGGCTAATTTTTAGTGAATGTCCCTATAGGGAATACGCTATTACGGTAGTAGCCATGGTAAGACCTAAGCCCGGGACCATGTTAATTTTTTATTTTGAGGTCCCCAGAAGCCAAAAACACCATTCGATCATTTTCATATCTATCTATCTATCTATCTATGTATCCGTGGTACTAATAACTTTTGAAGGGGACCGCCGATTTTGATTAAATTTGGTATGAAGGTGTAAAACCAGGTATATTTTCATGAGTTCGCGAACCAGTATTATTGGGTTATGGGGACGGGGTTTTATGGGGTTTCAAAGTTGTCAAAAATGGGTTTTGGCATTTCTGAACCTCAAGTTTCAAAATTCAACAATATTTACTGAAACCATTTAAAAGAGCTTAAAAAAAAACAAGCAATTTGTTATTTTGAATTTTTAGCTTGGATTAACAGTTTACGGAGAAAGGCCAAAAATAGGTGTCCAATGTTAGTCTAATGGGAAATCACCAAAACCCTGTATCTCGCAAACTGATATTTGCTTACAACACCCATATGGCGGCAAACCTACATACTCACCCCCATGGGGTTTATGGGGAAAATTAAAAAGTCCTGAATATTGATATTAGTTGATATTTACCTTACCTAACTATTACATTTCGTAACAAATTTAACATTACCCCCATGGCAGCAAACCTACATACTCATTCCTATGGTGTTTATGGGGAAAAATGTAAAGATTCTTTGGAAATTCCCTGAATACGCAAGTCTGCTGCGACGAGGTATTTTTATTACCAATCTTACCTCTATACTTTAAATGTTGTTCCTAAATTTAATGATGTGTTCGTCACCTAAATGTTGCTTCCATAAGAAAAACATGGTAACTCTAATTACATGTGGGGCGGAGCAATATTCAGTTTGGGAGGATATCGTAAACATTTCTGGAGTTTTCACGACAGGAGCTTACAATCAAGTATATTGCTGTAGGGTGTTTGACGTGTGGGAATGCTTAAACAACTTGTGTTTCATTCTACATTCAAAACTCAAATTCCATTTATAATTATTGATATTTATATGTATCCACTTATCAGAAAGAATATTGTAAGTTTAAACTATACAAACGTGAAAACATGTTATTTCTATTTTTATGTTTTTTGTTTTCGTTTTAAGGTCGAGCTTTCAATGCTGCACCTCATTCATAAGGGTAATTTAGCTATGCATTTAAGATTAATTTGCTTCGATAGAATTCGGTCTAAGAAACGTCTTAAAAACTGTGAAGTATTTACAAAAATGTTTTAAATAAACATTCAAATACTCAGTTCAACATGATGGTTTTTTTATTTCAAAATGTCAATAGACGATGTTTTAAAGCAAGCTTAGTAATTTGAAAATTTGTCACCAAAAATTAAAACGCTACCATTACAACCGGGTATTGATTAAATGATATTAATAAGTATAAAAAATACTAAACTAATAATTTTCAAATAAATCTTTATTGAAAAAACAGTGTCATTAGGATTTAATTTAAATTATTATGCTATTGATAAGATTTTAACATTTTACACCATTCAATAATTTTCATTTCTATAATTTTACGTTTAGTTTAACAACATCAAGTAAAAAAAGTATCAAGAAAACGGCATTCCTAACAAGACATCTAGGTCTGTGTGTAAGAAAAGGTAATAGAAAAAAAAAACTTTACGAAGAGCTTTAAGAAGGAAACAGTTTAACGTTAACAGCTTTTTCTGTAAGATAATTATTTTTATAAAATACAAAATACTTTGGTTTTAATATGGTCTCGGAAAATAAACCAAATTATAACGTTTAATATTATATTTGATTTCATCCAAATATTGAAGTATTCTCTAATTAAAAGTAAACCTCAGTCGAGTTAGCTAAGGGATTTAATAATGTAAATTTTAAAATTATTGTGAATTTAACTATTCAACATTGTTAGTGGTGTTCCAGATGGATTGTTTGATCACTTTAATTCAAAAGGTTGTTAGTTGGTTCTCTTTTTCATGAATTGTTTTAATTAAACTATAAAAATGAATATATTTATTTATCTTAGTCAGTTTCACTAATTAACCTTTACTCCTTTTTTTATCTTTGTAACTAATTAAAAAATCTGAGTACTATTTTTTTAAACAAGTAATGATTTAAAAAATTCTTATCATATATTACAGTATTGCGTTATATAATTAAACATTGAAGTTCTCATAATATAAACTAAAATTGACTAAACTTAATTTTAAATGCTTAAGAGCGTCCTCGGATGTTTTCAAAAAATATTACACAATTTAAAATACCGATGGTCATTTATTAATAATTTAATTTATTCATAAATTAAGTATTAAAAGAGACTAACCACTTTATCGACGGCCAATTTTAAGAGCATTTTAAAACATAAAAACATCAGAAGATAGGTTCTATTGTATTTTAGAGCCCCTAGTCGAGATCCGGGATCTTGGTGGCATAACTCCACTGGATGAGGTGGAGTCCGCTATTAGACAAGTCACGCCGGGTCTGGACCTGATTGGCCTGAATTTTTTAATCACTTAAGTGAACATCTTAAAGCATAAATGGCAGTCGCTAAATGAGCAAGAGACTCGCCAACAATCTTTTCAAGAACGAGAATCTTAAAGTCGACTGAATCAACTGTAGGATCCGGTGGAGGGTGACCGTCCTAGTTTCTTCCATTGGTTGGTGTATGACAACACTTCGACCGAAGCAAGATCTGCTTCCACTGTGGAGGGGACGACCACAAGTTAATGGAATGTTCTAGACAGGAACACTGGGTCCCCAGTGCAGAAAAGGTGCAGGTCTGAGTCAAGCTTAAGCATTTGCATCGGCAAGGGGGAGTGCGCCATTTTTCACAAGGCGATAGAGTCCGCCAAGAACCTTAAGACATAATCAGACAATACAGGGACAATACCTAGTATTTGGAGAAAAGTTCATTGCATATAAGGCATTACATATAAGAATGCAAGTAAAGCTTTCCTCCGATCGACCAACAGGAGTAAGAGCGGTAAGACTATTGTTGAATTAGACTTCGGGAGCATGTTGATTAAGATTCGTGGTTTCCTGGTTAAACAGTTGTACCGGTAACCCAGTAGTTCTGTGCCTGATCTCCACCTTCATGATGGAGGATTTTTTTAGGGAAAGTAGGAATGGTGCTTTTATGTCACACTGGTGGCAAAACTGTAGTATGGGACTCATAAAACATTCAGTAGCCTAAACACAAAAAACCTCCCTATTCATTTTCGGACTCTAGTCTGGGGTCGCTTATTGCATTACATCAGAACTAGGCCTACCTTGGATTTCGCTCTTTATGATTCACTCCGAATCCAGCCGTTCAATTTTTCAACGATTTGGACAGCAATCCAGAATATCGGTCTTCTTGGATAGGAGGACTTTCTGAACGAAATGCAACAAGCAACACCCCAGTTGTCCTCACTCTCTAGCATGTTTATGCAGATATAGTCCACGAACAACACTCCAAGGTGTCGTGTGGCCTCCAGTGGTGTTCCCGTTCCAAAATTGTTTTTACATTGTCTTTGCACTATTAAGTTCCTGCATAGAAAGGTACAGTGGTATTTACTCTATAAAATTAAGATAATCTTCAATGAATGAAAAAATTTTCACAAATTTTGTGAATTAATTGACTGCGATAAGAATGTTGAAATACAAATTAATCCTCAATTCCAACAACAATAGTCAATCTCACCCCTTCAAAAGTTGGTAGAGTTTATTGTGTCAAGAACTTTCTTCCTAATAGTTTCAAAGATAATTGTTTTCTAGAAAAATTTCCCTGGCCAATTGTGATCTCCAAAATAAATGAAATACGATTGACAAGGAAAAATCTAACTTATGATCTAGTTATGTATATTCAATGATTATAAGTACTATTATTTTGTTGTTGATTTGATTTATATTACGTAGGAAGCTTCGTTTCATCTTCAATTACTATCCATAATCTGAGAAGGTTTTCAATCCGCATATTTACAATATAATTGGGTTACATTATGTTCTTCAAAATGTTTGCATTACAAATATACGTAGTATAGGATTTGTAAACCACACAATATTTTACCTAAACAAGTAAAGCAAGCCACTTTTCAAACAGAGACATTGGAGAGGTTTTTAGTTCTAAATATAATTTAAGATATCTTTTTATTTCTATCCAGGATAACTCAATTATATATTTTAGGAAAAAATTGCTTAATTAATAGCCTTCAAAAATCTTTTGTGATAACAATAATAATAATCCTACTTCCAAAAATAAATTACCATATGAATTTTTATGAAAGAACAAAAAATCATTATCATCATCATCGAAACTTAAAGATTACTTTGTTTGAGAATTTTGCTTGAATTTTATTAATAAAACAATGATATATTTCATCAGATGGGTAGGCCTAGTTAAATTTATATAAATTAATTAGATTCTCAGTAATTTATAAACAATCCACTTAGAGTTTTATTTTATCTACACTTTTTTACAAAGTTAACCATTTCCAGATTATGATTTATTTAAATATCCAAAATTGTTGTAAATATAAATTGATATGTCGTATTGAACACCTTTCGACTACAATCTCAATATTTTAGCGGTATATTTTAGAGAGTGTGGCCGGTAATTGATTGGTAATTGCTTTCTGTACAACTATAATAATAATAATAATAATAATAATAATAATAATAATAATAATAATAATAATAATATTTATTCAACCAAAAGTTTACAATGTTGTTACATAGTTTCACATTATACACATATTACAGAAAAAATTACAAGAACAACAAATTATGTCAAATAAGATAACATAAATTAATAAAAATAATAAACTTTTGGCGATACACTACCCTCTTAGGCATTGCCTGTTTTGAGGGTAGGTTTACAATTAATATACATAAAAATATAAAGGAACCTCAAACCATATTTTGTGCACATTTTTTGGTCTTACAGGTTAGATCAATAAAAAAAGCGTTGGCTAACAATGAAATGAACAATAATGCATAAATCACATAACTATATATTAGGTATACCTATATATTATGAGTAAGCTAAATACTTATAAAATTGTTTTTATAGTTTTTATTCAACAGGGAATATAAAAGAGACGGTCAAGACTGTCAAGGCTAAATAACCAATCTTTTAGTTTCTTTGAAAAAAGTCTTTTGTCTTCACAAATTTTAATATCTAAAGGCAATTTCCTAAACATTCGAGGTGCAACAAAATCAAATGTTTTTTTTTCTAAAGAACTTGTCTTTGGTTTGAGAAACAGCAAATTGTTTACATTCCTAAGCTGCTGTTTTTGTGTGTTTGTGTCTACTATAAAATCCCCACTAATTTCAAAGAACATCCTTAGCACTTTAAAAACATACAGATACTTGATAGGAAATATTCTAAGCTCTTTGAACAGGGGAAAGGAATGATCTAATCTAGATTTACCTTTGACTATCCTTACAAAACATTTTTGTTTGATAAAGATTGGATTTACATAGTTCTGAAAAGAGGCACCCCAAAAAGCAATTCCATATTGCAACCTACTGTGAACTAAAGCAAAGTAAATATTTTTTAAACTTGTTCCGGACAAAATCTTTTTAAAAAGTAAAAAACCCTTAGTATACAATTTAGTTTCTTGCCAATTTTTTCAATATGGACTTTAAAGCTCAATTCTCTAAGTAGTGTGTTTTGGTCACTTTTAAAACCGGCCACGTGCCCACGGAGCCACGTGCCGCGGCAGCTGGCGCCAGCTGCCATGTCACATAGCTTCCGGTGGGGGTTAGAGGGTATATATGAGATGCTGTAGTTATATGTTATGGCATATAGGTTGGGGTGGAGATGGCGATAGTGTTGGCGTTAGGGTGAAGTAAATTAACGCATAAATTAAAAGTTAGTTCAAAATTGAAATTCGTCGGTGTTAAAGAAACTCTAATAGTTGAACAAAAATTAAGAGTTAGTTCAAAATTGAAATTCAAACTTATAACTGAGATGTGGAAAATATGTCAAGGTCATCCAGAGTAAGTTTTAAAAAATTCTATCCAACTATCACCAGAAATAGTTTTAAGTTGAAGTAGTTGGTGATAGCGGGATAATTGATTGGTGCCATGGGAGAGGTGTTTCTCGTTTGAAAGTTGGCCATCAAATGAGAAGTGCCGCCTAGGGAGAGGGCTTATAAAACGGCAACCTTCCCCCACCACCCCTTTCCCCCACTCCTTTAGATCAATAACTGGTCGCCGACTCTATGTGGTAAAACTGAACCAGACATGGCGGCTGCCATGGATAATTCTAACCTCAAATCTTAGCTCAGCTGAACAGAATAGAGAAGGATGAAGTAGGAATTGTGGTTAGAGCACTTATATAAGGAATAGTGGGGGTAAAATAAAAAAACTTGCTGAACACAGTCGATAGGTGTAACAAGTTCAAAATTGTTGAAGTGTAACATAGAATGCAAAATGTTGTAAATAACACTATCATCAACATTAACCTGCGAAGTCTTTGAAGAGTATAATGGGTTAAAACTGTACTTCTTCCTAACTCTATTTAAATTAGTTCTACACTTTGAAATTGAAGGTTTAGAAGTATTCCGTAATATGTGTTGTGTTCGCAAAAGCTTTAACTTTAAACATTGTGCAACCATCATAACTGATGTGTTACATTTAGAAGTTAAAAGAAGACTGAGATATAAAATGAAGTGTAAAAGAAATTGAAACAGAACACTATAGTAGTAATATTTGAGGTTAGAATTAACTAGACTCATTTAATAAAGTGGCTAGGAAGCCACATGCTGATGAATGGTAAATTGCATGTTAGAAGTAACGAAGTAGTCATAAAGTAAAACTAATGAGAGGTGATGACTGTGTGGATGCAAGGCAATGAATGTTCGCGGCGCGATAAACTATCCCCCTTTTATAGAGGCAGTAATAACCCAAGCCAAATGCCGGCAGATGCCGACCAACTACCTGGTTTTATAGCGGCAATTACTCCGGGCAGCTGCCGGACAAATGGTAAGAGAAGTAGGGGGTTTTGGGGCAATGACCGGAAAGGTCAATGACCCCCCCCCTCCCCCCCCTTCCCCCACTCCTTCCCCCACTCCTCTGGGTGAATGGCCGGTCACCACCTTTCCCTATTCCTTCTAGGCCAATGACCGGTCACCACCGGTTGTTGACTCTATGTGGTGAAACCAGACTAAACATGGCAGCTGCCATGGATAATTCTAACCTCAAACCTGCTGCGCATGCAACGAGTTCTCCGGATCGGAATCAGTCTATGCTATGCGCATGCGCCTAGTCCTGTATTACTCACTTTAGCGCTATTGCACATGGATAATTCTAACCTCAAACCTTGGTTTTGTGTTGTTGCGCATGCGCCGCTCCCCACTCCTTTGCCTTCCTTTTACACTGCTGCGAACTGGACTGGATTGAACACTGTACTGGAGTGAAACAACTTTCCCCACTACTCGAGAATCCGAGGAGCAATACGAGCCTGATCTTAGCGTCAGTCGTCAACAAACTTTCATAGCGAAAGGTTGTTGGCGACTCAGCAAGAGGTTTCAAATATATAGTAGGCCTAT
This sequence comes from Neoaliturus tenellus, assembly GCA_030545055.2. NCBI lineage: Eukaryota > Metazoa > Arthropoda > Insecta > Hemiptera > Cicadellidae > Neoaliturus > Neoaliturus tenellus. The sequence goes on along the minus strand of CM061533.1, from coordinate 121,678,214 downwards.
ATATATTTGAACTTCTTCTACTATGTTGCGTTTTTTAATGCAATGTGGTATGTGTGTGTGTGTGTGAGTGTTTAGTTTTAAGTTGTATTTAATTTAAGAAATAATTTGCGCATTGCGATGTTAGTTATAAGTTGGGTTTAGCATTAAGGTGTATTAATTTTAAGAGGTATTTAGCATTAAGGTGTATTAATTTTAAGAATAATGATGGTATTTGGTTGTGTTGAATTATTTGGTTTTTTAATAATGATGTGTTGTTAGTTTTAAGTGTTGGTATTACTAATTAATGTTGTTTTGCCTTACAGCTAGATGTTAGGGGGTAGATTAAATGTAAATTCAGAAGTTCCGTTGAACTTCACTTAGAAGGGGTGGGACATCCGCAAATTGCGGACTAGGTTTTTGCATTTTGTTTAGGAATATAATGGGTGGGATTAGCTTGGGTGGGTGTTAGAGTTGCGTGTCTGCATTAGCTGTTCCAGTTTCCCTTGGAATTCATGGTTACGGTAGACCCGGACCGGACCGTTACGGTAGACCCGGACGGTCCAAACAAAATTGCGTCGATGTCCCTTGCAGAACGTAACTAGTGGGTTGGGAGTGGGAACCGTTAGGCAAACAGGGTGGTGGGAACAGTATTACTGTTCCCATCACCTTGGATCATTATAAATCTTGAATGACCTTGACCCACTTTTGGAAGGGTCAATGACCCCCCCCCGAAAAAATGGAGTCGATTTCCCCCCCCCTCCCCCCCTCCCCCCCCGAAAAAATGGAGTCGATTCCCCCCCCCTCCCCCCCCTCCCCCCCGAAAAAATGGAGTCGATTCCCCCCCCTCCCCCCCTCCCCCCCCGAAAAAATGGAGTCGATTCCCCCCCCCCTTCTCCCACTCCTACCCCCACTCCTTCCCCCACTACTCCGGGTGAACGACCGGTCATGACCTGAAAAATTAAAATGGCTATAACTTGATAACGGATTGACGGATTTGGACAAGCGATACATCATTGAAAAGGTCTATGTAAGACAAACATTTTGGTAAAAGAAGAATGTGGTTATCTTATTTTAGTCAAAAGTTATGCGAATTATTTAAAATAAATACCTTCTCTTTCCCCTTTTCTCCCACCTCCCAGGTCAATAATCAGTCTCGGCCAGCTGCTACCCCTCTCATTTGCATATTGTTATAAAAGACGCACCGACTGCGGCTAACATTTCATTCTGATTCCAGACGTTACGCTGCGAACTTGGAGCCACAACCATGTCATCTCTGCCAACTACAACTTCTACTTCAACTTCTACTTCTACTTCAACTTCTACTACGGCTGTTACTGCACCTAAGAAAACTCTTCGTCTGAAAAATCCTCCTGACTGGTACAAGAAGCAACTTGGATCCCAACCTTCAACTTCTGGCACTATTCTTCCGCCTACCAAGACTTCTAAACTTCGAAGCATTTTTTCACCGCCTTCGCCTTCTACTTCGCTTTTAAACGACTCTACACCGCCATCAACCATCATGCCGACTCCACAGAAGCCAGCTCCCCGTCCTAATACCCCTTCATTTGAAATTTTGCTTCATCGTCTTAGTACACCTGTCATTCCACTGTCACCATTGCCTCCTACCCCACCACTTACTATGCCTGAAGACCACACCTATCATAAAACTAAATCCACTAAGCCTACTCCCAAACCTGCTCCTAAGCCTGCTCCTTCAGAGCAATTTCAATTATTACAAGAAGAGCGTCGTAGGGCATTTAGCCGTCCCACTACTTGCCCTGAAGTGCTCACCAGGGGAATTAAGAAAGGATCAGCTTGTGGGAGGAAATGTGTTAAAAACGAAAGTTTTTGCCGTGTACATGTCGTGAAACATCTTTCTGGACCACAACTGACAGAAACCCCCACCGTTGAAGACGATCCTGAAATAATATCCGTCAGAGGAGAGAGGCTTAAGAAAGGTTTGAAATATTTTTTTCTAAGTGTTGTTGACCACCAACACATTTTGGCAAAATGTAACGGCTTAAAATATAAAATTAGAGTTTGTGAGAATTTGTGTAAAGAGAAGAGATTTAACAATTTAGATTCTCAAGACTTTCTCCTCAGGGATAAAAAGGATCGTATTACAAGGTGGGGGCGTAAACAGTAAATTCACTTAGTTTTTTCCAAATTGTTGCTTAAAAAAATAATGGGGGAGAAACACAATGCGTTACAGCGTTGTGTTTCTCCCCCATTCTTTTTAACACTCTAAGTCTCGTGACCTACTAACCTACTTCCATCCAAGTAGTAAGAAAAGTACTTCCCCCCACTCCTTTGGGTCGATGACTGGTCACGGTCAGCTCCTACCCCTCATTTGCATACTATTATAAAAGCGGAGCGAGCGTTGGTCACCCCTTCATTTTTCTTCTACACGCCGCTCTTGTCGTTTCGTCTCTGCTGTTTACAATATTTCTTGCTTCAAAATGCCTCCTCATCTGAATGAAAATTTCAATTTTTCCGAAATTTCTGATGTTTTTGAAGAATTTGAAGACACTTTAAGTAATGACAGTGAAAGTGAAGATGATGAGGACGATGATGATTATACTGTTGAACTTAGTGAAGAACGTAAAGTCATAGCAATTGATCCACAATTTCCATTTGATACAATAGAAAAGTTTATGGCTGAAGCTAATAAAGGGTTGGACTCAGGATGTTATGTACGAATTGACTCTTTTATATTGTATGGTGATAGTCATTCTTTCCTTGTCACACCAAATGACAGAGACCGCATGTTGCAGTGGGCACAATCTATGATGGAGTGCTATGAACAAGGTGTGGACACTGGCGGCTATTTTCTTGCACAACTAGTGTAATAACAAAATTACCCTTCCCCCACCCTACACCCTATTCCTTTCAAATCCTATAAAGAAGGGGGAAAGGAGTGGGGATTATAAAATGGTGGGGGAATGTGTATAAATGCAGGTTGTTTGAAGAGACTTTTATTATTGTGGCTTTAGCAGAAACAACATGGAGTTTAAATCTTCAGCAAAAATAAGGAACAACATAATAAAGAGAGAAATTCGCAAGAAAGAAAAGATTGAACTTATAAAATTACAACTTATAATTCCTTCCATTGAAATTGGATGTAGCAAAATGAAGACTTTGGTGAAAACTAACGAATATTTGTTACAATTGCTAAAAACAATCGAAGAGTTGAAGAGCAAGAATGGACATTCTACATAGTAAAATTTGAACATTTTAATATAAATAAGTAAACCCAAAAAAGTAGATGTAGAATAGAGAGCGAGGAATAGATCACTTTGTGGTAATGGACTAACATGCCACTTAGTGCTCTATTCCTCGTTCTCGCGTTAAATTGGATTACCTTGACCTATTTGTTCGACTGTTAGAATTTGGTTAACACTGTTGAATTTCAGTTTTGAACTAACGTTTATTTTTGTTCAACTGTTAGAGTTTTTTTTAATACTGTCGAATTTTAGTTTTGAACTAACTTTTAATTTATGCGAATTTTTAGTTTAACTTTAGTTAATTTATGCACAAATTTAGTTTAACCAAGTGTCTGTGCTGTAGCCATTTTCACCTAAAAGTAACTACAATTAGTTGGGTGGGGGAAAGTTCGTTAAAGCTTTAATATAAAGAAGTATATACTAAAACTCCAATGGGAATAAAGAACACGAATGAACAATTAGTTTGTAGAAGGTTAATATTTTTGTTCAAAATGTTTGATTTCCTTGGATAGTGAAGAAGATGAAATAGTGGTGGGGGAACCGTTATAAAAGGAGGAACATGAGAGCCCATTTCATTTCTTGGTGAAATTTCGAAGAGTAAACATCTCAACATGTATTGTTGCGATAAATGTTCGGAATCGTTTCACGATGAAATTCTATTAGACTTTCATAAAGAACTAATTCACAACAACCCAGAAGAAAAACAAGAACAAGAACAACAAGAACAACAAGAACAAGAACAACAAGAACAACAAGAACAACAAGAACAACAAGAAGAACAAGAAGAACAAGATGAAATAACTGCAACATCTTCAACTACTTTACCGAATCTACAAGTATTTGCATTACCCGGTAAAGTAGTAATGCATCATAAGATTCAAAATGAAAACTTGAAGCTAGAAGAATTTATTAGAGAAGCAAAACCAATCGTAAGTAAAACTTTAAAAGAAGAATTGAAAAAATTGAACTTTCTTAAATTTGGTTTACTACTAGAAGCTATGTTTATAAATGTACAAGAAGAATTATCACCAAGAGGATTCATAACAAAAAACCGAACCATTATGGAAAGTTCAAACATTGATTCAATAGTAGAAAACTGTATAGAAGAAATATTAACAAAAATTCAGGAACACGAAGGAAGAGGATCCGGATGGAGTCTTACAAGTATTGAAGTATTAGATATAAGAGTTCATAAACATGGATATGGACTAATGGGATCTAGTTACATTCCTTTGCCCAAAAGAATTAAGGATACAAGATCATGTATTAATGTGAAAAATCAAGATAATGAATGTTTTAGATATGCGATGACATCTAAGTTTGTACCAAATCATTTCGATAAACCTAACCAACACTATGAAAATCAAAGACATAGGTACAATTTTCAAGGAATTACTTACCCTGTATCACTGAAAGATATATCAAAATTTGAGAAGAAAAATCCTGGTACATCTATCAATGTTTTTGCATTAGATAGTTCAAACAAAGTGTATCCTTTACGTGTTGTAAAAGAAGAGCTACCAGATCATACGGATTTACTACTACTAACGCGAGGAGATGTGTCTCACTATGTGTACATAAAGAAATTCGACTCTCTTGTTAACAAGCAGCTTTCTAAAGCTCGACACAGAAAGATAATTTGCAAGAGATGTTTTAATTTTCAACGAGAAGGAAGACAAGGAAGAGAATGGTTACAAGAGCACAAAAGGCTATGTAACAATAATTATGAAGCAAAGATTAATTTACCTTCGGAAAACAGAGCATTTGTTACATTTCAAAAGGTTCATCATCAATACCGTATCCCTATAGTTGTATATGCGGACTTTGAATCAACACTAATTCCTATAGAAGATGAAAATTGTGAAGCTAGTAAAAGTGTCAAATATCAAATGCACAAACCAAATAGTTTTTGTTTAATGGTTAAATCAACATTATCAGAAGAACATTTAAACAGATATGGATTAACTTCAGAACCTCTAGTATATCGTGGTGAAAATGTAGAAAAAATATTTCTTGATCACTTATATTCAATAGCTGGAAATGCACAAAGATTATATACAAATATTGTACCAATGAAACCGATGGAGGAAGAAGAAGAAATTCAACATGAAAATGCAACTCGATGTTTCTTATGCAAAAAATTATTTTACTATTGAGAATTATAAAGTTAAAGATCACGATCACCTCACAGGTTATTACAGGGGTGCTGCTTGTAATAAATGCAACTTGAGCTATCGTTTACCACTATTTATTCCTGTGGTTCTGCATAACCTCAGTGGGTACGATGCTCATTTTATAATACCTGAACTAGGAAGAGACGACGGTAAAATCGATGTGTTAGCTGAAACTTCAGAGAAGTTCATAAGTTTTTCCAAAGAAGTTGGAAACATGAAACTAAGATTCTTGGACTCCTACAGATTTATGCCGTCGAATTTATCCAAACTTTCAGAAAATTTAAGGAAACAAGATTTCATCGAAACAAAGAAGATTGTAAATAACGACAAACTGGATTTGGTACTTCGGAAAGGTGTGTTTCCATATGATTACATAGACAGTTTAGAAAGATTTAATGAAACATCACTTCCGGCTAAAGAAGAATTCAAAAGTAAACTTTATGACATGGACATATCTCAAGAGGACTATGATCATGCATGTAAAGTATGGAACGATTTAGGATTTAGAACATTGGGAGAATATTCAGATTTTTATGTTAAATTCGATGTAACTTTACTATGTGATATAATGGAAGAATTTAGAAATACATGTTTTGCGGCATATGGATTGGACCCTCTTCATTCGTACACTTCACCTGGATTAGCATGGCAAGCTATGTTGAAAGAAACAAATTGTAAAATACAACTTCTTACTGATATAGATATGGTTATGATGTTAGAGTCAGGAGTTCAAGGGGGATTGACGCAAAGCGTTACACGACATTTCAAGGCGAACAACAAGTATCTGCCCGATTATGATGCATCAAAACCAACAACATTCCTAGGTTATTTCGATGCAAATAACTTATACGGATGGGCAATGTCGAATCCCCTTCCATATGATAATTTTAAATGGATAGATCCAGAATCGATTGGAAACATAATGGATATACCGAAGCATGGTGAAACTGGTTACATTTTTGATGTTAATTTTGAATATCCTGAACATCTTCATGATCAACATTATGATTTACCACTTCTTCCGAAGACTGAAATTTCCCCTACTGGAAGATGGCCAAAATTAATGATGACTTTAACCGACAAGTCTCGATATGTTGGACACTACTGGACGATACAACAAGCTTTAGACTTAGGATTGAGAATTACAAAAATTAATCGAGTACTACAATTTTCTCAATCTTGTTGGTTAAAACCTTACATCGACAACAACACAAGAAGAAGAGCCACCGCTACATCAAGTTTTCAAAAAGATTTTTTCAAATTAATGAATAACGCAATATTTGGCAAGACTTTGGAAAACAAAAGGAAACATAAGGATATCAAATTGGTAACTGATCCAGTAAAATTACAGAAATTGGTGCAACAACCAAACTTTGGTTCATCTATAATTATTAATGAAAATCTAGTTGTTATTTCCATGAACAAGAAGTCAGTTACAATGGATCGTCCTTTGTATCTTGGAATGTCAATTTTGGATATTTCAAAAACACATATGTACGAGTTTCATTATAACAAGATGGTTAACTATTATGGAAGAGAGAACATTGGTATTGCATATATGGATACGGATGCACTAATTTACTGGATTAAAACAAATGACATGTATGAAGATCTACGCACCTTTATATATAAAGATGATTTCGACTTTTCCGATTATCCTAAGGATCATCCAAATTACGACTATGACAGAAATAAGAAAGTATTGGAAAATTTAAAGATGAAACAAATGGTGTGCCGATGATGGAAATTGTAGCATTAATGTCCAAACTGTATTCATTTCAACTGTACATAAACGAGAGGAACGAACATCAAGTCACGAAGAAGGCCAAAGGAATAAAAACTTCTTTCCTGAAGAAGAACGTACAGTTTGAACATTATAAAAGATGTTTGTTTGAAAATGTTGAAACAACTGCAACGTTCAACACTATTAGAAGTTATAATCATCAACTTTTTAGTGTCAAACAAACAAAGTGGGCATTAAGCTACAAAGATGACAAGCGCCATATTTTAGAAGATAAAATTAATACTTTACCATTCGGCCACTACTCTCTAAACCCTATCGACCAGTAAACCTATTCTTCGTCCTCTACCTTCTTCCTTTTTCCTTTCCGTAAAGAAGAGGGGACATGGCAAGCCCAATGCCATGTTCCCTCTTTTTTACACTAATATGAAATGGCCTTGACCTATATTCAAACTATATAAATGAGAATAAACTATTTTATGGATCAGTATTTTTACATGCGGTGTACAAGCAACATCTGAAGATGGAAAGTGTGAAGGACAAGATTGTAAATGAACTACATAAACCAGCAAGAAGAAGATTTCCAAGAAGAAGTACAATCATTAAAGGAATGAATGATCTTTATCAAGCTGATCTCATTGAAATGATACCGCACAGTAAATTAAATAAAGGATTTAAATATATTTTAACAATTATAGACTGTTTTACTAAAATAGCTGACGCTTTACCATTGAAGGATAAGACTGATAAAAGTGTTACAAAAGCTATGAAAACCACAATACAAAGAAATAAATTTAAAATTAAACATCTACAGACCGATGATGGAAAAGAATATTTTAATAAAGACTTTGGAGCTTTGATGAAGAAATATCAAATAAATCATTATTCTACAAATTCTGAAGTTAAAGCTTCAATAATTGAAAGATTCAATAGAACATTAAAAGGTGCGATGTATAAACAATTTTCAAAAAGAGGATCATACGTGTGGTATGACATATTACCAAAACTTATAAAAGAGTATAACAACAAATATCATCGTAGCATTGGAATGAAACCTATCCAGGTAAATAGTGCTAATGCCAAAATTGTATTACAACGCATTAAAAATAATACAACACCAAAATTGGAAAAATTGCAACCAAAGAAGTTCAAGGTCAACGATAAAGTTCGTATAAGCAAATACAAAGGTGTATTTAGTAAAAGATATCTACCAAATTGGACTAATGAAGTATTTACAATTTATAAAGTGCAACCAACTATACCTGAAACCTATTTATTAAAGGATAACAAGGGTGAATTACTTCAAGGTGGATTTTGCGGACATGAATTGTTGAAATCAACAGTCGGTGATGTATATCTTGTCGAGAAGATTTTACAAAGGAAAAAGGATATGGTTAAAGTCCGGTGGTTAGGGTTTGATAAAAGTGAAGACTCTTGGATTCCTTCAAAAGACTTAGTATAGTAATTTAATAGCTCATTGTGTGTTTAACCTTTATACAAGATGGAGATTGTACAACAAAAAGATCGATTTAATATCAATAACATTGATGAATTGACAGTTGACAATGATAAGTTAAATCATGGAAAACATGGTGAATTACTACCAAATACGATAAGATGTCTAATAACTGGTCCTTCAAATTGTGGAAAAACTAATGTTGTTTTTAACCTTATAACTAATCCTAAAGGATTGCGTTTTAACAATATATATATTTTTTCAAAATCATTGCAACAACCAAAATATCAATTATTGGATAAAGTACTTGCAAGTGTACCTGAAGTAAATTTTTACAAGTTTAATGCCAGTGAAACAATTATGCAACCAAATGAAGCAAAACCATTTTCTATTTTTATATTTGACTATGTTTCTTGTGAAAATCATGACACAATAAGGAATTATTTTGCTATGGGAAGACATCATAATATTGATAGCATTTACATTGGTCAAACATACAGTAAAATTTTAAAACAACTTATAAGAGACAATGCAAATATGTTGATCATCTTCAAGCAAGATGAAACAAATTTAAAGCATATATATAATGATCATGTAAATGCAGATATGCCATTTGAAAAATTTAAAGAGATGTGTGGCAAAGCATGGAATGAGAAATATAGCTTTCTCGTTATTATGAAGGAAGAAGATATTAAAAATGGTAGATATCGTATAGGGTTGGATAAATTTGTATTTATGCGTTGAACTACCGATGCTACATCTAGTTACATGTTGAACTTCACAGTGTAAACATGGTGAATCAAGAAAAAATATTGAAAGAAATAAAATCACTGAGTGATTCTATTAGGATGAAGAATCGTGCATTGAGGATGGGTTTAAGTGAAAGAGAAGAATTTTTAGAGACTACATTTAAACCCATTACGGAACCTTTAAAACAGATATCAGAAACTATTGGTAAACCTCGTTATGAAGGAGATGTTTTACTACCAGTTTCTAAACAAGAAGTACAAGCATTAAAAAAAGAAGAAGATGATGATTCATATACAAGTGCTAGTGAGCAAGAAGAAACAAAAGAAGAAGAAGAACCAATTGTTGAAAAGGAAGAAGAACAGCCAATACCTGAAGCTGAACAATCTATTCCAAATTTAACTCAATTGAGTAGCGATATATTACAACATGGACCTCTTGGAAGAAAATATATAATGAAAATGCTACATGATATGAAATCAAACCCGAATTTGAGTAGATCACACGTATACGGAGCAAGAATTGATGGGAATGAATTGAAGATTGGCGATTCAAAGCTTGAAATAACACAAGACGATTACATCATTATTGGTGAGCATAGATATAAAGGAACAAAAGGATTATATGAATTAATTTTTAAAAACATACCACTAAGATATTCATCCAAAGATTTAAGTGTTTTTAAGGAGATTCTCCAAAATACTAACGCTCATAAAAGAAACTACGTAAAGGATGCAATGATTAATCGTTCACGTGCAACAAAATATAACATCGTTATAAAAAAGTTGTTTCCTCCACGAAAATTGCCAACATTACGTACTGCACCAGCGGTGAGACAACCACTGAAAAGAAAATCTTTATCACTTATGGATTTATCACTTCTTGAACAACATGGTAAAAAGAGTAAAGGAGATACTTCAACATCTGGTAAAGGATTGATGAAAAATCTATACAATACGAATGTGATTTACTACAACGATATCAATAAATTGGTTGATAGAATGAGACTATTGCATGAAGCCATGGAAGCCGGTCATACAGGTTTGAATAATGAATGGGTGGCTCTAGTTGATGAACTTAGGAATCGCGGTATAGTCGTATAATTGTCCATGGATATAAAAGAGGTGCAAGCATAAGACGTATCAGTTCTAACATGAGCGTCGACAAGTTCGGACGGTACTCCGCTTTAGGAGTGCAAGTTGGAGAAGACAGAAAAAGAAGTGGATTACCGCAAACACCTGAAGGTGACTATAGCATAAGTAATAAACGTTTAAAACTAGTTAAAGATCCAGAAGAAGATACTGATGGAGCAAATTTGAAGACAGTAAAAGAAGCTACTTCAACATCATTAAAATTACATAAGAATACTTACGATGTTAAATCACATAGATTAATTAATGTTGGTAAACCAACTGAAGGTTCTGATGCAATTACAAAAGAGTACTTATCATCTGAACTTTTAAATACTTTAAAATTGCAATGGGGTAATAACTTAAAAGATGGACAAACGTATAATGCTGGAAATTATAGAATAACCAACGTGGGAAATCCCAAAAATGATAAAGATTCAATTAATAAAGAATATTTTTATTCTATAATACCTGAAAAAACTGAACATGGATTTTCTTTTTATAAATTTATTATAAATGACATTGGATACCCAAAAGAAGACGGTGATGCTGTAAACCTAAAATGCATCAAGGACAACTGTATTTTACAAGATGCTGATGGAATAGATTGTCATGGAAAAACATTGACAAATGTAAAGTTTGGTTCTCAACCAAAAGATGCTGTTACTATGGAGCAATTATCCAAAGAATTAAAAAAAGAAACATCAAATTTTGTAAAACATGAAGATGCCGTGTTAAAGCGGGGAGATAAATTTATACATGGAAATAAAAAGTTTGATTTAATGCAAGGAAATAATGATGAATGGGATGCAGGACATAAAACAATAACAAATGGAAGATTTGGTATAAAAGATTCAGATGTACCTCTTATGGTGCAAACATTAATTGCAAGTGGTGGTAGATTAGATACATACGATGGTCGTAATAGAAGAATAAAAAATATTTATCCTGGTTATGGAGATGATGATTGTGTTACATTGAGACAAACAATAACTTGGGATAAACACTTTGGGACCAAATATGATGCAAAGATGAAGAAAATAATTAATATTTTACCAGGTGAAGATTCAAATGATGCTGCTACTATTGGACAAGTCATAACAACATCAAAAAGTGATTTAACCGCTTACACGTGTAATGATAAACGTATTATGCAGTTACAAGATCCTCAACATCCGAAAGATGCTGTAACTTTAGATTGTTTAATAAGAATAGTGGGTAATTTACTTATTGATACCCACAATCATATAGCTAGTACAACGAATCATGTGGTGATTCAACCCGATGAACGAGAAGCTTGGATTAAAAATAGAATCATAAATCAGTATATAATTAATTTGAATAACTAAGTCTTTAAATATAAAAGATTTTGCACAAGTTATTCATTTATGTAAAGTATCTCGTGGAGTAAACACACCAGTTATATAAGACAACATAATGAAGACCGTATCGCTCAGTCATCGTCAAGACAGCGGCAAGAGAGGACGTGGTATAACATCAGCTGCATTATCCCTGCTCAGACGGATTCCAGTTGGTGCTGTTGTAAATTGAACGATAGACGCTTTACCATACGAATTACATCTGCCCGGAGGTTATCAATATTGTGGACCTGGAACTAAGTTGGCAAAACGTTTAGCAAGAGGAGATCCTGGAATTAATAAATTAGATCAAGCTTGCAAAGAACACGATATAGCATATTCAAAGTATAAAGATTCAACAAATAGATCAATAGCAGATAAAATTCTAGCGGAAAAAGCTTGGCAAAGAGTAAAATCAAGTGACGCAAATATTGCAGAAAAAGCATCAGCTTGGGCAGTAACTACAGCCATGAAGACAAAAGCAAAGTTAGGTGGTGGAAGACGTCGCAGAGGAAGACCTGCAAAGAGAGGCGCTCCCAAAAGAGGTGGAAACATTAAAAAAGGACGTCGTAGAACTCATAAGGCAAGTGTAAAGAAGACTTCTGTTTGGCAAATGGTAAAAAACGGAGCAGGTTTATACCTAAGACCATACCGTGTGTACTAAATAAGAAGAATCAATTGATAATTCCAAATAAAGCCTTAACAAATCATCAGTTAAATGATTATGTAAAATGTTTGAAAATACCATTATTTCGAGGAGTTTTTATGAAAGATGCATTACCAACTAAAATATGGAAAAATGAAACTGGAATAGTAAATTTGGATTCCACCTATGGTCCAGGCACTCATTGGGTATGCTATAAAAAACTCGGACAAACCATTTACTACTTTGACAGTTTTGGCAATCTACCACCGCCAAAAGAACTGCAACATTATTTTCGAAACTCCAAAAACATTTTTTACAATTACAAAAGAGAACAACCTAACAATACTGAAATATGTGGGCATTTATGTTTGGAGTTTCTAGCGAAGAGTGTCAGTCAGCTTTAAGATGTCATCGTATACAGTGTCACTGAGTGGAAATTCATCCACATTGAAAAGTACGCTGTTCCCAGCATTGCGTCTATCCAAGGAAAGATTATGGGAAGCGGCATTACTTGATTTGACTACCTACAATTCAATTCCTAATGTTACAGAAGGAAAAAACAATTTACTACATTATTATGAAACTAAGGATGCTGCAGGAAAATACTCAGAATTGAAAATAATTACATTTCCTACTGGAGCATATGAAATTGATGACATAAACCAATTATTACAGAAACAACTCGGAGAGAATAATATCACCGTTAAAGGAAACAACAATACTTTAAAAGCAGAAATAACTTCGAAATATTATATTGATGTTGGCTTGGAAAACTCTATTGGCAGTTTACTTGGATTTACAGATACCAAAAAGAAAATCTTAACTTCTGGAACTACTCATTCAGGTGATTCAACTGTAACAATATTGAAAGTAAATAGTATCGATGTCACGTGCAACATTATACACGGATCGTATAGAGATGGAGGTAATCAACATATTTTACATACATTTTATCCAACAGTAGCTCCCGGTTTTAAAATTGTTGAGAAGCCACAAAACTTGATATACCTACCGTTAAACACCAGTTTCATTTCAGACATCGTACTGAACATATTGGATCAAGACGGTCATAGTGTTGACTTTAGAGGAGAAACAATTACTATACGGATACACATCAGAGCAACAACATAAAAGTCAACATGGGATTATCATTTAAACCGCAACGGAAGAGTCAGGAGCTCAGTAGCTCCTCGACATTGGAAGAGTTAACATCGGACAACATTCGTTTTCTACAGAAGATTGGATTGAAACTTAACAGCGATGGATATCCTGGATATATCTCAAGGACCAACGTTCGACGAAACACTATGGGAGAAGGAATATCACACGCACAACCCTTACACTTCATCAAAATTAAACAATAACGATGAAATAAGGATCCCCATTCAACAACAAGATATTTACACTTTACCATGTGAAAGTTACTTGTACATCGAAGGACGGGTATTAAAATTGGATGGAAAAAGTGCTTCAACAGTTCCTTTTATAAATAACCCGATGGCATATCTTTTTGATGAAATAAGATATGAAATATCAGGGGTGACGGTTGATTCAACAAAAAAGGTTGGTTTAACAACGACATTGAAAGGATTAACATCATTAACACCGCATGAGAATAATTCAATAGTCACTGCCGGATGGGTTGCCCCCGATAAAGACACTATAACACCAGCTTCCAACGGTCACTTTGATTTTTATGTCCCTTTACGATTGCTTTTGGGATTCGCTGAAGATTACAAACGGGTAATAATAAATGTCAAACAAGAATTAGTATTACTCAGATCTTCAACTAATAAGGACTTGATACTTGCAGACCCTGCAACTACGGAAGATAAACTGGAATGGCAACTACAGTTGGATAAAGTTGTTTGGAGAGTACCTCATGTAAGATTGGCTGATGAACATAGAATCCTATTATTGAGAAAGTTGAAATCTGACCGTGATATTGTGATGCCATTCCGAAGTTGGGAATTTCATGAATACCCTACACTACCTCAGACAGAACGACAAACATGGACCGTCAAGACATCAACTTACTTGGAACGAGCAAGGTACATAATACTCGGTTTTCAAACTAAGCGAAAAGATGTTATCACTGCAAATGCTGGTCAATTTGATCACTGTAACATAAAGAATTGTAAAGTTTTCCTAAACTCTCAATTCTTTCCCTATGACAATTTGAATGTCATGTTTAGCAAAAAACGTTTTTCCATTTTATACGATATGTATGCAAGATTTCAATCGTCATATTATGGAAAAACTAATACACCACTATTATCACCTGACCAGTATTATTCCAAGGCTCCAATAATTGTAATCGATTGTTCAAAACAAAATGAATCGGTAAAATCATCAAGTGTGGATATAAAAATTGAAATGGAATTTGAAGAACCAGTAGCGGATGGAACTTCGGCATACTGTCTAATTCTACATGATAAAATAGTTACTTACACACCGCTGACCGGAATTGTGAAGAATGTACTTTAAGAAGAATTGTACAACGACTGCAAATTTTTGAGGTTAGAATTATCTGCTTCAATTTTTGAGGTTAGAATTTCATTTGTGAAAGACAAGTTGAAAACAAACAATTATGTAATTGTATAAATTTCAAGGATTTTACGAAAAATATAAAAGCGAGAAAATAATTAGTGGAAACTTCATTCTATCTTCAACCGTCGTATGGGAAACATCATTCGCAAGATGAATTCTACTAACGGAGAAGAAAATACACCTCTAATGGATGATAATAGTTCAGATATAGAAAAACAAGTTGAACGAGAAATGGACGAGTTCCTAAAGTTTAACAAACATAAGAAGAGAGAAGAAGAAGCTGAAAAAGAAGTAAAAAGGAAGAAGGTTGAAGTTAACATTACAACCAATATTTTAACAGAAGTATTTCTTCGGATTATCTACCCAATTTCTTCATGCATGACAAACAGTATATCAGTTGGAATTTTAAAATCAATGGATTATTCACCAATTGTTATTTTAAATCATGGAAAGAAAATGGTTACTTTCAGTGAAATTACTTGGGAATCTCTCATGAAACATTTACATCTTTTGGAGTGCTATTTAAGTAACAACACTTTTGGAAGAAGAACAAGATTAAGTTTATTGGAATCAAATATTGAAGTTGATATAGTAAAACATCGTGGAGGACAAATTGTTCGCTTCAGAGATTTAACTACACATAATGTTAAATTATATTTCACTAAAGAAGAATTTTACACTTTAAGTTGTACTACCGGTCCCGTCACCAGATATTTGAAACAACTAATATTTTCAAGTGCAATAATTAAAGACTATCTAATTGATACATTGGACAAAAAACCTTTTGTTCCAATTTTATACGGTCCTGTAGATACTTCAATCTTTAATAGAATACCTCAAGAAGTTGAAATGTGGAGACAATTAAACAACTATCACACCAATTTTAATATTGATGAAGTGGCACAAGAAGTGAAAGAAGAAGAACAATCCTGTCTGTTATAAACATCGGCTCATTCAATTTTTAAGTCAGTTGTTAGTAAGACTTCATCATGAATAAACGGGTTTCGTTTTCTAATGCGCCACATATAATGGAAGTTAAAAGAGGTATAATTGAATTTCAAGCTTTCCGAGGAAATGATGGTAATTTTATTATTAAAGAATTAGTAATCTTGGACATGAACACATCAGTAGTTTATCATTATTTGTTCAAACCTCCAGTACCATTTAATAGACTAACAACTAAAGCGAAAGTTACAAACAAATGGTTGAACAAACATTTTCACAACTTAAGATGGGATGAAGGTTTCATTAATTATAACATGATACCGCACATTATGAATCATTATTGCAAAGAGTTTAAAATTATCTACACAAGGGGATTGGAAAAAGCAAATTGGATACAATCATTTACAAGCAACGAAGTGATTAATGCAATAATTGATAAAGATTTCCAATGCTACTTCAACGAACTTTGTATTTCATCAAAAAGTTTTAAACATCGAAGGTCGCAGTGCGCTTTAAAGAATGCCTACCGCTTGAACAATTTCCTTCAACAAAGTGGTGGGTGTAGTGTCAGTAGTGGGGGTAGTGTCGATTATAAAAGCTAGAGCGCTACCATGACGCAGCATGAGTATTACTCTAACCTCCGAAGAGACAACATCTCCAACGGACATTCTTATTAACAAGAAGATTATAACAACAACATCAATATGGCATCACAGAACTTACTTCAAAGTTTAGTTGATCAGTTCAACGCTCATTCTAAATCATCAATTCTACCTACAAAGAAATGTTCTGAACTAAAAGAAGAAAAACACTACATCATTCATACTATTAAGAAAATGGAAACTTCAGTAGGTGATGCTATAAATTGCACTTTGAGCGAGGCACCTTATACAATTGGTGATGAAGCAAAATTTCAGATCTTCTTACCAAAGCGCTTCATACAACTACTTCAAAATGAAGATCTTCGTATAATTCAACCCGGCGCACTCTATTTGGTATCACATGGACCCAGTGGAAACAACTCTACTGAACTTACAATTCATGTAACACCTACTACTGATTAATTTGTACATAACATTGTAAATATTTCTTTGTATTTGTTTTTTCAATAAATATGATATAAAACAAAAAAAAAATAAAAATAAAAAAAGCAACATATTGTAATGTCTTTGTACATTACAATATGTTGCTTTTTTTAAAAATTCCACAGGATGACCTTGACCCAATTTTGTATAATTATAAAAGGGGAAATGTACTTGCAAAATTCATCAGTCTACTGCTACCTTTCATACCGTACACATCTCGCTCTTAATCCCTGAATATAAAACTGCAACATGTCCCTAAAGGTCAAGTGTGCATCTTACGATACTAACACCATAACAACTTTTGAACAACTCGAAGATTTAACCAACGAAATGCGAGTTTTACTTACCGGTGGTTATCACTTAACTGTTGATGTTAGTGCTACTAATACAAGAATGTTCACTAAAACAAAATATTGCGATGATGAAATATTTATTTCTACACAACCTACAACTTCTTCATCGCCAACTGGTCAACATAACATCAAGTTCCAAAAGTATTACCAATGTTGAATAACTTTTGACAGACAAAACTACAACTAAAGAATCACGTGATCAATGTGAGTTAATAAAAAGGATGTAATACTTGTATAAATAATCATTCGCTTCTTAGCTCTCACCACGACAAGACCTATTTAAGAAAATGTTGTACAGAATGATGATTCAACTTGATGGAAAAATCTATGGAAAAGATTACAACACTGTTGAACAAATGACTAAAGATATAGATGTACTAGATAAAGAAGGATACCAAGCTAAATTAATTTTAAAATTCCCTGAAGTACATCCACTATCAATAGAAGAACTAGTTGCTATGGCTAAAGCTGAGAGAGATAAAAAGTCTGAAGAAAACAAAGAGAAACAAACTTCCTAAATTTTAATAATCCTTACACTTGTAAGGTATAATTTTTTAAAACTCCATTTGGATGACCTTGAAATTACCCCCACCACTTTTCACAGTACATAAAACTCACTATTCAACACTATACACTCTTATTCTTTCACTGGACTCCGCAGCGTCAACATGGAAGAGCAAAAATACAAGTACAAACCTCGTTACTGTTGTGAACAACAGTGTACAGATTTAGGACCAATGATGGTGGATGGGTTAGCTTGTACTAAATGTGAATTCTTCGGATCTTGTTATTGCAAATGCAAAACAAAACAACTACCAGCACCGGAATTGCGAACTTTCAAATTTTACAAATCAAGATATTTTCATACATGTTGTCCTCAAAGATGTTTCAAATTTCACCCTCTAGATCTTGCTCATTGTCAACGCACCAATTCTCATCAAGATGATTTTTGTACACATATGATAAAAAGATGTAAATACAGGTCAGATTGGTATTCCGATCCTGTAGAACCATCAAATGTGTAATTTCAGTTTTACACTCTTTTTTAAAACTTCATTTGGATGACCTTGAGATTTCCCCCACCACTAGTTCTAATTTTTATATAATATTAAATCATTCCACTTCCAACACTCTAACTAACAACATGGAAAACAAATTTATCAAATTTGAACATATAATAACTGACAGGGAGGAGATGGAAGAATTGTTTCAAAACTTACTTTCTGTCATTGACGAATATCCTATAAGATGGTTCAGAATTGTAGTTCAATATTTAAATCCTGGTGAATTGTTTTCTTCATCAAGTGAAGAAGATGAAACAACTACTTCGGTTCAAATAATTGAATTAAAAGATGGAGAAGAAGAACTAAACGTTTTATTCAATCATAAGCTCAAGGTTCCCTATATAAAAGCCCCCTCCCTAGACAGCCCCCCTCCCTAGACGCCTGCTCAAGGTCACCATTATATAAGCCCCCTCCCTATGCACCGATCCTCATTCCATCACCGACTCTCCAATAATGAACAACTCTCCATTGGCCCGAATGAATTCTAGTTTTGAAATAAATTCTAAAGAAGAGTTACAAGACATTTTTAATATTTTACAAGAACTTGTAGATAATTTTACAACCATCAAAATGAATTTGGAAATAACATACGATTGTCCTATTTGTGATAAGATTGAAAGTTCGGACGAAGACAGTTTACTAAATCTAACTCCTGCACCATCTGACACTACTGATGGTAATAATGAACAGCAAAATATTTCCCCCACCACTTCTTTGTAATTCTTCGTTCCCCCCACCACTTCTTTATTTAACTAACATTTCTCGCTTTCACTTCTCATTCCGTCTTCAACTTTTGAACTATCAACATCACTTGTTTTAAAATTTCAAACACTACAAAATCATGATGGATATGATGGATGAAGTTCCCTTCATAACTAGAATGGAAGAGGATAAATTGAAATTGGAAATTAAACGATTGGAAATGGAACGGGAAAACCAACTCGAAATGTTACATTTGTTCAAGCTTTTCAAATACATCATCTGGGGACTCTGCGTTTACCTTCTCATCGTCGTTGGTGTTTGCATTTACAACTCTGTAGTTCATCACAAAAGTTCAACTTGTTTAAACTCTGCTGTTGCACATTAATTATATGTTCACAAATAAAATTCAAAATTTACTTCAGCCTATCCCACTATCACCAACTAGTTCAACTTTGAACTATTTCTGGTAGTAGTTGGGTAGGCTTTTTTAAAACTTACTCTGAATGACCTTGACATACTTTCCAGGCTCCAGTTATAACTGTTGAATTTCAATTTTGAACTAACTCTTAATTCATGCCCAATTCTACTTCAAATTCAGGGCATATGCTCTCGCCATCTGCACCCTGCAGCTGCCCTGGCAACTGACACCATCTGACCCCTGCAGCTGCCCTGGCAGCTGACGTCACTTCCGGTTTAGAAGTGGCTTTTTCCCACTACTATATATATTTTTTTTTTTTTTAAATGTGCAGAAGTTGATGGTCCTATATAACGTTCAACATTATGAAGGTCCATGGGACATACCGTTTTTAAAAAGTACAGAATAGATTCCACAGAGTATATAACGCTATTCTGGAACTATAAACCCTTCCGAACTTTTATATTCACTGAAAATTGTTTATACTCTATAAATAAAATTATTACAGGATTTGTTGGTCCCTTGCGAAAACTTCGGAAAATGCTGTTCCTGTATAATACACCGCGTATAATGATTCTCATCATGCTGGTCCATTGCAAAATGTGATTTTGGAGGGGATGAGGGGGAATTGAAGTATAAAAAGTGTATAATCTACGTCATCATCTTGGTCCACTTAGGTCTAAGTAACCAAGAAAGTGGTTTTATTTATAGTAATTAATACTGGCAAGCTAGTATTACCAGCAGCATGAAAGTGATATTCAACAATTAAATTACATATCTATCAATCGTTTTTTTTAAGTTTAAGAAAAAAAGTTGTTTCATACTTATTGCATGAAGCTGAAATTAAATATTTTCTAGGAATAAAACAAAAGTGAATACATTTTTTAAAAGTGAATTAAAATTTGGCATATTTGTTGAGATGTATATGTTTAAAATACCATGTGTTAAAAAGACCTGGAGGAGTAAAATATTTCTTTTATTTGTCATTTTACGTAAACACAATTTGTTGTGAGTAAATTTTAAGCGTAAAAAATAAATACTCATTGAGAACAACGTGTCATATCACATGGAAATTTACCGATAAGGGAAAGTACAAACTAAAGGATTCTTTAAAATCTTAATGTTTTGTTCTTATGTCTTCAAATGCTTACATTAAAAATGTCTTTAAGTAGAAAAGCATTGCTACAAACTCAACTAGAAACTAGAAATAAAGACCCAGTCAAACATGGAGGGCGATCAAATATTGCAATAATTAAAATCCGCCAACCTGCAAGAGAAGAAGCATTGTAAATTCTCAAGAGGAAAGTTTGATTTTAAGTTTAATGCGGTAGCCTTCTGACGGATGCGTTTTGGAGTTGACCATGCTTTTTATACTTGAATTATCTTCATTTGGTTGCTTGGGGGTATTAACATACGTTTAGAAATATTGACTTATATCTATATCATTTGAAAGGAAACTTTAATACCTAGGGCCCTATGAAATCAACAATTTTATTTTATTGATTGTTTGATTAATAAACAACAAAGTAATCTTAACATTAACCGGCTTGACATGAAATAATGGATTTTTACTCTGAATGATTACAATCACACGTCCATAAGGATCATAGCTCGTTTTGAACATTAAGTTTTGTTTAAAATATGCTCAAGGATATATCTTTATTTCATTTTATTTAAATTTAATGCTCATTCATTTATTAGTACCACTTATCACAGAATCAACTTTGACGGGCATTTAATGTCGGGGGCCAGGATGGTTGAACTTCAACTATTACTACCTGTAATATAGCGGAGTGTATGCTGGCTGTTTTGTTACATCCTTAAATAAATATTGTATTTATTTAGACCTGCTTGTTATTAATAATGAACCACTTGCTAACCCTGTAATACATTGCAAAAAAGTATTACCTCATTTGCAGTTTTCATAATCTTGGAAATATCATGATTAAAAGAATAATTAAAAATGCAACCGAGTAAGTATTTCAAGGTAGATGAAGTATGGGATTAAATGTCCAACGCAAACCATTCTATTTCATAGTTCAAGACCACATGTAAAAAAACCTAACAGTGAGGATTCCCAAACATTCGAAAACAATATCAGAATCATTAAATGAAGTTAAAATTGTAAACTATCTAATAAAACAATCAAATTCATAAAGTAGTATAAAACAATGAATTATGGATATTTATGTTTTAATCCAATTTTTCATTACATAGTTTTCCAGACGGACAACTTATTTTATATTTATAATAATGTTTTCATAAGTTTTTTTGATGTTTTCCACAACTATAATATAATTTTATTAATTTGTTATGAAACAAAGTTCTTTAAATTCATTATTGCTTTGAGTTATTTCTTTACTACTTTTAAAACACTTAAAATTTAAAAAATTAAAAATAGAATTCCCAAAGAATGTTTTTATTAACAACGCCTCTGTATTTTTCGATAAGCTTTTCATTATGCTATTTAATACGCTAAGGGGTTTTTGTCTTTAGAATTCCTCCTACAATTTTCAGCCGATTTTCAAGTTTTTGGTGTCGTTGGATAGGGCTTGGTCTGGAGCTGTTTCCATAAAAAACTGATGGGAATCGGACTGAAAATAAAAGCACTATCCACCATTGAAATCTCAAAATTTCCCATTAAAATAACATTGGGATTGAATAAAGCATTTTAAACATCTGTTAATAATCAGCTGTAAATATTGTTGTAGTTATTGGTTATTGCAAATATTCACATTATTGGGTTGGTCGGATGTATTTGATTTAGAGCTAAAGTAACATTTGTACTGTACTGAAATAAACTGCTTGATTTCGAGCAACACGTATACTAGTATCCTTTAAAATATTAATGATCTCATTCATTTCTGTTTATCACATAGTTAATTGTAATTTTTCTTACTTTTTTTCTTATTGGCGTATAATATGAACGCAATGAAAATAATTTATATAACAATTATATGAATGTTACTTAAAAAATACACAATAAAAGATAAAAGGAATAAAAAGTAGTTAAATTACTAATTACTAGGAATCGCCCATGGTTGAAATTCGGCCAAAAATTAAGTTTATCTTGAGCCAATTAGTCTTAAAATGTTTTATAATTCAAACATATGTTCTTCCTGATTTGCTGAATTTTTTTTACAACATCTGTTTAATGATCCTTCTCTCATAAGATTAACATTGCAACTTTTAACACCAGGAGGGCGTAGCCCTGATGGCAAATGTAAATTATAATAGGATTCTGCTCATCTACAGGACTACATTTCTGATGGTATTCGCGGATTTCTCCTACGATGCACACAAGCTGAGAAATAGGGATGAAAAGAAACATGCTTGCCTATTAATATCTACTAGGGATCGCCTCCTGATCGAAATTCGACCAAAATTTCAGTTGATCTTGACCCAAGAAGTTTAAAAACATCTTATAACTGAAACATCTGTCCTTCCTGTTTTCCTATCAGTTGTTTTACAACAGCTGTTTAATGATTCAATGAATTATCCTTTATTCATAAAATTAACATTGGAACTTTGAAAGCCTGTGGGTCGTAGCCCTGAAATCAGATGTGAATTTGTATGGGATTCTGCTCACCTACAGGACTATGCCTTTCTAACGGTATGCGCGGATTTCTCCTGCGATGCACACGAGCTGGGAAAAAGAGGAAACGAAACATGCGTACCTAATAGGCCCTCTTTAAAATACTTAATCCCAGACAAGGAAGTATACAGTGAGACTGCCGTGCACCACGCACTGCCGACCGCGTTGAAACTTTTGTCTTGAATCTATTTTCATCAAGTATAAGTCGTAAATCAATAAAAAATTAAAAAATTCAATTGCTTCTCTCAAAATCACATATTTTGATAGTTCCTCTGATGGAAAGAAATTTTAATCGCCGGTTAACTTTTTTATGTAATGTATTAAAACTAGTACAAAAAAAATATTCTAATATTTAAATTTTTTGAGAAAAAAATATTTATAACTGTATTGTCATAGTTATAATTCAATGCCCCATGCTCATGAAAAGCTAAGCATTTTTATCTCAATCTTAACTGCATTTAATTGAAACTTATTTGATCAGCAAACATTTAATGTTTTTGCACTCAAAATCACGATTTCGTCTTTCTGTCATCTACTGCTATGGCGGATTTCGTTTCAACTGCTTTAAATGCAGCATCACCATGGAAAGTCACCATGGTTGATCAGCTATCACCCGTCTATTGGTCTCATGTGGTTGTTGCTTAGAAAATCCGAAATACTTTGAAATTAGACACGCTACCCTCATATTGTGGCGGCACGGAATGGGTGGAGGTTATCGCAAGAACGGTTTTTATAGAGGATGTGCGTAATGCTATGGACATCCGGCGTTAATCTGTTTTGATAATTTGCACCTTCGGCCGAAAGATATCATCATCAACATCAGAGAGGTGTTTTGAAATTAATGTCGACTGGGCATACAAAGAACTAAATTTCCATTATATAAGCATTATATATTTAAATAGCGTTGTCTACCTCATATTCCAAATTTTTAGCAAATATTTTTTTTCATTTAGATTCGGATATAGTTTTAAAACACAATATTTTATCTAAATTAGTTGTATGTATCATACTGAAATAGTAGTTTTCATTAATAAGATGGAACGTGAAATTTTTCTGTGCGTATTAGCGTTTTAGGACTAAGGCTAAGGCAAGCTTGGATTAAGTGACTAAGCACAGAAAATACACTGTCTGTTTGAGTGATGAACAAAGTTTTTCATCACATTGCAAAAATATAAAATTAATAACTAATCCTAATATAAATAATTTACAATTTCATCATTGTAACTTACATTTAGTAGGCTGGTTGACTTCCATCTTAATTTAAATATTCTTAAAATTAGCTATGTGAGTGGAATGAATGAAATGCCGATATAAAGTATGTAAAATGTAGGCTGCAAGTAGGTTTTTTTAACATTTTAGTCTTATTCTTTTGGATTTAAAAGATTTTTGCTTAGAAGAAAACTTTTTCATCACACTGCACAGAACAGCCGTTTTATGGCTTGTAATTAGACCACAAATTAGGTGTTTTCTGTAACCTTTTAAAGGTACAAAAAATATGTTAATTTCTTCATGTGCTAACCTCAAAATTCAATTTTACTTCAGCAGAAATCGTACTAATCCAAAACAAATAAGACTAAAAAAAACCACTTTTAGACTACAGTTTGAATGCAATTTTTTACATTTCATTTACATATCAGCTGTCTTTAAGACATATTTAAATTCAGAAAAAAATTATTGGTTAAGAAGACCAATAAACTCAGAAATCACATTAAAATAAAAAATATCAAAATTAATAACTCGGTGTCTTATTTTACTTGAGATTGCAGTGCATGGCGATCTCATTTTTATCCAGCAGTAGCTAGAATAAATCTCGTTCAGGTTTCGATGGAGGGGGTAAGCGGGATGATGCCACACACTTCCCCTAGATTTCTCGTCATAATTCCATCAGATACCAACATCTTCTGGTTTTACAAAATATAAAATTTACAATAACACTGATGTTGTTGGTCTACTTTAATGGCGGGCTTTGTAAAAACGGTCACATAGTGCTGGTCCACTTAAAAAACAAGATGGTGGTTTTATAAACTTGATCATATCAAGCTGGTCGGACCTGCTTAATGTAACAGTGGACCATGAACTGCTATCGGACCTGCTATGTTCTGCAGAGAAATAGAGGGTGGACCATCAATAGTGGGGTTTTTATATCTATATATATATATATATATATATATATATATA
>CM061533.1:121551181-121652849 GCA_030545055.2 Neoaliturus tenellus | reverse complement strand
CCATATATATATATATATATACCATATGGTGTATATATATATATATATACACCATATATATATATATATATATATATATATATATATATATATATATATATATATATATATATATATATATATATATATATATATATATATATATATATATATATATATATATATATATATGAACGAATGGTATTTTCTCCCTTTATAAGAAGACTTTTAAAATATTAAACAATTCACATTTAAAATTTGTTATGCACATTTAAACATATTTAATTCATAAAAAATTCGGAGAAAATTTTAATTTTCATAATTTGTTTTTTATTTGAAATGTGAACTGTTAGCTAGTACTATACATGGTACACTTTACAAGGGTGGAAACGTGACACTTTCTTTACTGGGAAACGTTTCTTTCAAGAAACCTGATATACTTCCATTAGTGGAAAAGCGGCTCTATAAAAAGTGGCAATGCTTTTTAAGAGTTTGATATGTAACTCAGCAGGAAATAAACTCTTGTACGTTACAACAAAACGTTATAAAAGTAGTTGTTATTCCAAAATATTCAATCAAATTATTATATATATTACCACAATATAATATTTTGACAGGCATTCCCGTAGCACTATTTTTTAGCACTATTTAGGTCTATTGATATACCTATTGTATATCATTTTGAAAGCATTACCCGAATAAAATTTTCAATTGATTGTTCATTTGAGCACTGAAATGGGTTATTTTTTATATCTACTATTTTAATGGTACTAAATTTTTCAACCAATTACGTCATAGCTTTTTTAGAATTAAAAAAAAAAAAACATTAACTTTTTATTTCAAAATGTTAATTATTTTTATTTCAAAATAACCAAAATTTGAATTAAATATTCTAATTATTTTATTGTTCGAAAATGCACTCTAATTTACTGTTCCAGTGAAGGGAAGTGGCTTCCAGACAAGATAACTTATTTACACTAGACGCATTAGCCTGGTGTACCTGACTGCATTACAGGCGGCTCATTAACATCTTGTGGCTTCATTTTAATTTAGTTTAACCAGAAAGTTATTATTTGGATACTATAAATGTAGCAATGTAGAAAAGCATGATGTGATTATGTAAGGGAAGTTTTTGAATGATTATGTTCAATACCACACTTTCATTATTGGCTTTATAAAAAGGCAGCAAAGTTTAAGTTTTCTGGCATAGTAAACCTTAAAAAAGTCAAGAAAATTTTCCTTGTATTGTTTTTGTATATTGTTACGTATTTACAACACCTTTAAAGGAATGTTATATAGCATAGTTGTTATTATTTATTTACACAATATATAATTTAAGTGGTATCTTATAAACCATTTTCTGTAATATTCCTCGTATAAAAATATCTTTTCTTTTATTAAAATATTTTGAATTCGTACATTATATAGAACGAACATATTATTAGTTGCTTTTTTCAGTAATTTCTCCTCACAAGCTGCAAAAGGCATGGTGCAAAACAAAACCAAATGCATTATGGCTGCATATCTGTTTTACACATGTGCCCAGGCTATGGTTATATAATGAAGTTCTGTCATCTGCAATGCTCTTTGGGAAATGAAATTCTGGGATGAATATTTATTAATTAAAGGGGATTCAGGACAGCCCTCGCTCAAAACTAATTTACGGTTATAATCATTCTCTTGAACCTTATGTAATAAGCATTAAACATAGAAATTCGTTTTTGTAAAATAACTTTATTGATTTTGAGTGGAATAAATAAATTATTTATTTTATATTTTTTGGAATGTTTAATATTAAAAGGATAATCAATCTCAAAACTAACAGAAACTATTGAAACTGTAATTATTTTACTTTTTAGTTTACATCTGATTTGTCTTTGCAGCCAAAAAAATAGAATATAAAGTGTATTTACAATCATAAAATTTGTTCAGAAAAATTGTGTCTTCAATACAGGTTAATCATAAATGAATTTCAACATCTAACTGGTTTATCACGTTCTCAACGGTCGCAATAACAACAAAAAGTCACTAGTCTATAATTTACGAATGTAGTTTACGTGGTACAATTCTAACATACAGTATTTCGTTATAGTTCTGAAACCTTACAGAGCTCCCAATTACAAATTGTAAATTTAAAATTTATAGGAACTCTCTTTATAATGTGTCAGTCAAGTTAAAGTAACATTTTAACATTATTACAATTACTTATTTCGTTTTGAAGTAATGACTAAAGAATAACTAATGAGTTAAGGAATGATGTTCACAAGAGGACAAATTAATATTTCTCTTATATAATCTGTAATATATACAAAGGTTAACAGTGTTATGAAACATTTATTAATATAATTATATTACATTTTAGTAGAGACAAATATCAGCCATTATCATTGGGTAAGAGACTTATGACCAAATAGCATTCTAAAGGGAATATTATATTGTATTATAAAACAATTTAAATATGTCTTTCGATTGCGCTTGAGGTGAACTCTGTTACACTTGTAGGTTGTATCGCATGTGGTGAGATATTGGGCTCATATAAGACACTTTGCACATATTTAAGGAGTCAGTAGTCATATTTATAAATTGCTTGTGCTTATGAAAACGACTCTCACACTTTTACCCAAAGTTATAAAGATGTTTCGATAGTAAAATACAAGAAATAGATTTCCCTTATTTTTAATGTTTTCGTAACTTTGGTTTTTACTAATGAGTCCTAGCGTAATTTTAACATCTAATTTAATATTTAAGTAAATTAAGTTTAATTTTTTTATAAAAAGTTTTCTTCCCAATAAATATTATACCAATTATATTTTCTTTGCCATTGTATTTATATACTGTATATAATACTTTATAAAAGAGTAGAGTTAACGGATCCATAAAATAAATGCGGGGCAGGTTTAGAGGTAACAAGCCGGACGCCGGGAGCGGCTCTGTATTTCATCCCCTCCCCTCCTGCCATCACCCCTCCCCCACATCAATCCCACCCTCTCTCTCTCACCGTACCTTTTCTGTCCGTCCTCTCCTTTATAGTCACAGATTTCAATAAAAAAATAATATTCTTTGTAAGTTGTTTGTGGAATTATCTGTCCATATTTATGATGTATTTATACCAATATATATTTATTTAATTTACGTTAAGGTAAGGTATGCATATAAAATTCGTTACTAGTAGTTAGATTTGGCCACTTCTGGCACAGGCCAGCTGCCCCGGAAGCCACGTGCCGGGGCACATAGCTTCCGGTCGTATATTAAATGAGGGGTGAGGAGGTGGGGCGAGCGTTTGAAGTAGATTTGCGCATAAATTAAAAGTTAGTTCAAGACTGAAATTCAACAATTTGGGGTTGAACAAAATGTGCGCATAAATTAACCGGGTTCAACTAAAACTCCGCATAAATTAAAAGTTAGTTCAAAACTGAAATTCAACTTGATAATTGGGTTACGGAAAGTATGTCAAGGTCATCCCGAGTAAGTTTTAAAAAAGCCTATCCCGCTACCACAGGAAATAGTTCTGAGAGTTGAACTATCCGGTGATAGCGGGATAGGTAGATTTAAGTTTTGAACTTTATTCGTAAAAACAAATACAATCAATGTGCAAAAACAAATACAATCAATGTGCAATACAAGTTGAATTTTTGTGATGAAATACGGAGTTGTAAAAGCAAACGCCGACGACGAGGATAAGGTACAGGCAGAGTCCCCAGATGACATACTTGACAAGTTTGAAGAAACGTAATATTTCGAGTTGGTTTTCCCGTTCCAATTGCAAACGTTTAATTTCCAATTTCAATTTTTCTTCTTTCATCTTTTCCTCTTCCATCCTTGTGACGAAGGAAACTTCATCCATCATATCCATCTTTAGTGTTGTTTTTTGGTGTTTGAAATTTTGAAACAAGTGATGTTGATAGTTCAAATGTTGGAGACGGAATGAGAAGTGAAAGCGAGGAACGTTAGTTAAACGAAGAAGTGGTGGGGGGAAGTTGAATTACAAAGAGGTGGTGGGGGGAAGTTGAATCACAACGAAGTGGTGGGGGAAGGAGGTTGCTCACCATTTGCTTCCGTACTTGTTGTTGTCGTGTCTGATTGTAGAGGTGTAAGTGGAGTAAGATTAAGCAAACTATCTTCATCAGAACTGTCAACCTTATCACAAATAGGACAGGCGTAAGTTATTTCCAGATTCATTTTAACAGTGTTGAATTTACTAACAATTTCGTGTAAAGTATTAAATATTTCTTGCAAATCTTCTTTAGAATTTACTTCGAAACTAGAATTCATTCGTGCCAACGGAGAGTTGTTCATCGTGCGAGAGTCGGTGATTGAATGAAGATCGGTGCATAGGAAGGAGGCTTATTTGTCGGTGAGCATGAGCTTGTTATTAAATAAATAGCCAAGTTCCTCTTCTTCGTCTTTCAATTCAAATATTTTAGCTGAAGTAGTAGGCGTTGTTTCGTCTTCACTCGATGATGAAGAAAATTGAAATATCCTAGCTGAAGTAGTAGTCGTTGTTTCGTCTTCACTAGATGATGAAGAATCACGAGGACGTAAATAGTGAACATCAAGTCTGATCCATCTCATAGGATATCTATCCATGACAGAGAGCAAACTTTGAAATATTTCCTCCAATTCTTCTCTGTCAGTTATTATATGTTGAAACTTGACGAAAGGCGATCCCATGTTGTTAGTTAGAGTGTTGGAAGTGAAATAATACAAAGGCGGATTCAATAAGATACAAAACTTAAATTAATGGTGGGGGGAAGTCTAAAAACCAATGGTGGGGGAAATCTCAAGGTCATCCAATTGAAGTTTTAAAAAAGAGTGTAAAACTAAAATTACACATTCGATTGTTCTACAGGATCGGAATACCAATCTGACCTGTATTTACATCTTTTTATCATATGTGTACAAAAATCATCTTGATGAGACTTGGTGCGTTGACAATGAGCTAAATCGAGAGGATGAAATTTGAAACATCTTTGAGGACAGCATGTATGAAAATATCTTGATTTGTAAAATTTGAAAGTTCGCAATTCCGGCGGCGGTAGTTGTTTTGTTTTGCACTTGCAGTAACAAGATCCAAAAAATTCACATTTAGTGCAAGCTAACCCGTCCACCATCATTGGTCCTAAATCTGTACATTGTTGTTCACAACAGTAACGAGGTTCGTACTTGTACTTTTGTTCTTCCATGTTGACGCTGCTGAGTCCAGTGAAAGAATAAGAGTGTATAGTGTTGAATAGTCAGTTTTATGTATTACAAAAAGTGGTGGGGGTAATTTCAAGGTCATCCAAACGAAGTTTTAAAAAATTATACCTTACTAATGTAAGGAATGTTTATACTTAAGAAGTTCATTTCTGTTTATCTTCTTCAGACTTTGTCTGTTTCTGTTTGTTTTCTTCAGCCTTTTTCTCTCTCTCCGCTTTAGCCATAGCGATAAGTTCTTCAGTCGATAGTGGATGTACTTCAGGAAATTTTAAAATTAATTTAGCTTGATATCCTTCTTTAGTTAATATATTTAAATCTTCGGTCATTTGTTCAACAGTGTTGTAATCTTTTCCATAGATCTTTCCATCAAGTTCAATCATCATTCTGTATAACATCTTTAAAATTAGGTGTTCACGCAGCGAGAGTCGGGAAGCGAATGATTATTTATACAAGTATCATTCCCTTTTTATCAACTTGACATTGATCACGTGATTCTTTAATTTTACTTGTTAAAAGTTATTTAACATTGGTAATACTTGTGAAACTTGATGTTATGTTGACCAGTCGGCGATGAAGATGTTGTAGGTTGTGTAGAAAGAAATACTTCATCATCGCAGTATTTTGTTTTAGTAAACATCCTTATATTAGTAGCACTAACATCAACAGTTAAGTGATAACCACCGGTAAGTAAAACTCGCATTTCGTTGGTTAAATCTTCAAGTTGTTCAAAACTCGTAATGGTGTTGGTATCGTAAGATGCACACTTGACCTTTAGGGACATGTTGAAGTTTTGTATTTAGTTATAGAGAGCGAGATGTGTACGGTACGAAAGCTAGTCGTAGACTGATGAATTTCACAAGTTGATTTTCACTTTTATTATCACACAAAATTGGGTCAAGGTCATCCCGTGGAATTTTTAAAAAAAGCAACATATTGCTATGTACAAAGACATAACAATATGTTGCTTCTTTTATCTTTTTTTTTTGTTTTATATCATCTTTATTGAGAAACCATTACAAACACATATATTTACAATGCTATGTACAAACTAGTTAGTAGAAGGTGTTACATGAATAGTTAGTTCAGTTGAGTTGTTTCCACTCGGTCCGTGTGAAACCAAATAGAGTGCGCCGGGTTGAATAACACGAAGATCTTCATTCTGTAAAAGTTGTACAAATCGTTTCGGTAGGAATATCTGAAACTTCGGTTCGTCACCAACTGTATACGGCGCCTCGCTCAATGTGCAATTAATAGCATCACCAACTGAAGTGTCCATCTTCTTGATTGTATGTATGATGTAATGTTTTTCTTCTTTTAGTTCAGAACATCTCTTCGTCGGTAAGATTGTTGATTTTGAATGAGCGTTGAATTGATCAACCAAATTTTGAAGAAAGTTCTGCGATGCCATCTTGATGTTATTGTTAATCTTCTTGTTAATCTTCTTGTTAATAATAATGTCCGTCGGAGATGTTGTCTCTTCGGAGGTTCGAGTAATACTCATGCTGCGTCATGGTAGCGCTCTCACTTTTATTACCGACATTACCCCCACCATTCTGTTGAAGGAAATTATTCAAGCGGTAGGCATTCTTCAAAGCGCACTGTGACCTTCGATGTTTAAAACTCTTTGATGAAATACAAAGTTCATTGAAATAGCATTGGAAATCTCTATCTATTATTGCATTTATCACTTCGTTGCTTGTAAATGATTGTATCCAATTAGCTTTTTCCAATCCTCTTGTGTAGATAGTTTTGAACTCTTTGCAGTAATGATTCATAATGTGCGGCATCATGTTATAATTAATAAAACCTTCATCCCATCTTAAGTTGTGAAAATGTTTGTACAACCATTTGTTTGTAACTTTCGCTTTAGTTGTTAGTCTATTGAATGGTAATGGAGGTTTGAATAAGTAATGATAAACTACAGATGTGTTCATATCCAAAATTACTAATTCTTTTATAATAAAATTTCCATCATTTCCTCGAAAAGCTTGAAATTCAATTATACCTTTTTTAACTTCCATTATATGTGGCGCATTAGAAAACGAAACCCGTTTGTTCATGATGAAGTCTCGTCAGCAACTGACTTGTATTACAAACACGATTGTTCTTCTTTAACTTCTTGCGCTTCTTCGTCGATATTAAAGTTGGTGTGATAGTTGTTCAATTGTCTCCACATATCCACTTCTTGAGGTATTCGATTAAAAATTGAAGTATCCACGGGACCGTATAAAATTGGAACGAAAGGTTGTCTGTCCAATGTATCGATTAGATAGTCTTTGATTATTGCACTTGAAAATATTAGTTGTTTCAAATATCTGGTGACGGGACCGGTAGTACAACTTAAAGTGTAAAATTCTTCTTTAGTCAAATGTAATTTTACATCATGTCTAGTTAAATCTCTGAAGCGAACCATTTGTCCCCCACGATGTTTCACTATATCAACTTCAATATTTGATTCCAATAAACTTAATCTTGTTCTTCTTCCAAATGTGTTGTTACTCAAATAACATTCCAAAAGATGTAAATGTTTCATAAATGATTCCCAAGAAGTTTCAGTGAATGTAACCATTTTATTTCCATGATTTAAAATAACAATCGGTGAATAATCCAATGATTTTAAAATTCCAACTGAAATACTTTTCGTCATGCATGATGAAATGGGGTAGAAAATCCGAAGAAATACTTCTGTTAAAATATTAGTTGTAATGTTAACTTCAACCTTTTTTCTTTTTACTTCTTTTTCAGCTTCTCCTTCTTCTTTTTCTTCTTCTCTCTTCTTATGTTTGTTAAACTTGAGGAACTCGTCCATTTCTCGTTCAACTTGTTTTTCTATATCTGAACTATTCTCATCCATTAGAGGTGTATTTTCTTCTCCGTTAGTAGAACTCATCTTGCGAACGATGTTTCCCATACGACGGTCGAATATAAAATGAACTTTCCACTCATGATTTTCTCTCTTTTATGTTTTTCGTGAAATCCTTGAAATTTATACAATCACATAAATGTTTGTTTTCAACTTGTTTTTCACAAACGAAATTCTAACCTCAAAAATTGAAGCAGATAATTCTAACCTCAAAAATCTGCAGTCGTTGTACTAATTCTTTTTAAAGTACATTCTTCACAATTCCGGTCAGCGGTGTGTAAGTAACTATTTTATCATGTAGAATTAGACAGTATGCTGAAGTTCCATCTGCTACTGGTTCTTCAAATTCCATTTCAATTTTTATATCCACACTTGATGATTTTACCGATTCATTTTGTTTTGAACAATCGATTACAATTATCGGAGCCTTGGAATAATACTGGTCAGGCGATAATAGTGGTGTATTAGTCTTTCCATAATATGACGATTGAAATCTTGCATACATATCGTATAAAATGGAAAAACGTTTTTTGCTGAACATGACATTCAAATTGTCATACGGAAAGAATTGAGAGTTTAAGAAAACTTTACAATTCTTTATTTTACAGTGATCAAATTGACCGGCATTTGCAGTGATAACATCTTTTCGCTTAGTTTGAAAACCGAGTATTATGTACCTTGCCCGTTCCAAATAAGTTGATGTCTTGACGGTCCATGTTTGTCGTTCTGTCTGAGGTAGTGTAGGATATTCATGGAATTCCCAACTTCGGAATGGCATCACAATATCACGGTCAGACTTTAACTTTCTCAATAATACGATTCTATGTTCATCGGCCAATCTTACATGAGGTACTCTCCAAACAACTTTATCCAATTGTAGTTGCCATTCCAGTTTATCTTCCGTAGTTGCAGGGTCTGCAAGTATCAAGTCCTTGTTAGTTGAAGATCTGAGTAATACCAATTCTTGTTTGACATTTATTATTATTCGTTTGTAATCTTCAGCGAATCCCAAAAGCAATCGTAAGGGTACATGAAAATCAAAGTGACCGTTGGAATCCGGTGTTATAGTGTCTTTATCAGGGGCAACCCATCCGGCGGTGACTATTGAATTCTTCTCATGCGGTGTTAATGATGTTAATCCTTTCAATGTCGTTGTTATACCAACCTTTTTTGTCGAATCAACTGTCACCCCTGATATCTCATATCTTATTTCATCAAAAAGATATGCCATCGGGTTATTTATAAAAGGAACTGTTGAAGCAGTTTTTCCATCCAATTTTAATACCCGTCCTTCAATGTACAAATAACTTTCACACGGTAATGTGTAAATATCTTGTTGTTGAATGGGAATCCTTATTTCATCGTTATTGTTTAATTTTGATGAAGTGTAAGGGTTGTGCGTGTGATATTCCTTCTCCCATAGTGTTTCGTCGAATGTCGGTCCTTGAGATATATCCAGGATATCCATCGTTGTTAAGTTTCAATCCAATCTTCTGTAGAAAACGAATGTTGTCCGATGTTAACTCTTCCAATGTCGAGGAGCTACTGAGCTCCCGACTCTTCCGTTGCGGTTTAAATGATAATCCCATGTTGACCTTTATGTTGCCGCTCTGATGTGTATCCGTATAGTTATCGTTTCTCCTCTAAAGTCAACACTAACACCGTCTTGATCCAATATGTTCAGTACGATGTCTGAAATGAAACTGGTGTTTAACGGTAGGTATATCAAGTTTTGTGGCTTCTCAACAATTTTAAAACCAGGAGCCACTGTTGGATAAAATGTATGTAAAATATGCTGATTCACTCCTTCTCTATACGATCCGTGTATAATATTACACGTTACATCGATGCTATTGACTTTCAATATTGTGACAGTTGTATCACCTGAATGAGTAGTTCCAGGAGTTAATATATTCTTTTTTGTATCTGTAAATCCAAGTAAACTGCCAATGGAGTTTTTGAAACTGACATCGATATAATATTTTGAAGTTATTTCTGCTTTTAAAGTATTATTGTTTCCTTTAACGGTGATATTTTCTTCTCCGAGTTGTTTTTGTAGTAATTGGTTTATATCATCGATTTCATAAGCTCCAGTAGGAAATGTAATTATTTTCAATTCTGAGTATTTTCCTGAAGCATCCTTAGTTTCATAATAATGTAGTAAATTGTTCTTTCCTTCCGTAACATTGGGAATTGAGTTGTAGGTAGTTAAATCAAGTAATGCCGCTTCCCATAATCTTTCCTTGGACAGACGCAATGCTGGGAACAGCGTACTTTTCAATGTGGATGAATTTCCACTCAGTGACACTGTATACGATGACATCTTAAAGCTGACTGACACTCTTCGCTAGAAACTCCAAACATAAATGCCCACATATTTCAGTATTGTTAGGTTGTTCTCTTTTGTAATTGTAAAAAATGTTTTTGGAGTTTCGAAAATAATGTTGCAGTTCTTTCGGCGGTGGTAGATTGCCAAAACTGTCAAAGTAGTAAACGGTTTGTCCGAGCTTTTTATAGCATACCCAATGAGTGCCTGGACCATAGGTGGAATCCAAATTTACTATTCCAGTTTCATTTTCCCATATTTTAGTTGGTAATGCATCTTTCATAAAAACTCCTCGAAAAAATGGTATTTTCAAACATTTTACATAATCATTTAACTGATGATTTGTTAAGGCTTTATTTGGAATTATCAATTGATTCTTCTTATTTAGTACACACGGTACGGTCTTAGGTATAAACCTGCTCCGTTTTTTACCATTGACCAAATAGAAGCTTTCTTTACTGTTGCTTTACGAGTTCTACGACGTCTCTTCTTAATGTTTCCACCTCTTTTGGGAGCTCTTCTCTTTGCAGGTCTTCCTCTGCGACGTCGTCTTCCAGCACCAAATTTAGCTTTCGTCTTCATGGCTGTAGTTACTGCCCAAGCCGCTGCTTTTTCTGCAATACTTGCGTCACTTGATTTTACTCTTTGCCAAGCTCTTTCCGCTAGAATTTTATCCGCTATTGATCTATTTGTTGAATCTTTATACTTTGAATATGCTATATCGTGTTCTTTGCAAGCTTGATCTAATTTATTAATTCCAGGATCTCCTCTTGCTAAACGTTTTGACAACTTAGTTCCAGGTCCACAATATTGATAACCTCCGGGCAGATGTAATTCGTATGGTAAAGCGTCTATCGCTCGATTCAAAACAGCACCAATTGGAATCCGTCTGAGCAGGGATAATGCAGCTGATGTTAAACCACGTCCTCTCTTGCCGCTGTCTTGACGACGACTGAGCGATACGGTCTTCATTATGCTGTTTTATGTAACCAACGTCTTCACTCTATGAAATACTTTATGATAATGAATCCTTTTTTTGTGTATTCCATACTTAAATATTCATAAGTTTTACTAGTATCTATCAATGATTTCATCTTTAATCCATTGGTTTCTCTGAGAATCTTCGATTTTATTGTGTTTCATCGATGCATTAATCAAATGATTATGCATATCAATAACTACATTACCTACAAGATTCATTACATACTCTACATTAGTAGCATCTTTGTTACGTGTAGGATTATCAAGATTTGTGATACGTTTACCATTACATGTATACACAGATGGATCGTTATTAGAGGTTGCTATAACTTGATTAATAGTAGCAACATCATTCGGAGCTATTCCTGCTGATATGTTAGATATTCTTTTATTTTTTCCATCATATACGTTATTTATTTTATCTCTAACTATAGTTTGTTTTACAACAACACAATCCTGATCATCTTTACCAGATTTAACTTCGGTTAATCGTCTGCCTCCACATATAAAGTTAACACCAGTAGCTGATAGTTGTGGCACTTGTGTTAAAATAACAGCATCATGTTCTTCCGTGCCTAAACTTATATTTGACAATCTTTTATTTTTTCCATCCCACTTGTTATTTTGTAGTTGTAGTAAGGTAAACTTTTCACTTCCTTGCACAAACTCATCACCTTTCTTTGACACCACCTGATTTTGTTTAACAAAAGCGGATGTTCCTTTCTTCAAGCTTTCATTCATTTGTCTCACAGTAGCAGCATCCGATGGAGTTGAACCATCTTTCAGATTGGACAACACTTTTCCATGACAATCAATAACAGCACCATTATATAAAATACAATTATCTTTAATGTATTTAATATTAACACCATCACTTTCTTCTTTAGGATATCCAATATCGTTTATAGTATATTTATAGAAGGAAAATCCATCTTTTTTCTTTTCTGGTATTACAGAATGCAAATAACGCTTATTGATTGTATCTGTATCCTCGGTTGGATCTGCAACATTAGTTATTTTATAATTTAAAGCATTGTACTTTTTTCCACTTTTAGTCTTTTCCAACAGTAAAGCGTATTCCATCGCAGATAGAAAATAACCTTTATTAACAACATCTCCATTGTTGACTGGTTTTGCAACATTAATAACCCTGTGAGATTTTGCATCATACAGTTGGTTGTTGTCGAGTTTTAAACTTGTAGATGTTTCCTCCTTTACTGTTTTTAAATTTGTTGCATCTCCATCTTCTTCTGGATCCTTAACAAACTTTAAACGTTTATTATTTATGTTATAGTCACCTTCGGGTGTTTGCGGTAATCCACTTCTTTTTCTGTTTTCTCCAACTTGCACTCCTAACGCGGAGTATCGTCCGAACTTGTCGACGCTCATGTTAGAACTGACACATTATACGCCTGCAACTCTTATATATCCGCGGACAATTATACGATTATGCCGCGATTCCTGAGTTCGTCAATCAGAGCTACCCATTCATTATTTAAACCTGTATGACCGGCTTCCATGGCTTCATGCAATAGTCTCATTCTATCAACCAATTTATTGATGTCGTTGTAGTAAATCACATTCGTATTGTATAGATTTTTCATCAATCCTTTGCCAGATGTTGAAGTATCTCCTTTACTCTTTTTACCATGTTGTTCAAGAAGTGATAAATCCATAAGTGATAAAGATTTTCTTTTCAGTGGTTGTCTCACCGCTGGTGCAGTACGTAATGTTGGCAATTTTCGTGGAGGAAACAACTTTTTTATAACAATGTTATATTTTGTTGCACGTGAACGATTAATCATTGCATCCTTTAAGTAGTTTCTTTTATGAGCGTTAGTATTTTGTAGAATTTCCTTAAAAACACTTAAATCTTTGGATGAATATCTTAGTGGTATGTTTTTAAAAATTAATTCATAAAGTCCTTTTGTTCCTTTATATTTATGCTCACCAATAATGATGTAATCGTCTTGTGTTATTTCAAGCTTTGAATCGCCGATCTTTAATTCATTCCCATCAATTCTTGCTCCGTATACGTGTGATCTACTCAAATTCGGGTTTGATTTCATGTCATGTAGCATTTTCATTATATATTTTCTTCCAAGAGGTCCATGTTGTAATATATCGCTACTCAATTGAGTTAAATTTGGAATAGATTGTTCAGCTTCAGGTATTGGCTGTTCTTCTTCCTTTTCAACAATTGGTTCTTCTTCTTCTTTTGTTTCTTCTTGCTCACTAGCACTTGTATATGAATCATCATCTTCTTCTTTTTTTAATGCTTGTACTTCTTGTTTAGAAACTGGTAGTAAAACATCTCCTTCATAACGAGGTTTACCAATAGTTTCTGATATCTGTTTTAAAGGTTCCGTAATAGGTTTAAATGTAGTCTCTAGAAATTCTTCTCTTTCACTTAAACCCATCCTCAATGCACGATTCTTCATCCTAATAGAATCACTGAGTGATTTTATTTCTTTTAATAGTTTTTCTTGATTCACCATGTTTACACTGTGAAGTTCAACGTGTAACTAGATGTAGCATCGGTAGTTCAACGCATAAATACAAATTTATCCAACCCTATACGATATCTACCATTTTTAATATCTTCTTCCTTCATAATAACGAGAAAGCCATATTTCTCATTCCATGCTTTGCCACACATTTCTTTAAATTTCTTAAATGGCATATCCGCATTTACATGATCATTGTATATATGCTTTAAATTTGTTTCATCTTGCTTGAAGATGATCAACATATTTGCATTGTCTCTTATGAGTTGTTTTGGAATCTTACTGTATGTTTGACCAATATAAATGCTATCGATATTATGATGTCTTCCCATAGCGAAGTAATTCCTTATAGTGTCGTGATTTTCACAAGACACATCGTCAAAAATAAAAATAGAAAATGGTTTTGCTTCATTTGGTTGCATAATTGTTTCACTGGCATTAAACTTGTAGAAATGCACTTCAGGTACACTTGCAAGTACTTTATCCAATAATTGATATTTTGGTTGTTGCAATGATTTTGAAAAAATGTATATATTGTTAAAGCGCAATCCTTTAGGATTAGTTATAAGGTTAAAAACAACATTTGTTTTTCCACAATTTGAAGGACCAGTTATTAAACATCTTATTGTATTTGGTAGTAATTCACCATGTTTACCATGATTTAACTTATCATTGTCAACCGTCAATTCATCAATATTATTGATATTAAATCGATCTTTTTGTTGTACAATCTCCATCTTGTGTTAAGGTTAAACACACAATGAGCTATTAAGTTACTATACCAGGTCTTTTGAAGGAATCCAAGAGTCTTCACTTTTATCGAATCCTAACCACCGGACTTTAACCATATCCTTTTTCCTTTGTAAAACCTTCTCAACAAGATATACATCACCGACTGTTGATTTCAACAATTCATGTCCGTAGAATCCACCTTGAAGTAATTCACCCTTGTTATCCTTTAATAAGTAGGTTTCAGGTATAGTTGGTTGCACTTTATAAACTGTAAATACTTCATTAGTCCAATTTGGTAGATATCTTTTACTAAATACACCTTTGTATTTGCTTATACGAACTTTATCGTTGACTTTAAACTTTTTTGGTTGTAACTTTTCCAATTTAGGTGTTGTATTATTTCTGATGCGTTGTAATACAACCTTAGCATTAGCGCTGTTTACCTGGATAGGTTTCATTCCGATGGTACGATGATATTTGTTGTTATACTCTTTTATAAGTTGTGGTAATATGTCATACCACACGTATGATCCTCGTTTTGAAAATTGTTTGTACATCGCTCCTTTTAATGTTCTATTGAATCTTTCAATTATTGAAGCTTTAACTTCAGAATTTGTAGAATAATGATTTATTTGATATTTCTTCATTAAAGCTCCAAAGTCTTTATTAAAATATTCTTTTCCATCATCGGTCTGTAGATGTTTGATTTTGAATTTATTTCTTTGTATCGTTGTTTCCATAGCTTTTGTAACACTTTTACCAGTCTTATCCTTCAATGGTAAAGCGTCAGCTATTTTAGTAAAACAGTCTATAATTGTTAAAATATATTTGAAACCTTTGTTTAATTTACTGTGCGGTATCATTTCAATGAGATCAGCTTGATACAGATCATTCATTCCCTTAATAATTGTACTTCTTCTTGGAAATCTTCTTCTTGCTGGTTTATGTAGTTCATTTACAATCTTGTCCTTCACACTTTCCATCTTCAGGTGTTGCTTGCACATCGCTTGTAAAAATACTGATCCGTACAACAGTTGTTTCTCTTTTATATAGTTTGAATATAGGTCAAGGCCATTTCATATTAGTGTAAAAAAGAGGGAACATGGCATTGGGCTTGCCATGTCCCCTCTTCTTTACGGAAAGGAAAAAAGGAAGAAGGTAGAGGACGAAGAATAGGTTTACTGGTCGATAGGGTTTAGAGAGTAATGTCCAAATGGCAGAGTTCTTATGTTGTCTTCAAGGATGTATCTCTTGTCATCCTTATAGCTCAATGCCGATTTGGTTTGCTTCACACTGAAAAGACGATGGTTGAAGCTTCTTATGGTGTTAAATGTTGCAGTTGTTTCAACATTTTCAAACAAACATCTTTTATAATGTTCAAACTGTACGTTCTTCTTCAGGAAAGAGGTTTTTATTCCTTTGGCTTTCTTCGTGACTTGATATTCGTTCCTTTTGCTTATGTACAGTTGAAATGAATATAGTTTGGACATTAATGCTACAATTTCCATCATCGGCACACCATTTGTTTCATCTTTAAATTTTCCCAATACTTTTTTGTTTCTGTCGTAGTCGTAATTTGGATGGTCCTTGGGATAATCGGAAAAGTCGAAATCATCTTTATACATAAAAGTGCGTAGATCTTCGTACATGTCATTTGTTTTAATCCAGTAAATTAGAGCATCCGTATCCATATATGCAATACCAATGTTCTCTCTTCCATAATAGTTAACCATCTTCTTATAATGAAACTCGTACATGTGTGTTTTGGAAATATCCAAGATTGACATTCCTAGATACAAAGGACGATCCATTAGAACTGACTTCTTGTTCATGGAAATAACAACTAGATTTTCATTAATAATTACAGATGAACCAAAGTTTGGTTGTTGCACTAATTTCTGTAGTTTTACTGGATCAGTTACCAATTTGATGTCCTTATGTTTCCTTTTGTTTTCCAAAGTCTTGCCAAATATTGCGTTGTTCATTAGTTTGAAGAAATCTTTTTGAAAACTTGATGTAGCGGCGGCTCTTCTTCTTGTGTTGTTGTCAATGTACGGTTTTAACCAACAAGATTGAGAGAATTGTAGTACTCGATTAATTTTTGTAATTCTCAATCCCAAGTCTAAGGCCTGTTGTATCATCCAGTAGTGTCCAACATACCGAGACTTGTTAGTTAAAGTCATCAATAATTTTGGCCATCTTCCAGTTGGAGAAATTTCAGTCTTCGGAAGAAGTGGTAAATCATAATGTTCGTCGTGAAGATGTTCGGGATATTCAAAATCGACGTCGAATATGTAACCAGTTTCTCCATATTTCGGTATATCCATTATGTTTCCAATTGATTCTGGGTCTATCCATTTGAAATTATCATATGGAAGGGGATTCGACATTGCCCATCCGTACAAGTTATTTGCATCAAAATAACCCAGGAATGTTGTTGGTTTTGATGCATCATAATCGGGCAAATATTTATTGTTCGCCTTGACATGACGTGTTACACTTTGCGTCAATCCTCCTCGAACTCCTGATTCTAACATCAACACCATATCTATATCTGTAAGAAGTTGTATTTTACAATTTGTTTCTTTTAACATGGCTTGCCACGCTAGTCCAGGCGAAGTGTACGAATGAAGAGGGTCTAATCCATATGACGCAAAACATGTATTTCTAAATTCTTCCATCACATCACATAATAAAGTCACATCTAATTTAACGTAGAAATCTGAATATTCCCCCAATGTTCTAAATCCTAATTCGTTCCATACTTTGCATGCATGATCATAATCCTCTTGAGATATATCCATGTCGTACAGTTTACTTTTAAATTCTTCTTTTGGAGGTAGTGATGTTTCATTAAATCTTTCTAAACTGTCTATGTAATCATATGGGAAAACACCTTTTCGAAGTACCAGATCCAGTTTGTCGCTATTTACAATCTTCTTTGTTTCGATTAAATCTTGTTTCCTTAGGTTTTCAGAAAGTTTAGACAAACTCGACGGCAAAAATCGGTAGGAGTCCAAGAATCTTAGTTTGACATTTCCAACTTCTTTGGAAAAACTTATGAACTTCTCTGAAGTTTCAGCTAACACATCGATTTTACCGTCGTCTCTTCCTAATTCAGGTATTATAAAATGAGCGTCGTACCCACTAAGATTATGCAGAACCACAGGGATAAATAGTGGTAAACGATAGCTCAAGTTGCATTTATTACAAGCAGCACCCCTGTAATATCCTGTGAGGTGGTCGTGATCTTTAACTTTATAATTCTCAATAGTAAAATTATTTTTGCACAAGAAACAGTGAGTCGCATTTTCATGTTGAATTTCTTCTTCTTCGTCCATCGGTTTCATGGGTACAATATTTGTATATAATCTTTGTGTATTTCCAGCTATTGAATATAGGTGATCAAGAAATATTTTTTCCGCATTTTCACCACGATATACTAGAGGTTCTGAAGTTAATCCATATCTGTTTAAATGTTCTTCTGATAATGTTGATTTGACCATTAAACAAAAACTGTTTGGTTTGTGCATTTGATACTTTACACTTTTTCTTGCTTCACAATTTTCATCTTCAACTGGAACAAGTGTTGATTCAAAATCCGCATACACAACTAAAGGGATACGGTATTGATGATGAACCTTTTCAAATGTAACGAATGCTCTGTTTTCCGAAGGTAAATTAATCTTTGCTTCATAATTATTGTTACATAATCTTTTGTGTTCTTGTAACCATTCTCTTCCTTGTCTTCCTTCTCGTTGAAAATTTAAACATCTCTTGCAAATTATCTTTCTGTGTCGATCTTTAGAAAGTTGCTTGTTAACAAGACGATCGAATTGCTTTATGTACACATAGTGAGACACATCTCCTCGCGTTAGTAGTAGTAAATCCGTATGATCTGGTAGCTCTTCTTTTGCAATACGTAAAGGATACACTTTGTTTGAACTATCTAATGCAAAAACATTAATAGACGTGCCGGGATTTTTCTTTTCAAATTTCGATATATCTTTCGTAGAAACGGGATATGTTATTCCTTGAAAATTGTACCTGTGTCTTGCGTCTTCATATTCTTGGTTGGGTCGTTGTGGATTTATTAATACAAACTTTGACGTCATAGCATAGCGAAAACATTCATTATCTTCATTTTGAACATTAATACAAGATTTTGTATTTTCAATTATTTTTGGCAAAGGAATGTAACTAGATCCCATTAGTCCATATCCGTGTTTGTGAACTCTTATATCTAATACTTCAATACTTGTAAGACTCCATCCGGATCCTCTTCCTTCGTGTTCCTGAAGTTTAGTTAATATTTCTTCTATACAATTCTCGACTATTGAATCAATGTTTGAACTTTCCATGATAGTTCGGTTTTTTGTTATGAATCCTCTTGGTGATAATTCTTCTTGTGCATTTATAAACATAGCTTCTAGTAGTAAACCAAATTTAAGAAAGTTCAATCTTTTCAATTCTTCTTTTAAAGTTTTACTTACGATTGGTTTTGCTTCTCTAATAAATTCTTCTAAGTTCAAGTTTTCATTTTGAATCTTATGATGCATTACTACTTTACCGGGTAAAGCAAATACTTGTAGATTCGGTAAAGTAGTTGAAGATGTTGCTGTTATTTCTTCTTGTTCTTCTTGTTCTTCTTGTTCTTCTTGTTGTTCTTGATCTTCTTCTGTGTTGTTGTGAATTAGTTCTTTATGTATATCTAGTAGAATTTCATCGTGAAACGATTCCGAACATTTATCGCAATGATACATGTTGACGATGTTTACTCTTCGAAATTTCGCCGAGAAATGAAATGGGCTCTGACGGTCCCGCTTTTATAACGGTTC
The DNA here is from genome assembly GCA_030545055.2 of Neoaliturus tenellus. Classification (NCBI taxonomy): domain Eukaryota; kingdom Metazoa; phylum Arthropoda; class Insecta; order Hemiptera; family Cicadellidae; genus Neoaliturus; species Neoaliturus tenellus. Next base: position 121,633,424 of record CM061533.1, on the reverse strand, counting down.
CCCCACCACTATTTCATCATCATCATCCTCTTCTTCTTCTTCACTATCCGAGGAAAACAAACGTCTTGGACGAAACATTAATCTTCTACTAACTGATTGTTCATTTGTGTTCTCTATTCCAGTTGGGGTTTCAGTATGTACTTCTTCATATTCAAACGATGATGAAGATTCTGACATTACTACATCCATATCCAAATTTTCATTCTCCACATCATTTACACTTCCTACTTCTGATGTTGTTAGATCTACATCCATATCATTTACACTTTCTACTTCTGATGTTTCACTGTTATTATCATCTTCTTCCATATTAAAATCGTCTAGTTGAATTTTATACAATATTTCAATAAGAGGTTTCCTTGGATAATCGGTGTTGTCCACAGGAGCCATTTCAAGTAAATGAGGAATAACTCTTTGTGATTCGGCTTATATGATATTTTGATAAGTATGTCAAGGTCATTTTTGATTAAGCGAGAACTGGGAATAGATCACTAAGCGGCATGTTATTTCATTACCACAAAGTGATCTATTCCCCATTCTCTAAGAAGTGTTCAATCAATAACCAAAGTCCAAATCCATTTCCTTTTTTTTTTAATTTGAATCTTTTGTTACATAGTTTATTGGTTGACTGTTTGAAATTTCAATGTGTCGTCTTATTATTTGTTCCAATTCTTCTATTTTTGCTTGTTTTATCATTAGTTCTGTATGTAACTCATTAATGTAATCAGCTGCTTTATCCACCGTTCTTGTTCGTATTTCACCTAACATAACACCAGGAATCAATCTCTGTAGTCTGTAAAACTTAAACTTTATTCTAGACTCTCTTGCCTTAGCCATTTCCCGAAGCCTTTGTTTCTTATTGTCTTTACTTGTAGTCAAGTCCATACTCGTGACAAGTTCGCTTTCAGAATAATTCGACTATAGTACACTCGTCTTTTATACACTTTCCCCCACCACTTTGAATTTCCCCCACCCTACTAATATAGGTCAAGGTCATATGGTATTAACGCGAGAACGAGGAATAGAGCACTAAGTGGCATGTTAGTCCATTACCACAAAGTGATCTATTCCTCGCTCTCTATTCTACATCTAATTTTTTTGGGTTTTTGTTATTTTTATCTTTTTTTTTGGTTTTTCTGGGGGAATGAGTGTTTGAATATTACTTGGTAGAATGTCCATTTTTCTTCTTCAAATCTTCAATAGTTTCCAACAATTGTAACAAATATGCGTTAGTTTTTTCTAAAGTTTTCAGTCTGCTACATCCAACTTGAATGGAAGGCACTATTAGTTGCAATTTTGCAAATTCTATCTTTTCTTTCTTGCACCTTTCTCTCATTTTTAGGTTTTTCCTTAGTCTTGCCGAAGATGGTGTTATAGGCTCGTACATACAATCTGGATATGGTTTTGACATTTTTAACACTGATGTTGAAGTACAATGAGATACTTGCGGCCGTTGAGCTTGATAATAATTTGTTGTTGGAGTATTGCAATACATCTTCGGTTCTAAGTTTTGGTGGCAATCTGTAGTTGAAAGTACTGGTGTTGCAGAAGGATCAGTCATCTTTCACTGTTGTCGTACAGAGTGAACTCTTTTTTTAAGTTTTACTTCTTTTATCACATTTCCCCCACCACCGACTTATAAATTCTTCCCCCCACCATAATTATTTATACTTGTTTTTCCACATTTCAAATTTTATACCATACTTCCAATGTGACATCTGCGTCTTCCTCTTTCAAGTATTTGACAAATTCAGGACTCCTCGACGATACATTCGGTCTGTTTAGATAGCTCATCACCTTGTGATGGCTTTCCTCATTTTCTATGTAACAATAAACTTGCATTAACTTGTTTTCTTCTTCTTTCGATGATATGAAATTTGCAACAGAGGTCCACTCTTCATATTTAATCTTGAAATGACGCACTTCGAATTCCATGATGTTTCTTACAATGCCGCAACAATAATAAAACTCTCTTCAAACAACCTGCATTTATACACGTTCCCCCACCTAGTTATAACCCCCCACTCTTTTCTCCCTCTCCTTTATATGTGGAAGGGGTATTATGGTTTGAATGCACGATACTTAATAAATTCAAACAAACACTGTGCACAAATGTCGCAGGTGTTATTACATGTTTCGAATTTCATTATTTGACCTTTTACAAGATGAACTAACCTACCTCCATCATCTTGGAATTGTTCAAAATCTAAAACAGACGCTTTTCCACAATCATGACACATTTTTGTACCATCTTTAAAAGTATAAGCAAGATAGATAGCAAATCCATAATTGTCTCTTTTAAATTCAATGAGCATTTCACGAATTGCTTTAGGTATTTTACACTCATTTGATCTCATAATATAATGGTAAAGAAACCCATTATTGATAATTTCTTGTAAACACAGAACCAACAACCTATCCATCGTGTTAGACTTATACTGATAGTTACATCTAAAACCTCTTTCTTATATGATTTTCCCCCCACCACTTTTATATAGGTCAAGGTCATTGTATATCAAGCGAGAACTGGGAATAGATCACTAAGTGGCATGTTATTCCATTACCACAAAGTGATCTATTCCCCATTCTCTAAGAAGATTGTTGATAATTTAGATTCCTAATATTTCTTTTCCTTCTTCTTCACCTTTTTGAACTGTAGTATTACCAGACATGTGTGATATTAGTTTCTTCATTTCTCGATTTTCCATTTCCACTTTCTTCAATTTTAAATCTCTTGCTTCAATTTGTAGTTTTAAATACTTGATGTAACTTCCAGCCCAGTGTAGGGTTTTCAATTTTGGTGCTCCCATTGCAATTCCAGGTATTTGAAATTGTAGTCGATTGAACTCCATGTTCATATCTTGTCGGTCTTGTTTTTCCTTTTCTAGTCTTTTCAATCTTTGATTCTCCCTTAACAAAGAAGTTCGATCACAAGGAATATGACGAAACATTTTGGTCAACGATATCTCGAAGAATAAGCTTCTACGCAGAAAACCAACACATTTATGCACTCCCCCTCCAATTTTAGGCTAGTGGTGGGGAGAATTACATTAATTTAATACTTATTTCCACCGTTACACTTGCTCCATTTTCAAAAAGGTATCTGTAAAATGGTTCTGGATACTGGTATATTTCACGTCCTATATTTTCCTTAAGAAAGTTGAAAGCTATTCTTTTCGAATAGTCATTATGATATACTTCTCTTAAATTAACAAGAATTCCATCTTCCAGAAATTTCACTTGAATCATTGGTATTTTGCTTACATCATCTTTGTCTATCAGAGGTAGCCTGTAGGTGAACGTATTTGGTGGTAAACGTAAGGTTCTATCAAGTCGAGAACAGAATATTTTGAACAGTTTTTGATCATTGATTGCAATCTCATGAATACCTATCATTTTATAGTACGAAGGTTCAAAAGGTACAGCACGAAACGTTTTTACTAGACAGTTACTCGAAGAAGGTTCTGTAGGTGCGTTAGGATTGAACATTTTTAGTCGACAGTTTCCTGACGAATAAGCTTCTACGCAAATAACCAACACATTTATGAACATTCCCCCACCAACTTTAAGCTAGTGGTGGGGAGAATTTTCCCCCACCACTTCTTCAGAATTAATAGCTTCAATTTGAATTACAACAAATATATTTGACGCAAATTCCCAAAAAACTGAATATGAAACAGTTTCTTCCACATCTTGAGATTCATTTTGTGTTTCAACCATTTCCATCATTGAAGGTTCTTGATCAATTTCTGTTACTTCCATCGCTTCTTCTACAGGATTTTGTATTGTGTCGGTTGTTTCAACTTCATCTTCTTCTTGAACTAACGTAATATTTCGTTGTCTCACAATTTCAATTAATTGTATAAAAGAATTATCTCTAGGAGACATTATTAACCATACATGTAGCTCCAACAAATGCTGACTTACTAATGACAAACTCTCAATTTATAAGACTTGTTTGAATAATAAAGTGGGGGAACTACCTTAGTCCAATTCGGATTCGGATTCAGAAGACAATAAAGGTGATATGGGTGAATCCAACGATGAATCTAATATAAATGTATCAATAGCTTCCTTAACTATATCTTCGTCACTATCGTTTATCATTTCTTCAAAAAGTTCTTGTTCAAACTGTACCATTTCTTCTTCCATCGTGGAATCATTATCAGTTTCGTTATAATTTTCCTCTATATTGTCTTCTTCCATTTCATTTGTATTAATATAAACATTTTTAACTTCAAAATAATTAACAAATGGAGTATCTTTAGACAACATATTTGTTCACCACTTCTTTTACCTCGAATAACAAACTATGTATCGCTTACTTAGTCTTATATACTTCTACCCCCACTTTTTTTTGCACAACGTGAAGGAAGGTGGGGAGAGGATTTTGTAGCTATTCTTCTCTATCTAGGTTATATTTCATTGCTAGCACATCTACTATAATTTTCTGCTTTTCAACTTCATCACGAATAAATATTGTCCAGGGAAATAGTTCATTAATATTGTTGATTGTTACTTTTATATCATACAAAAAATCAATATGTCTTAGTAATGAAACAATAACAATAACTCCTATCCCATTGTTTGCCATAATTGTTTCTTCAATTTTAATACGCAAGTTTGTTATCAAACTCCATATATTAATATCATTGGCTATAAAACCATCAAGTCTAGTACTCATCTTGACGGTGCAAGTACAGACTAAAAACCTGGAGGTTCATAGTCCGCCTTTTATTAGTTTTAAAAATGGGGAAGGGGAAGGAATAAGGATTGGGAGGGGATAGGGTGGGGGTGAGGGAAGGGTAATGTGGTTATTAGACCACTTGTGCGACAAAGTAGCCACCAATGCTAACTTCGAGCTCATAACACTTCATAACATCATCCTGCCAAGTCAACATACGTTCTCTAGTATTTGGTGTTACACAGAAGAACCTACTGTCATTATACACAATAGCTGAACCAATTATAACATTGAATCCTAAATTTAGCCATTTGTGTGCTTCCGTAATAAATCTTTCTATTGTATCAAAAGGAAATTGTTCATCGATGTAGATTGGTCTCATTTGTTCATCAAGTTCAATTACATCTTCATCTTCACTGTCACTGCTACTATCATTTTCATTGTCACTGCTACTATCATAATAATCTATCACATCTTCTTCAGGCTGTTGGAAAACATCAGCAATTTCGGAAGGATTGAAGTTTTCACTATGGTGAGGAAGCATTTTTAAAGCAAATAATAACGGCAGAGACGAAACAACAAGTGTGGCGCGTGAAAGCAGAATGAAGGAGTGAACAATGCTTGCTTCGCTTTTATAACGATATGCTAATGAGAGGGGTAAGAGATGGTCGTGACCAATTATTGACCCGGGAGGTGGGGGGAAAGGAAGGAGAAGGGATATTTATTTTAAATAATTTGCATAACTTTTGACTAAAATATGATAACCAAATTCTTCTTTTACTAAAATGTTCGTCTTACATAGACCTTTTCAATGATGTATCGCTTGTCGTAATCGATCAAACCATTATCGAGTTATAGCCATTTTTAATTCTCGGGGGGGGGGGGGTTCCGCTTGAGTGAACACGGGGGGGGGGGGGTTCCGCTTGAGTGAACACGGGGGGGGGGGGGTTCCACTTGGGTGCTCATGCGGAACTGATCTTCTCACGAGATAGTCGTTGCGTGATAATGAAGACAAATGTTGATCGCGCCGCGACCACTAATTAACTCGCATTTGCCGTGTTCATATCTTTCCTACTCATTATATATACGTTTCCTACTTCATTATTTCAAGACTAATTAACTTGCGAAACAACAGTCTCTGTCTTTGAATGCTGATGAGATTTCATTAGGAACCATTCTTTGCACGCTATATGAAGCTACACTGGCTATGCAAGTCAGAGCGGTCATATAACTGTACAACGACCTCTGAAAAGTAGGTCACGAGACTTAGAGTGTTAAAAAATAATGGGGGAGAAACACAACGCTATAACGCATTGTGTTTCTCCCCCATTATTTTTAGCAAAATTTGGAAAATCTATGTGAATTTACTTTGTACGCCCCCACCTTGTAATACCATCCATTTTATGCCTGAGGAGATAGTCTTTAGAGTCTAACTCATAAACAGATTTTTCTTTACGCAAGGATTCAATAACTTTAATATTATATTTTTTGCCGTTACAATTTGCTAAAATGTGTTCGTTGTCAATAACACTTTCAAAAAAATATAGACAACCTCTCTTAATCCTATTTCCTTTCACAGCAATAATTTCGGATTGGTATTCAACAGTGGGGGTTTCTGTCAGTTGTGGTTCGGAAAGATGTTTCACAACATGTACACGGCAGAAATGTTCGTTCTTAACACATTTCCTCCCACAAGCTGATCCTTTCTTAATTCCCCTAGTGAGCACTTCAGGGCAAGTAGTGGGACGGCTAAATGCCCTACGACGCTCTTCTTTTAATAATTGAAAGCGCTCTGAAGGAGCAGGTTTAGGAGCAGGTTTAAAGGATTTATTTTTTGGATAGGCGTGGTCTTTATGCATAATAAGTGGTGGAGTAGGAGGTATTGGTGACAGTGGAGTGATAGGTGTACTTAGTTCATGAACAAAAGCTTCAAATGAAGTGGTATTAAAACGATGAACTGTTTGTGGCGGCGGCATGTTGTTTGATGGCGGCGGTGATTGTTGTTGAGATGGTGTGGAGTCGTTTGAAGATAGAGGCGGTGAAAATATGCTGCCAAGTATAGTAGTCATAGTGAGTGGAAGAAGAGCTCCAGAAGTTGAAGGTTTCGAGTCTTGTTGCTTCTTATACCAGTCGGGAGCATTTTTCAATCGAAGAGTTTTCTTGACTGGAGTCGAAGCCGTAGTAGAAGTAGAAGTTGAACTTGTAATAGAAGAGCGGGTTGTAGTGGAAGTTGTAGTCGGCAGGGATGACATCGTGGTAGTTCTGTTTGCAGCGTAACGTCTGGAATCAGAATGAAACTCTAGCCGTGGTCGTCGCGTCTTTTATAACGGTATGCTAATGAGAGAAAGGTTAGCGACAAGCCGTGACCGGTCATTGGACCCGGGAGGTGGAAGGGGAGATGGAAGGGGAAAGATAGATGGAGGGGGGGGGGGGGCAAATCGACTCCATTTTTTTGGAGGGGGGGGGTTCCGCTTGAGTGAACACGGGGGGGGGGGGGTCATTGACCCTTCCAAAAGTGGGTCAAGGTCATTCAAGACTTATAATGAACCAAGGTGATGGGAACAGTAGTAACTGTTCCCACCACCCTGTTTGCCTAACGGTTCCCACTCCCAACCCACTAGTTGCGTTCTGCGAGGGACATCGACGCAATTTTGTTTGGTCCGTCCGCATCAAAGCGTAACGTCCCGGCCCGCATTAAAGCGTAACCACTAATTACATGGGAAACTGGAACAGCTGATGCAGACACGCAACTCTAACACCCACCCAAGCTAATCCCACCCATCATATTCCTAAACAAAATTCAAAAACCTAGTCCGCTAGTGCGGATGTCCCACCCCTTCTAAGTGAAGTTCAACAGAACTTCTGAATTTACAGTTAATCTACCCCCTATCATCTAGCTGAAAGGCAAAACAACAACATTAATTATTAATACCAACACTTAAAACTAACAACACATCATTATTAAATATCAAATAATTCAACACAACCAAATACCATCATTATTCTTAAAATTAATACACCTTAACGCTAAACACAACTTATAACTAACATCGCAATGCGCAAATTAATTCTTAAATTAAGTGCAACTTACAACTAATATTAACACACACACACACACATACCACATTGCATTAAAGAACGCAACGTAGTATAAGAAGTTCAAATATATATAGGCCTACTATATTTTTGAACCTCTTACCGAGTCGCCAACGACTTTTCGCTATGAAAACTCGTTGACGACTGACGCGAAAATCGGGCTCGTATCGATCCTCGGGTTTTCGAGTGGTGGGGGTAATTAATGCAGTGGTGGGGGAATTGTTTTACTCCAGTACGGTCTTAAATCCACTCCAGTTCGCAGCAGTGTAAAAATGAAACGAAGGAGTGGGGGTGACGCATGCGCAGCGACGTAAAATCCAAGGTTTGAGGTTAGAACTTTCCGTGCACAGTAGAGCTAAATTGAGTAATACAGGACTCGGCGCATGCGCAATAGCGAGGAGTGATTCCGATCCGGAGAACTCGTTGCATTCGCAGCAGCGCTAAAGTGAGTAATACAGACTAGGCGCATTCGCAGTAGCGCTAAAGTGAGTAATACATGACTAGGCGCCGTATCGTGAAGTTGGCTCACTCCAGTACAAGTTATAGCAGCATAAAAATGAAACGAAGGAGTGGGAGCGGCGCATGCGCAGTGACGTAAAAAACCAAGGTTTGAGGTTAGAATTTTCCATGGTAGCTGCCATGTTTAATTCTGTTTCATTCAAACAATAGTAGTTCATGGCTGGCATGGGATGTGAAGTGTGGTAATTAGATGGGGTTAGCAACCGGTCGTGACCGGCCATTGACCGGTCATCGACCCGGCGGGGTTCCGCTTGAGTGAACACCGGGGGGGGGGATTTAATCTCCATTTTTTATGGGGGGGGGGGGATTTAATCTCCATTTTTTATGGGGGGGGGGGTTCCGCTTGATTAGTCACGGGGGGGGGGGGGGTTCCGCTTGATTAGTCACGGGGGGGGGGGGGGGGGGGTTCCGCTTGAGTGAACACGGGAGGTTCCACTTGGACGCTCATGCGGAACTGATCTTCCCACGCGATAGCCGTTATAAAAAGGAGATTGTTCATCGCGCCGCGACCATTAATTAACTCGCATTTGAGTTGTTCACATCCTTCCTACTCATTACATATACGTTTCGCCAACTTCATTATACAAGTCTAATTGCTACTAACCTGGAGTTTCATTTACATTAGCACATGTCGTCCTGTTTGAATCACCTTCGCGTGCTCGACGTTATATCTCATTCATTTGTCTTGTTCTCACTTCTACACGTCTGACATACTTCTTGTGATGGATACGCAATGTTTGAAATTGAAACTTTTGCGGACACAACATATATTACGAAATAATTACAAACCATCGGTTTCAAAGACTAAAACAAATTTAACAAAAGTGAGGAAGAAATTAAGTTTTAACCCGTTATACTCTGTTAGAACTTCGCAGGTTCACGTTGATGATAATGTTATTCACAACATTTTGCGTTCGATGTTACGTTTCCACAACTTCGAACTTGTTACACCTATCGACTGTGTTCAACAGGTTTTTCTATTTCATCCCCACCATTCTTTATATAAGTGCGCTCACGACAATTCCTGTTTCATTCTTCTATACGCTCTTCGACCGACAACTACTCCGCTCTAAATTACACACTACAAGAAGATGGATACAAACCAAGAACAAGTACAAGTTCACGAAATATCGTCTACTACCCACCCGAGGGAGAATCCTCCGAGAACTTCGCCTTCACCGAATCCACAGAACCCCGTCCAAGTTTCGGATGTATCTTCGACGGCGAGGAATGATCTTGAAGCTATTCTTCGGTCGCTCGTCGGTTTCGACTGACCTGTACGACGATCGCCGTTAAACTGAACTCTTAGAAGTTCAGTTTTTTTTTAAAACTTCCTCCGGATGACCTTGAAGCAATTATCCCCTCTCCCTTTTCAACTAACTTCTACTTTTGTTCAACTGTTGAATTTCAGTTTTGAACTAACTTTTAATTTATGCGAAGTTTTAGTTCAACCCGGTTAATTTATGCGCACATTTTGTTCAACCCCAAATTGTTGAATTTCAGTCTTGAACTAACTTTTAATTTATGCGCAAATCTACTTCAAACGCTCACCCCACCTCCTCACCCCTCATTTAATATACGACCGGAAGCTATGTGCCCCGGCACGTGGCTTCCGGGGCAGCTGACCTGAGCCAGAAGTAACCAAATCTAACTACTCAAATAATAGGTTACATACCTCGTCCAACAGTTCATAATAATCGCATCCTCACGATGGATGCGATTATTATGAACTGTTAGACGAGGTATGTCACCTATTATTTGTCTAAATTCACAGTTCAGGGGCTAAACAATGGAGTTTAATTTAGAATAATTTATATTTTAATGGATCGTTTGTTAAAATTGTTTCAGTTACATTGTATTCGAAGTTTCCATTTGCATATTGTATCGGCCATTTCCCGCAGAGGCGGCTCAAGTATGATGTCAGGTAATCATCCCCCGTGAATGTGTTTTCTGTGATGACCCCGTAAATTCCATAACTTCTATTGTCTCATTCAAATCAGCGAACTTAAAAGATATAATACACAATATCGGCAAGATGTAGTATCGTATTAAACACTACGACTGTAAAAAATTAATAAAAAACTACTCTTAGTTTATTTGATTCGAAAATAATTTGATTTACAATATTTCAGAGGTGTGTTAGAATGAATATTGGAATATAATGATTTTGTGATCGTAATATTTGTAACAGTTATGTATTAAAAACACTCAATAAATTAATATCAAATTATAAATGATTATTTTACGTTAATTACCCTGCCCAAACAAGATAAAATCGTTTTAAATTTTACATTTTTAAATAAAAAAGAAAATATTATCAAGGAAAAATCACATTTTTATGATTTTCTCATAAACCTATGTTTTAAATAATGTAGAATAAACAGCTTAACTTCAGAAATCAATTTTAATTTGTCATTTCATAATGAATATGATTTAAAGCACATGAATATCAACCACCCATAAAAATACAATAATTATGCAGTTTTTTATTTATTTTTTTACTATTGTAATATTTATTGTGTCTTAATATTTTATTACATGATTAAAATAAATTCAAAATATCAAACTAAACATTTATCATAACGATATAATTACACGAGTTCTATTCTAGTTTGTGTATATGTCATCCCATTGACACATTTGGAAACCAAACATAAAACTTTCACACCAACGATTACACGTCTGCTGTAGCGATGCAGTAGACGTAAAGATCCCGCGACGTCATTGTAGCGCCTCACAACCCTGGACCCAGGCCAAACAGCCGTAAACATTTACTACTTTTGGTGCCGTTTCAGGTATTTAATTTATAATTGTCGGATTTTTACCCGTTAAATAATAAGATACTAAAATAATATGAAACACACATGAGTTGATACTCATAGCCAACCTAATAGTCTATAAAGCATCTCGACTCGAATGTTATTAAATAATTCATTTTTATACCTGCAAACCTCCATATATCCATTTGCAAGTTTTACTTGCAAAAGCTTTTGTTGCAGCGTTTTACTGCAAGATGAACATTTAATAAAGTATAGGTAGGATCATCATTGCAATGTATGTTAAATGCTCTATTTATACAAATTTTTTTTTATTTATATTTTTCTATTAATTCCGTTTTTCTGTTAAGGATACTACTTAATTACAAACTTACTATCGTAAAAGTTATCTTGTACAAACAATACCTAAACATATATAATATGTTTGTATAAAAAGAATAACATTTTATTTCTATCTATACTCTGTTTATTTCAAATTATATATGAAGAAACTTGATTATAATGTTGGTATTTTAAAAAGGTTAAATCAAGTAAATTTGCATGAGCTAGGATGGACGAATAATGGATATAGGGTTTATTGTGGTTCTAATTATGTTAAACTTAATATTCCATTAGTTTTAATAATTTTTCGAATTGCCTTATTCTAATTTAGGAATGATACTATACATGTAAGTCTATTTTTTTATTTGGCTCGACGACTGTTTAACCAACATAATGAAGCAAACTTAATCTTAAATCCTAAGGTTTTTTTATGCGTATTAAATACGACGGTTTTGTAATATACCGTCAATTCATGATCAGACACACTCCTACTATCTATTTGTCATATTAGTTTGTCGCAACTGTAATGTTATAGTATAATGCCCTTGGTATACGAATTGTTTAGTCACATTTTGTCACAAATTTTATACCATTTATAAAACAATGTAGCAATAAATACATTTTCACTGCGAACATAAATACAGAAATAAAACTATTTCATACGAGGATAAAAATATTCTTTAACAGAAATTATTTCAAAATACTTAAATATAAATAGTTTAAACTAAACGTCCACTATTTAGAAACCGTTAAAAGATATAAATAAAAATGTTTACTCTAATTTAGGTCTTAAAATTTTATGTTACGAAGCTATTTTGTATATTACAGTATAACAATATGTTTAAATTGGGTAAAAAAAATAGTTTATTTTTCACTGTACTTCAGAAAATTTCTTCCTTCAGTTTTTATTTCAAGTTATTTTGATAATTTTGAGGAAATTCCCAAGAGGAGGTTTAAACCTTGTTGACCTCCAACAATGATTTTTTTATTTTTTTATTTTTTATGTTTTATTATTTTTTGTCTATCTACGCCAGTGGCAATTTTTACGTCTTGACGGGGAACGGTACAAACCCCAGTAGTGTTACTATCTAACATCGACTAGTTGTAGAAAGCATTATTAATCCCAATGATAAATGGCAAGCTACTAACTTTCCTCAGGATCGAACTGGCAAACTCTGGATTAAAAGGTGAACACTATAACTGATAAGCATGTTTTTAATTAATTAATTGCCTTTTAATTAATTGAATTATTTTAATTGTCTATTCGAAGAATAGACCTAGAGTGACTCATAGTGCTAATTCTTTGTCCGACGATTACGCTCGATAGAAGTAACAGATTGGGCCTCAAATTTCAGTCGAATATTCTTAATGCAATTCTCAAGAACGAGTTTCGTTGTTGAAAGTATTTGGTTGGATATTAATAAAATAATCTTAAAATGTGACTTTTTAATTTTTCCCATAAGAAATACATTGGAGACATTTTTAGTGGTCGGTGCTGTGTTTACTTTTTAGCAACGTCTTTGCGAGTATTAACAATCAAGACTGAGACCTGATTGGTTTAATGACCGACTATATTCCAGGCTAGTCCAAATTGGATTCAGAACGGAGCGAATGAGCGGAGTGAAGTAGTCGCATAAACATAAACAAAGTTGAGGTTATGTGAAATGTCGTATTGTCGGCTCCAATTAAGTTTAAATTTAATTTGAGTAACGAAAATCAACTACATTGTATACACAACTAATTAATGTCTTTTCTTAAAAAAGTGTTTTATGAAGTAAATTGAACAGCAAGTTCTAGATTGTTTTATTTCTTGACGTTGACAACTTTTGGCAGGCAAAGCCTTTTTAGGGCCAGGGGGTCACTTGTTTTATTTCTTTGTGCAGGTTGTGTATCAATGTGTATTCATTACATTTTGGATTCATTACACCTTGAAAAGCAGTATAAATCATGAATTACAGAAGAATACCACAAAGGGTATGTTTGTATCATTCCTGTTACTTTCATAGTGTAGGCCTAGGCTAATTAATTCACTTTTTGAAGTAGGCCTAACCCAGAAGCGCTAATTGGCAAATTGTGAATCTGCCAATATGTTAACCAAACCAATTAACTGTAACAATTATATTCATATAGACCCTATTAAAATTAATTTAATGGAACATATTTTGCTTTTCAAATAAACCAAAAGAAGTCCCGGTTGGGTCAAGTAACTTAATACGGAAGACAACTTGTTGTAGGTGTTATGTGAAGGACTTGAGGCTTTAGTTACTAGGCTAATGTTTGGTGTAAAAAGCAGAGCTTACTTGACATGTACAGTAGTCGAATATAACTTAATGAGGATCTCTGCCAGTTACCATAGGTTATTTCTAAGAGTAATTGAGAATGTTAACATATGTTTTTAGTGGATAATTAGAGACAATTCTAGATAGATCGGTAAAAGTTTGATATCCTACTCCATAGTTTTTATCAATGGTTGAAATTTAAAAATTGCGAAAATATTGCTATTTTATTGATAATGCAATCACATGATACAGTTACCATTTTATTAGGTGCCCTGATTCAGTGTTGTTCCAAAAATGTCCTGCGACAATAAAACAAATATACTGCACACAAGTAACCGAAAATAACCAAAACAAGGACAAATTATGGCGAAGCTTCATTATCCGAGTTCACCGTTTTTATCGATGTGGAAATTTTTATAGGCCTATTGCGATTAAAATTGTGCGATGAAAACAATCAAATCAACAAAACAATAATATTGAATTAATAAATGTATCATAATAATAATATAACCTAACAATCTAACCATAAACCTCCGTCACTTATATTGACAGCGATGTTTATAACAACATAATCAATGGTGATTGGAAACATTTCAAAAGCATAGGGTTATTACCTCGATTACATTAGCCAAAAAAATACCTTTCTCATTCGTATTTGGCAGCATTTGTGTGACGCCTCTTTAGATCTAACGAAGTCTCCTTCTTTTCACAATTAAGATACACCTACACAATAAACTTGGTTAGTTTATTTTTTGTTGTTCTTTGATAATGTTACAAGTTACATTAGTTACAATATTTACTTGTTTTTTCAATTACTTGTTTTCAATAACTTAGGCCTGAATTTGTTTTATTGTCAAATGGTATGTTTAATTATATTATAACAAAACTATCAGGTGATAAAATCATAAACGTATCGTGTATAATTGTATCCTATAAAATAGCAATATTATCGCAATATTGAAATTTCCACATCGATAATAGGCCTAATGGTGGAGTCGGATAACGAAGTTTCGCCAAAATTTTAAGTAATATAGCCTAATTACATTAAAGGAAAACACAAAACAAACTACGTATAAGTTTTTATTTGGTGGTCTTAGTTGTCAAGAGATGCAGACTTCATAATATAGCGTCGTCACACAAATATGATGCTAAATACGAATCAGCAAGGTATTTTTTACCAAATTGTATTGAGGGAATATGGCTTTTAAACGGTTCCAGAAACAATTGATTTTGTTGTTATAAATATTGCTTTCCATTAAAGTGAAGGAGGCTTACGGTTAGATTGTTAGGTTTGATTGTTCTTAGGCCTATATCTTACCTCAATATCGTTGTTGTGGGTACAGTTTCATACAGCGCCTACACTACTATTGTATGAAACTATATCGATATTTCAATTGAATAGGATTGAAAATTACTGTGAAAAATACAAAATTTAACTTAGTATGACAAAATTTACTCTAACAAAAACAAAAACTAACATTAACCTCAACTAAAATCTATTAACATGAGGAACCATTCTAAGCCCAGGAAAGTCCACATTTAAGTAAGATACATAGGTAGGCCTAATTGTTCTTATGTTCTATGTTTGTTATTATGTCATTATGATTAGTTGTGTTTTGGTTTTGTTGATATTGATTATGTTAGGTTAAATGGTTTGTTTTTTATTAAAGCCTAAATGTGGGAATAAAAATCTAAACAAAATAGGGGAACGGTAATTACTAATTGTTATCGTATAAAGTTATTATTTAGACTAGGTAGCCTATTGATAGATTTGGTAAGTTTGTTGATATGATAGATATATCCTTCAGATCTATAGATATTTCCATTCAATAGTAGTGTGGCTTAATGAAACTTGTTGATTCTATTGATTTCATCGCACAATTTTAATCGCAAAATCTAAATTTCATCCATTGATAAAAACGATGATAAAAACATCCCGATCAGGACCAAATTTGGTAGAGATGTGTAATCCTACCATGATTAAGATGAGTTCATCGCAGTTATTGACCTACCAGAAAGGGTAGTTTTTTACCTCAAAAATAGTTTTTTTCGTTTTTCATATGTAATTTTGCTAAATTTTAAATTTTTATTTCTACCACAGGAATTAGCTTAAAAAAAACACACGATATAGTACATTACAACTTTTCTCTATATCCATTGGTTACCGAGATATTAAAAAGTCTTGGTATTTAGGTAAGACCTACATGGTATTTACCTTCATTTGGTTGAGATCCATCTATTTATGTTTAAAAAATCTTGGTTTTTAGCAAATTTTCCTGTAGGGAATACGCTATTACGGCAGTAGTCACGGTAAGACCTACGCCTGGGACCATGTTACTTTTTTGTTTTGAGGTTCCCAGAAGCCAAAAACTCCGTTCGTTTAAATTTATATATTTGTTTATACAGGGTGTTTTTTTAACTGTGCCACTATTGGGATTTTGTAAAATATACATCTTACAGTAAACTTTAAAAGGGGAACACTCCCTTGTTTTTAAAAAAGTTTAAAATTAAGTAAATAAATATTTTGTAAATGGCTGCCATTTTTCAATATGGCAGTCAAATGAAAATTTTTAAATATGAACCCCCAATTATAATGTCATTTTTGGATTTACCACGCAATTTGAAGATTTTTTTCATTCATTGACATCTTTCTCTAAACTTACTGCAATGGTTAGGGAGCTACAGGCAGTTGAAGTTAATTTTTAGTCCCATAAGAATATAACATGGGGCTAACTTTAATTGATTATTTCTCCTAAACCATTTAGTAAAATAAAATAATCTTATGAATAAAAATGTCTTTAAAATATTGTTTTAAAATCATATTTTTCATAATAACATCAATTTTTTTAAATTTTATTATTTGTCCGCCATTTTGGGAATAAGTTTGTTTATGCTTAACTGACCATTTTTGTTAGTGGAATGAATATATACAGTGTGGTTGAAAAGTCCCGGAACGGTGAAATATATTTTTTACCATTATAGATGAAATAATGAAACTTGGTATACTAATAATAGCCATAAATATCTACTCTTTTAAGCTATTTCACTTTTTTATCCCTTAAGGGGGACAGCCCACGAGGAGTCAGTCAAAATTCTTAAATAGCAGCATAGGTCAAATTTGGTATCAAATTAAAAGTCTCACTTAGCAGAGTAAAATGCCGCAAACCAGACTTCAAAAGGTTCACTCTAACCAAAATGGCGGCGTTTTAAAGTTTTATTTTGTTTATCCCAACACGCCTTTCTCTTACATTAATTATAAGTTTTACCATCATTAGATAAAGTAATGAGACTTGGTATATCAATAATAGCTATAAATGCCTATTATTTTAAGCTATTGTCACTTTTTTACCCCTTAAGGGGGGCGGCCCACGAGGAGTCAGTAAAAATTCTAAAATAGCAGCATAGGTCGAATTTGGTATCAAATTAAAGGTCTTAGTTAGTAGAACACATTGCCGCAAACCGGACCTCGAAAGGTCCACTCTAATTAAAATGGTGGTGTTTTAAAACTTGTTCGTCATTTGTAGCCGACTTAGAAAAGAAATAGCTGATACTGTCGAAATATGAAGTGCACTGTACGACTAAATTTGACAACAATCATCACAACATAGGGATATCCAGGATAGTGTATTAGACCCGTATATGGAATTAAATGTAGTAGGGAAAATGTTGTACTTACAGTTACAGAAAGTGTTCAAAATGTTGTCCAAGTTTCTCTTGGCAATAGCCCAATATATGGTAGAAGCCTTCAGTAACTTTTTGAATCATCTCAGGAGGTATTTGACGAGTTTCTTCTATGATGCGGTGAATTAATTCTTCTGTGTTGGCAGGCTTAGTTATAAAAACTTGTTTGTTTTAAATAACCCCACAAAAAGAAGTCAAGAGGATTTAGATCAGGTGATCTAGCTGGCCACTCTATTGCTCCCCTACGTCCTATCCATCGATTACGAAACTCTCTGTCAAGCAGCTCTCGTACTGGTAAAGCATAATGAGGTGGTGCACCATCCTGTTGGAACCATACTGTGTTATAACTTCGACCCAACACAGCACGCAAAGCCGGTATAATGGTTTCTCTCAACATCAACTCATATGAGACCCCATTTAAATTTCCATTGATTATAAAAGGTCCAATAATATGGTTGTCAACTATTCCAGCCCACATGTTAACTTTTTCGGGTTTTTGTGTATGACCTTCTCTCATCCAGTGAGGATTTTCGTCGCTCCAGTAGCGACAGTTATGCCTACTTACACTCCCATGAAGTGTAAAGGTGGCTTCGTCGGAAAATACAACTTTTGCTAAGAATTTGGTTCTTGTACACACTGGCCATCATTGTCTCACAAAATTCAACTCTTCTGTCAAAATCGTCTTCCGAAAGCTCCTGGACCAATCTCACTT
The DNA here is from genome assembly GCA_030545055.2 of Neoaliturus tenellus. Lineage (NCBI taxonomy): Eukaryota > Metazoa > Arthropoda > Insecta > Hemiptera > Cicadellidae > Neoaliturus > Neoaliturus tenellus. The sequence continues at coordinate 121,615,355 of CM061533.1, read as the reverse complement.
TATATGGATGATAGTGGTTTTGTTTTAAAACTTTTAACACTGAAAAGTGGCTTATTCCGTGATAATTTGTGCAGTTCTTGTTGATGTGTGTGGCTCTTCGACGAAATTTTGTAATACTTCTATTGAAGTATTTTCGTTACTAGCAGATAAAGGTCTACCACTTCTTGGACGGTCTTTAACATTGCCGGTATCAATAAAACGTTGGACTGTTCTACTTACGGTAGACTTTGATATTGGTGGCCTGTCCGGAAAGCTGGCATTAAATAAATGTGCAACTTCTTCATATGATCGTACACGGTCACCATACCCCCTCATCATAAGCAAGAATATTCTCTCAGTCTCAGTCAGAGACATCCCTAAGACACAACTAGGCACTATTACAAATAAGTTAAATCCAATTAACACTGTAAAAATCTTAATTCCTTTTCACAAAGGTCGAACTTGTAACAGTTCATAAGAAAAATTAAGTTTCTTCCCTAAACACATTCTACCCCCAGAATACACCACAGATACACGGATACACATTTTTATTAGATACACAGCTATTATTATACACAGTTATTACTGAGATAAGATACACATTCCCTACAGTTGGGATTTCAACAGGTTTTAAAAAAACAAATTTAACTAACTAATGTAAGCTAACTAAGTGGGAACTAATGTAAACACCAATGCTTTTTCAAGACTAATACACTATCCCGGATATCCCATTGTTGTGACGATTGTTGTAAAATTCGGTCGTACTGTTTCCTTCATATTTTGACGGTATCAGCTGTTTTTTCTCTATGACAAAAAACTTTAAAACGCCGCCATTTTGGTCAGAATGGACCTTTCGAGGTCCGGTTTGCGGCAATGTGTTCTACTAACTAAGACCTTTAATTTGATACCAAATTCGACCTATGCTGCTATTTAAGAATTTTTACTGACTCCTCGTGGGCCGTCCCCCTTAACAGATAAAAAAGTGACAATAGCTTAAAATAGTAAGCATTTATAGCTATTATTGATATACCAATTCTCATTACTTTGTCTAATGATGGTAAAAGGTATAATTTATGTATGGGAAAGGCTTATTAGGATAAATAATGTAAAACTTTAAAACGCCGCCATTTTGGTTAGAGTGAACCTTTTGAAGTCTGGTTTGCATCATTTTACTCTGCTAAGTGAGACCTTTAATTTGATACCAAATTCGACCTATGCTGCTGTTTAAGAATTTTGACTGACTCCTCGTGGGCCGTCCCCCTTAGGGATAAAAAAGTGATAATAGCTTAAAAGAGTAGATATTTATGGCTATTATTGGTATACCAAGTTTCATTATTTCATCTATAATGGTAAAAAATATATTTCACCGTTCCGGGACTTTTCAACCACACTGTATATCTATACAAGCTGTTTCCCATTACGGCTTTGACCCGTGATTGAATTCATTTGATTGGTAATTAAGCTCGTTCGCTACGTTCACTCGGGCCATCAGGTTTATCTCATCCGCTACTCTTACTCGCTGTTACTCTCACCTTATATATAAGAAATCGCTGGAATACCTAAAATTATAATTTTTCATTGAATTTGTTTCTTAACAACCAATAAAAAAAGACAAAATATAGATTTTCAGATTTTTTCAAACTATTGTATGCCCTCTGGGTCAGAGCCCTTTGGACAGATTTGCACCTTAACTACACACAAACCATCCTTGAATAATGCTGATTAATGCCTGAAAGTTTCATTGCAATCTGTCGAGCGGTTTTGGAGTCCATAGGCAACATACATACATACATATTCCCTCTTTTATGAATATAAGTTAAATGTGTCCGTGAACATGATAACTTTGGAACGAAACCTCAGATTTTGATCGAATTTGATACTGGGGTGTAAGGCAGCATTTACTTTATTGAGTTCACAAACCAGAATGATCGGGCGGTGTTAACAGGGTTTTAAGGGTTTTCTAAATCGTAAAAAAATAGGTTTTTGGCTTTTTTTGCCTTAATTTATCAAATTCCACAAATTTAACCGGAACCATTTAAAACAGCTAAAAAACAAACAATTTAGTATTTTGAATTTTTGATCTGGTTAAAAGCTCAAATGGCTATGCAGAAAATCCAAAAATAAGTTTCCCATGTTATTCTTAGGGAAATAAACAAAACTCTCTATCTTTCTTATTTATTGGCATAGCTTGATAAAATTTGGTATGTAAATTCACTAGGAGAGGTACAACTTATACATGCTTCCAAAACCAACATACTCACCCCCATGGTATTTGTGGGTAAAATAAAAATATCAAAATCTGTAGGAAATTCTCTCAGTACGCAGGTCTGCTGCGACGGGAGTATTTGTTATTATCATGGCAGCAAACCTTCATACTCTTTTTCCATGTCAATCATGTGGAGAATAGGCAAACCCCTTTATTTATAAACTTATACAGTAGAAGCCCTCTAGCCCGGCCTCGGATGGTTCGGCTGCCGGATGATCCGGCCGCGGTATTCCGGAAATGAAATATTCAGCCCCGGACGTTCCCACGGAAAAAATTGACAAGAGTAAACTTTTCCCATGATATGTCACTAAAATATATCAGTTCAATTGGCATTTTCTGGACTATTTTGCTACGACTATCTTCTAAAACTTTTTGTTAGTGTTTTATCTGTGATTTTTATCTTTTTGTTGGGTGTTACGTGGTCCGATCGTTGAGATTAAGTAACTAGACAAATTCTGTCGCTTTTACGGTCCCATTGTTAGGGCCTTCGTTGACAGAAGACCAGTATTATTGTTTGTTAAGCGCAGGTTCATCGCTATCGACCCCTTGTCCGTTTTTTATCGTCATTTCGGCGGTACAACTTCTGAGAAGGAGCAAATCATGATGGTTAAAAAGTTGATACATTACATTGATTGGGCAAGTGTGCTATCCTTTATTGTTAAATACATCCTAATAGTTCATTTTTGGAATACACATATAACACAGGTCTCTATTTAACACGTTTAATAAACCGCATGTTAATCCGGCCATTTTGAAAACCGGCCGGTGGTCCTGTCCCGAGGTGGCTGGATTTGAGGGCTTCTACTGTATTGATGAAACTTGGTATATGGCTTCATATGGTCAAAATTTTTTATTTTCAACAACATCCCATGGCAGTAAACTTACATATACTCATTCGTATGGTGTTTATGGTTAAAATACAAAATATCAAATTCCTTTCCAAATTCACTGAGTTTAGCAGGTCTGCTGCGATGAGGGTATTTACTTTTAGCAAATTTCCCAATAGGAACTGTAGCTCTTTTGAAGATCTTCAAAAAAATCTCACAGATTGTTCAGTTGGACCAACCACATAGTCACTGGACCTTAACTTAAAAAATAATAAAAACTAAATATTTTTTTATGCAATTAAATTTGGTTTTGAGGTTTTACAAGCGAACATAAGGCAGAGTCATATGACCAAAACTGTAGCCTAAGTTTGTATAAATATTTTCCAAAAATATTATTTAGATTTTTTATAAGATCTGTTGTTTTGACACTAAACGCTCAAAATCAGGAAAAGGCATTATTAAAAATGCTTTAGATATCACAAAAATATATATCGAGAGTTAGAGGTGTTAAATATAACAATTAGTCTGCAGTAACAGTGTTTGTAACCTGCAGTACTCTATTGTCGAATAAAGACTTAGATACTTAGATACTTTTAGATACTTTATTTGAAACACCGACGCACGCTGTGGTGCGTATTTTAAGGTGAGTATGACTGCTTGTTTAAGGTGACTATTATTAATTAAGTGAGTTATTATATATATTATATTATTATATTATATTATATATTATAGTATAATCATTAAGTGAGTATAATTATTAAGGTGAGTAAGACAAGCAAGGTCGAGCACTTAAGTGTGCTGGGCGTGCTTAACTCCGCTCAACTCAGTTCGCTATGGTTCGCATCGCCATTGTTGGTTTGTACTTGCCTGTGCTACATCTGGAGTCGGTTCTTTGCACGAACCCAAGCATCGTGAAAGAATCGACCCAGTACACTCTCTCTTAAGTTTGCTTTTGTTCTGGTATCGAGTTGGGGTTTGTCTCGGTGTTTATTCTGTGTATATCGATCTCTTTGGTGTTACTGTAATTTATAACTGCTTGTTATTAATGAAGTGGTCAAATAAAATCTTGTAGAGTTCCTTTAGTATTATCATACATAGTTGAGTCCACACATTAACACCTGTTTGAAGATAAATTCAAAGTGGTAGGTACGTGATGTTATAAAAGTAAAACACTTAATCGTCCTTTAATTTTAATTAAATTCCTGCAGCACACTATCCTTTAAGCAAGGCAAGCAAGGTCAAGCAGATAGTGTTCTAAGTGAGCTTGACTCTGGTTGACTTAGTTCACCATGGTTCGCTTCTCCAGTGTCGTGCTCGCCTGCTTGCTCCATCTGCGGTCGATTTTTGCACAAATCAAAGGACGCGAGCAGACCCAAGCATTCAGCACGAATCCACCCAGTGACCCAGTACATACTGCCATGAGGTTCTTCTATTCTGGTCCAAAGTTGGAGTATGTTGGTTTGTATTAGGCCTAATTTCTTTGGTGTTATTTTATAACTGCTTGTTATAAAGGGAGTGGTGAAATGAAACCTAGAGTTTCTTGAGTAGACCTATTATCATCCGGAGTCTGTGTTGTGGGGCCTGACACTGAGCACATCTAAGATATACGCAATCTGGCAGATGTGAGGGGTAAACGTATTTATGCTGTTACTGATATTAAATTGAAAAAGGATTTGGTAATGCCTAACTTCACTGCTTCACTGTTTGCCTAGTGTTTCGAGATCAGCTCATACAGTGACAGCGATAGTGTTTTTACTAAGTTCGCTGAGCGAGTTAAACCCAACTTTTGCTCCAGCATTTGCCCAAACAATTTGGCGATAGTGTACTTAAGGCATCACAAAACCATCAATTTTAACAAGTAACCATTAAACTATTTGAAAGAGCTTGAAATTTAAAAAAATAATTATTTTGAATTTTTAAAACTTGTCATAATTGGTTACAGAGAAACCCCTAAATACATTTACCATGTTATTCTTATGGAAACTCAACTCAAAACTGTAACTCACTTTCTTATTGGTAATATAACCTCTTAAAATTTAGTACAGGATGTACTATCCGGTGGTTAAACTAGGAAGGGTTAAACCACAGATAACCGATAGATATCCGTAATTTATCTGGGGTAACCTATATTTGCTTACAACACCCATATGTTGACAAATTTACCTACCTACCTGCACGCTGTTATGGGAAAAATAAAATAAATACCAAAACTTTATCAAATTCAGTATGTACCTCTAATGAGTGGGGGTTCCTTTACTATCTGTGGCCCATCATGGCTTCGGGATTTTATTTTATAGATAACAAAATATCTTTAAAGGGTAACAAAGTCTTCTTCTTAAGAATTCTATTGAAACATTGACGTTGTGTCAGCGAAGCCCTGAAGGGATTTTGCAAAACCTTAGCTAGCACCTATTATGAAAGAGCACTGTCCACTTCAACCCGTTAGGATCTATGGCAATTTTGAGGTTCCGTGGGGCGGAGCTGTTAACAAAATTTGCAAAACCATTTCATAATAAGCACCAATGAGAAAAATGAAAGTCCTTTACAAATGGTAACCCTGCAGGGCTGTAGGTCCTACAATCTTTGAGATCCATTGTTTCCTTGATTCACATTTAAAAATTGGCCACAAGGATAACATCATATTTTTTAAGCCTTTTGGGGTAGAATCATAAAGAACTTAAAAAAATATATTTGAAAAATCTTTTCTTAGTGAACACCTATCAGCAAAGAGTGACTATTACAAAAGAACACTATTTGGCCCATGCCCAATTTCAACTGCGTAAACTCTATAGTAATTTTGACATAAATTTTGAAGGCCTGTGGGGCGGAGCGGTGGAGCCCTGAAGAAATTTTGCAAAAGTGTTTCTTAGTGAGGACCTATGAACAAAGGAGAGTATCATTTCAAATTTCAACCCCATAAAATTTCAGGCCTCAAAGTAATTTTGAAGTCCTTTGGGGTGGAGCCCTTAAGAAGCTTTACAAAAGCGTTTCTTAGTGAGCACCTTTGGGCAAAGTGGATCTCACATTACAAATGTCAACCCCTTACATCATCAAGTTTTTCAGATTCATTGTTTCCTACATTTCTATTATGATATAAATATATAAATATAGATAAATAAATATATATATATTGTATACAATATATTAAAAATTGGCCTTATGAATAATGTTAGATCAAAATAAAAATTCTGTGCTGGGGAGCCCTGATGGAATGTTGCAAAACCGTTTCTTAGTGAGCACCTTTGAGTAAAGAAGTTCATGCCAAATTTCATCCCTCTATACCCTATGGTTATTGAGATTATCTGACTCATGAGTGGATGATATTTAACAAATATATAGTATATTTATGTAAAACACGCCCATGGTAGCAAACCTACATCCTTTTGCCTATGGTGTCTATTGGGAAAAAACTGAACTCTGATCGAAAATTACTGAGTTCGCTGGTCTGTTGCTACATTTGTAATATCGTCACCGCATCAACCGTACGTACAATAATTGTGCAAGTGGGCGTAAATATTCATAAATTATAATACTGTATAAAAGATATGGTTTTGTGACTAAAGATGGGTTATGAATGACCTCAAACTAGTCACAAGTAGTGAAAATTTATATCTGTAGGATAAACAAAACAATTTTGGTAGGCTTAAGTGTGTGAATATTCTTGAATGTTCTCTTGGGTGTTAGGCCTAATTATAAAAAAAAATTGTTTTGTGTACATGGGGCAAGCAAACTTATTTGTACTATCCTAAATAATTAAAATACTGTAAAAATGTTTAAGACTAATCGTAGTAAATGCTTATAAAACAATGTGTATGACACAAATCCATTAAATTAAAAGTAACTACGAACTAAGTACTGCCTAACTAGGTATACAATGCAGTTATCTGCTTGCAATATTGAGCGGAGCGACTATTTTTTAAATCAATAATATCAAATGTTTTATAGGTAATTCAAGTGAGCTCGTTCGCTGCGCTCACTCTCCATTTGGGTCACTTCGTTCGCTACGCTCACTTGCCGTCAATTTAGTTCGTTCGCTGCGCTCACTCACCTTTTGGGTCGGCTCATTCGCTGCACACACTCTTCGCCAGATTTAGGTTGTTCGCTGCGCTTGCTCGCCACAAGTCTGCAATACTCTAATAATTTTTTATTACGCAGGTTTGGTGCGACGTGGTATTATATGTTTACAAGATATTAAATGGTGCGTCGTCCAAGATATTGTGTGGAAGGTATAAACAAACTTCTAAAATAAACAAAACAACAATTTCACAAAACTACTGTATTCACAAACAGCTGATAGTAACAGTCTGCAGTTAAATTTGATCCTTATAACAGCTGTATAATCAACACACAGTAAACAAACCAAATTAATAAAATATATCTCCTATTAAAATAACATGGTAACTTTAAAGGGCGGTAGGGCAGAACTCTTATGTCCGATTTGGACCATTTCAGATTTATACCTTCCCATAGATGATTACTACGACCGAGCAAAATTTTGTGAGTATCACTTCAGTCGTTCAGGAGGAGTACGTGTAAATAAAAAGCCAGAGTGTGGTATAGGAGCTTCGCTCGCTTCGCTCAATTATAAGAAAAGTGAGTTTTTTATTTAGATATATATTTTTTTATTACGAGTGATTTTAGTTGTTTTTGAAATTATTACAAAGTGGGTTCAAACTTTTTGAATGTGACAATCCCTAATGCAAAATTTTTAATTTCTTCTTCGAATAGACGCTTACGGGAGGTACGAGCGTACTCCTAGTTATTAATTAAAATAATTTAATATTAAATAATTAAAAAAATTATAAAATTTATAAATAAATTAAAAATTAACTAATAAATAAGAAATAAAAAATTATTAAAATAAAAATTAATTTTATTAACTAGTTAAATTAATTAATTAATTTTATTTAATTAATTTTTAACAAAAGTAATTGCTTTTGTTGTCTGGCTGAAATTAAACAGAACCAAAGTATGTTGAAGTGTCGTGCATTCCAGACATATAAAAACAATTTTGAATATTTTTCAGCCTGTTAAATTGTGTTTATTATATTTTGTGAAAGGTTAGTTTAATGCATCAAATCCATTAGAAGTAGTGGGGTTTGCCCACTCCTGGCTCAGGTCAAGGTTACGCAGTTGTAACGGTTGTAGGGGTTGTAGGGGCTGGGGTTTTTTGACAGTGATGGGTGGGTTTTGGAAGTGGGTCAAGGTCATCTGGAGGGGGGTTTTTAAAAATATATTTATTTAATAAAAACTTATCAGTGATTGGAGAATTGCTTTGTCATTATTTGCAGCAGTAATAGTTATTTTATTACTCTGTATGGGATGGGAGCCAGTGCTTGTTGTAAGTATGGGTGAATCCCGCTGTGTGTCTATAATTGCAAAAAAGGAGAGGTCCTAGGTGGTTACAGTGCGAGTTGATAGAGCAGAACAAGACATGTGTCTGAGGAAGAATGATCATATAAACCTGGTAATATAGTGAATAAGAATAATTGGATAGGATCGTCAATAGGTGTAACAAGATTGAAATTTTGATATTTCAGCATTTCAGTTAAGACAGAGTGTAAAACAAGATCAGTAGAACAAGTATTACAAACGTTAGATTTTACAAAGTACAATGGGTGAAAACTGAAGTATTTTTAAGCTTACTCAATGTAGTACGCGGTTTTGAAATTGTGAAGTTAGATTGTTTCTGTAAAATGTGTTTCGTACGTAAAAGTTTTAAATGTAAAGTGTGCGAATCCATAATACTATTCAAAGGGGAGATGTGTACTCTCCAAAATTCAGCGAGTATATGATTGGTGCCCGCGGGTGTGTCTGAATATATAGAGACTAATTAGCATAATAAGCGCAAACATATGTTAGAGTAACAAGAGTAAGTTAAAAAAATGTTTGATAGTCTTAGAGACTTACGGATAGATGTTTACTGTCGCCCTATCGCCATTATAATGGCGCACGCGCGAGGTACCGATGCCGCTTATATAGGGTTGTGTGAACCCCCTAACCCCCTCCCCTAAGAGAATGAGATAAAAGGGAAGAACTTCGGAGATTTCAGTTCTTTGTCGGGGTGGCAGCGTCGCGAAAGGTTCTAGTAGGGGGAAAGAAATAGTTAATAAATTTTTTTTAAATTTTAAAAAATACCGCTAGTGGTAGAAGTTAGTTAATTATTTTATAAGGGTTTAAGAACTGTGTCGTAGACGATTAATCGCAGTTACATCTAGCATTTGTACAGGTAAAACTTGCAGTGTAATAATTATATATTAATATATGGGTGTTAACTGTTTATAGTCTAAGTAGTTTAGTCTAGCAGCAGAAGTTAGTTAATTATTCTGTAGGGGTTAACTTGTATAATAAGTAAGAACTAAAATAAAAATAGTAACGCGAGATTATTTGATATATTATATATAAAATAAAAGTGTATTTTTAAATGTTAAGAAATAGTTGAAAAAATAAATTTCATAAAAAATAGAGAGCTTAACAGGTGTAAGTTAAAACAAAGCATATGTAACATTACTAGGTGGTAGAGACTTACAGATTAGTTGTTTCAGCTGTGGTACCTGGGGAGTGAATGGCAGACGCGCGACCGCGTTGCGGCTTATATAAGCACAGATAGTAATTATGTTGAACTTGACCCCCCCCTCCCCCCCCCATCACTTTCACTCAATAAGATGAATTAGGTTGATAGTGGTTACATTTATATAACACCAATTTAGCTTTGATGTTGCCAATAGTTTAATAACTATAGTTAAGCGGCAAAAGAGGACAGATAATTTTCTGCCATTACTCAGATAATAACAGGCAATAATTATGGTGTTACGCGATGGGGAAAGCCTTAGTGAAGTTCAACGGCGGATTAAACCAGGTGTTGCCTAACGTTAATTGCAAGGTACAACGCTCCACCTGCATTAGCGGCGACCTACATGTGACGAATAGATCATTGGAAATTTCCACTGACGTTGGACGTTCTATCCCCCTTATAGTACGTTGTGTACATGGCCATAAACAGGAAAAAGCTGCACTTTTTGATTGGGATATGGCAATTTCTATATAGCTGATGCCCAAAGGTAACTTTTCAGATAGGGAGCCACTTCAAATTCCGTGTAGGACACCTAAATGGCGGCCTTTAAAGATGGCCGCCATATGCCCACGTAATGTTGCACCATATTTGTTGTATCTCAGCTTCTAATGGTCCGATTTCAATAAACTTGTTATTATTTTAAAGCTGATTTTATAAGGAAACTTTTTTATATTTCATATTTTACTGTAAAACCTAAGCGTTCTGCAGAATCTTTATAAAAATTAAAAACTTTACTATTTTATGATACATTTGGTAAGTAACATTATAGTTGTGGTACGATTTTTCATACTAAAGGAAAAAGGGGTAGCCCTATGTGTGCAGCGTTGAGTATATAAAAAGTGATTCTTAGCTTTAGAAAAAAACACATATTTTAATAACATTGAAAACAGGAATTACAATAAGGTAACAAACTGTTACAAACAAACAAAAACCCAAGAAACAGTCCACATGTAAATGAAGTGCTTCTCCATGATTTTAGATCACGTATTCATCTTCCACTTGATAGCTTTCATAATTGTTGATGCACTGTCGACTCCCAGAGCAGTTCTTGCAAAGTAGCGTGCATGGAACCTTGGCCTTCATACAGGAGCATCGTGTACGGCATTCAGTGCAACTACACTTAACTAATTCTCTACAGGCTGCCATAACTGGGGGAAGAGAAGACCAAACAGGTGTCCACTCCCCAGCAACCATGGTCCATCCCCATCCATCTGGCTTTGGAGTGTTGTCCTTCACTGAGCATGCATGACCCCAAACTTGACCTGCTAGGTATGCTGAACGAAGGCAGTGCTGCCGTAGTGCCTCTCTAGTTGGGGGTAGACTTTGTAGACCACGATTTTTTGAAGTAAAGAGAAACTTTCTGATACGATTAAGTGAGAAATCTTCAGCATCATTGTAATAAAGGAAGACGTTAAACTTCTCCAGGACTTTTTAAAGTTTCGTCAGAAATGGACTCTTGTGGTAGAGAGATTGCATGGAAGGCTGCAGTAGCTTCAGAAAAAGATTTCCACACGGTCCAAGCTGTCGGTTTTCCTTTCATTGAAAATGATGATGTCACATCCGATCCTGTGAATGCATGAAATCCTCTCAACGCAACAGCTTTATGTTCTCCCATTCTTTCAAAAATTGCATTAATATTTATAAATCTCTGATTCTTCCCAGCACCGAAGAGAATCCACATCTCCTGAAATCCAACGGGTTTGAGAGTGTGGAAAATGGATATTGCCAAAACAACATCAGTATCTACTGTGAAAATAATGACCTTCTTTGCTCCATGTTCAACACTGTCTTTGGCGTGGATGAAAATCCTGCTGCCAGCTTCTTCCTGTTCCTTGCATTTGACTCCATTAATTGAAGATTCATCAGGACGTGACGCACAAATAATGCCATCAATCTCGGTGATGATATGGGTCCTATCAAAATTGAAAAGCCAGATGGATGGGGATGGACCATGGTTGCTGAGGAGTTTGGTCTTCTCTTCCCCCAATTATGGCAGCCTGTAGAGAATTAGTTAAGTGTAGTTGCACTGAATGCCGCACACGATGCTCCTGTATGAAGGCCAATGTTCCATGCACGCTACTTTGCAAGAACTGCTCTGGGAGTCGACAGTGCATCAACAATCATGAAAGCTATCAAGTGGAAGATGAATACGTGATCTAAAATCATGGAGAAGCACTTCATTTACATGTGGACTGTTTCTTGGGTTTTTGTTTGTTTGTAACAGTTTGTTACCTTATTGTAATTCCTGTTTTCAATGTTATTAAAATATGTTTTTAGCGAATTTCCCATTGGGAATAAGCTATTACCGTAGGTCTCATGGTAAGACCTAAGCCCAGGACCATGTTACTTTTTCGTTTTTAGGTGCCCAGAGACCAAAAATAATAGTCATTAAAAATTATATATATATATATATATATATATATATATATATATGTATGTGTCCCTAGACACGATAACTCTCGTAAAAATGGTCCGATCGAGACCAAATTTGGTAGAGATGTGTAATCCTACGTTTATTCGGATGAGTTCGTAAACCAGACATATCGACCTACCGGAAGGGGTGGGGGGTTTTATACCCCAAAAATTAGTTAAATTTGCAAAAAAAAAGTTATTTGCATTTTTCATATGTAAATTTTAAAAATTTTTAATTTTTATTTTGATAATTTTATTTAGCTCAAAAAACACACAATTTAGTATCTTGAAGCTTTGCTCTATCTCCATTGGTTACCAAGATATTAAAAAGTCTAAAGACAGTACATTTTATTTTGGGGCTCCAATGTTAATCCAATGGAGAATTGGGATGTGTTAATATTTCACTCATTAACCAAGATTTTCGATGAATCTTGGAATTCAGCTTCATTTGGTTGAGATTCATCTATTTATGGTAAAAAATCTTGATTTTTGTGCTTATCATGGCAGCAAACCTGCATACTCTTTTCCCATGTTAATCATATGGAGAATAGGCAATCTTCTTTAGCAATGGACAGATATTGATGAAACTTAGTACATGGCTTCATATGATTGAAATAAAATTTTTTTATTATAAAAACCTACTTTTAGTGTTCCCCATGGCAGCATACCTGCATACTCTCCCTATATTTATCATAAGGAGAATAGACATTTATTTCCCTGTTTATGAGCATGTGATTTTATTTGGTTTACAGTTTTATGTGGTCAAAATTAATATTACTAATTTGGAAATTCGCTGAGTACGCAGGTCTGCTGCGACTGGGGGGTATTTCTAAAGCTAAGAATCACTTTTTATATACTCAACGCTGCACACATAGGGCTACCCCTTTTTCCTTTAGTATGAAAAATCGTACCACAACTATAATGTTACTTACCAAATGTATCATAAAATAGTAAAGTTTTTAATTTTTATAAAGATTCTGCAGAACGCTTAGGTTTTACAGTAAAATGTGAAATATAAAAAAGTTTCCTTATAAAATCAGCTTTAAAATAGTAACAAGTTTATTGAAATTGGACCATTAGAAGCTGAGATACAACAAATATGGTGCAACATTACGTGGGCATATGGCGGCCATCTTTAAAGGCCGCCATTTTGGTGTCCTACACGGAATTTGAAGTGGCTCCCTATCTAAAAAGTTACCTTTGGGCATCAGCTATGACCATAGAAATTGCCATATCCCAATCAAAGAGTGCAGTTTTTTTGTGTGTGCCCACTGTACTATTAAACCCCTATGGCTCCCCACCACTTTGTGAGCCGAGAACCTTTTTGGCGACTATCGCTGAGTTAGTTCGGAACAACTCGTCGGACGCGATGGTTGTTCCGAACTCAGAGGGTACCTCAAATATATAAGCGACCGATGTATATTTGAGTTACTCTTGCTGTTAGGGTTTTTAATATTAATACTTGTTGTGTGTGAGTGTGTGTGCAAAATTGTGTGTGCAAAATTGGGTGTGTTATGGTATTGTTGATGTTTGGAAAATGTGTTTTTGATGTTGAGTTTTGGTATAATTATTGTATGTGTATGTACTAATAACCTTTTACATTTTACAGCTAGCTGTTAGGTGGGTAGATTAAATTTAATTTTAAATTATGGAAGTTCTGTTGAACTTCATTAAATATGGGTGGGACATGCGCGTTGCGCCGTAGGTAGCGCATATTTTTATTGCTTTAAAATGTTTAATTTTTGTTAGAAAATAATCATATTTGGGTGGGTCTAGATTAAGGGTAGGAGGTTAGAGTTGCGTCTTGCATTAGCTGTTCCAGAGTCCCCATTGTAAAATTGGAATGGTCAGGTCCAGTGCCGAGGCCCGAGGCCGGCCGCCCGTATCACAGCCCACCAAACTGGATCGCCACGTGCGTGCGGGCCAAAAATTGGGATCCCTTGTAAGACGTAACTATCGCGGGTTGGGATTTGGGGAAGTGTTAGGCAAACAGAGTGGTGGGGATGGCTACGGCCGTCCCCATCACTTTGGTAAATTATAATTTTTTGGTGACCTTGACCTCAATTAGGTTAATTAACCCCCCCTCCCCCTCCCCCTCCCCCTCCACCTCCTCCTCCCCCTCCCCCTCCCCCTCCACCTCCCCCTCCCCCTCCCCCTCCTCCTCTCCCTCCACCATTTTAATGAAGAAATTGAAGTGCCTTTGTTAAGTGAAAATGTTGTAACAAGAATATTTGTGGATCCGAATTCACCAATGGATATTATAGGAAGGTTTTTAATTGAAGTTGTGACATGGATAGAAAATGGAAGATTATAAAACATAGGATCTCCAATTTTGGTAGATGATAGACACACCTTTGGTGTATATTGGAGAAACATAGATCTGTTATGGCTGTGGGCGGAGGCATATGTGGAGTATTTGCAATTGGAAGAAAATATAGGCTTTAATCATTACTTTTCAGCTTTAGTGTTAAGCTACTAATTCTAACATTTCACTAAAAAAAAAACCTTATAAATGTGGTGGGGGAAGCATTATATAAAGGGAATAGAAGAGAGAAGCATTTTATTTCCGTGCTAAATTTCAAAGAATAAACATCAACATGATGCATCAATGTGAAATTTGCTCAGAAACTTTTCATGATAATATTCTACTAGAAATACATAAAGAATTATTTCATAATAATAATGAAGATGTAACAGAAACAGAATATGAAGATTTAAAACTATATGAAGAAGAAGAACCAAAAGAAGAACAACAAGAAGAAGAACCATTAGCAGGACCATCTAATGAAATACCGTGTTTAAAAGTATTTGCTTTAGAAGGTAGAGTAGTAATGCACCACAAAATTCAAAATGAAAATTTGGAATTGGATCAGTTTTTTAAAGAAGTAAGAACAATTGTAAGTAAAACACTCACAGAAGAATTAAGAAGACTAAACTTTATTAAATTTGGCATATTATTAAATGCTATGTTTACTAATGTAGAAGGAGAAATGTCACCAAGAGGATTCATGACAAAAAACCAGACCATCATGGCAAGTTCAGATATTAATTCAATAGTTGAAGATTGTTTGGAAGAAATATTAACAAAAATTCAAGAACATGAAGGAAGAGGATCTGGTTGGAGTTTGGTTAGTATTGAGGGTATGGATGTTAGAGTTCATAAACACGGCTATGGATTAAGGGGTAGCAGTTATATTCCGCTCCCAAAGAAAATTTCAGACACCAAATCATGTATAAATGTTCAAAATGAAGATATGGAATGTTTTAGATATGCAATGACGGCAAAATTTGTACCACCTAACAATGCAGTTAGACCCAGTGAAGAATATGAAACACACAGATTTAGATATAATTTCCAAGGATTGACTTACCCAGTGGCTTTGAAGGACATCCTAAAGTTCGAAAAACAAAACCCTGGAACATCTGTTAATGTTTTTGGTTTGGACAGTTCGAATAAAGTGTACCCATTGCGTGTGGTGAAGAATGAACTCCCAGATCATACAGACTTATTACTACTTACAAAAGGTGATGTTTCCCACTATGTATGGATTAAAAAATTTGAAACTCTTGTAAGTTATCAACTATGTAAAACTAAACATAAGAAGATAGTTTGCAAAAGATGCTTCAATTTTCATGAAGAAAGAAGAGAAGGAAATGAATGGTTACAAGAGCATAAAAAACTATGTAACAACAACTATGAAGCAAAAATTATCTTACCGTGTCCAAGTAAGGCAGAGTTAAAATTTGAGAAAACCTCCCATCAATATCGGATTCCCATTGTTGTATATGCTGATTTTGAATCGACACTAGTGCCTATTGAAAATAATGATAGTGATGTAGCAAGGAAAAGTGTTAAGTATCAGATACATGATCCAAACAGTTTTTGTTTAATGGTTAAATCTACTCTTTCTGAAGAACATCTAAATAAATTTAATTTAACTTCAAAACCTATTGTCTATCGTGGTGTTAATGCTTCTAAAATATTCCTTGATCAGTTGTATATAATAGCGGAAAGTGTTGAAAGATTGTACAGTGATATTATACCGATGATACCTTTGGATGAAGAAGAAGAGATTCAACATGAAAATGCAACTCATTGTTATTTATGTAGAAATGAATTTACTGTGGAAAATCACAAGGTTCATGATCATGACCATCTGACAGGGTATTATAGAGGTGCTGCATGTAACAGCTGTAATATCAACTACAAGATCCCTACAAATATACCTGTAATATTACATAACCTTAGTTGTTATGATACGCATTTTATCATTCCGGAATTAGGAAGAGATAATGGAGAAATTGATGTCATAGCTGAAACCACGGAGAAGTTTATAAGTTTTACTAAAAAAGTTGGAAATATAAAGCTTCGGTTTTTAGATTCTTACCGTTTTATGCCATCTAGTTTAATGAAGCTTTCTGAAAACCTGAGAACAGAAGATTTAATAGAAACCAAGAAGATTGTAAGTAATGACAAGGTTAATTTAGTTCTTCGCAAAGGTGTTTTTCCGTATGATTATATAGATAGCTTAGAAAGATTTAATGAAACATCCCTTCCACCAAAAGAAGAATTCAAAAGTAAACTATACGACACAGATATATCCCATGAAGATTATGAACATGCGTTTAGAGTATGGAATGAATTAGGATTTAAAACACTTGGAGAATATTCGGACTTTTATGTAAAACTAGATGTAACTTTACTTTGTGATATAATGGAAGAGTTTAGAAATACATGTTTTAAGGCATATGGATTAGACCCTCTGCATTCTTGTACATCACCTGGACTAGCTTGGCAAGCAATGTTAAAGGAAACAAAATGTAAACTCCAACTTCTTACAGATATAGACATGGTGCTGATGTTGGAATCAGGTGTTCGAGGGGGACTAACTCAAAGCGTAACACGACATGTAAAAGCAAATAACAAATATTTGCCCAATTTTGATGCATCAAAACCAAGTACATATTTAGGTTATTTTCATGCAAATAGCCTTTATGGATGGGCCATGTCGAATCCTCTCCCATATGGCAACTTCAAATGGATAGACCCTGATTCTATTGGAAACATCATGGATATAGCAAAACATGGAGACACTGGTTATATTTTGGATGTAGACATTGAGTACCCTGAACATTTGCATGACCACCATTATGATTTACCTCTACTGGCCAAGACGGAAATATCACCAACCGGCAGATGGCCTAAATTAATGATGACTTTAACCAACAAATCAAGATATGTTGCTCATTATTGGGTAATACAACTAGCCCTAGAATTAGGATTGAGAATAACAAAAATTAATAGAGCTTTACAATTTTCTCAATCTTGTTGGTTAAAGTCATACATTGACAATAACACAAAAAGAAGAACTGCAGCTACATCTAATTTTCAAAAGGACTTTTTTTAATTGATGAATAATGCGATATTTGGCAAGACACTGGAAACAAAAGAAAGCATAAAAATGTGAAATTAGTTAGTGATCCGGTGAAACTACAAAAGCTGGTACAAAAACCTAACTTCGGATCATCCATAATAATCAACGAAAATCTTGTAGCTGTTTCCATGAACAAAATTTCAATTACAATGGATCGTCCTTTATATGTGGGGATGTCTATTCTAGATATTTCAAAGTCCCACATGTATGACTTCCATTACAACAAGATGGTTAAATTTTATGGAAGAAAAAACATCGGCATTGTATACATGGATACGGACGCTTTTATTTATTGGATAAGAACTGAAGATATGTACGAAGACCTACGCTGTTTTATCTACAATAACGACTTTGACTTTTCTGATTATCCACAAGACCATCCCAACTACGACAACGGTAGAAATAAAAAAGTATTGGGAAAGTTCAAAGACGAAACAAATAGCGTGCCAATGGAAGAGGTTGTTGCTTTAATGTCTAAATTGTATTCATTTAAATTGTACAAAAATGAAAAAAGAGAACATGAAATCGTGAAGAAGGACAAAGGTATAAAAATCTCATACCTGAAGAAGAATGTACAGTTTGAAGAATACAAGAGATGCTTATTTGAAAATGTTGAGACAACAGCAACATTTAACACCATAAGAAGCTTCAACCAACGTCTCTTCAGTGTAAAGCAAACCAAATGGGCTTTGAGTTGTAAGGATGATAAGAGGTACATCCTGGAAGATAATATAAAAACTCTACCATTTGGACATTACTCCTTATACCCTATCGACCAGTAAACCTATTCTTCGTCCTTTACCTTCTTCCTTTTTCCTTTCCATAAAGAAGAGGGGACATGACAAGCCCAATGTCATGTTCCCTCTTTTTTACACCAATGTAATATGGCCTTGACCTATAATCTAACCATATAAAAGAGGATAAACCATTTTAGAGATCAGTACTTTTACAAGCGGTGTGGAAGACACAACTGAAGATGGAAGATTTAAGGAACAAGATTGTAAATGAACTTCATAAGCCGGCAAGAAGAAAAGTTCCTAGAAGAAATACAATTATAAAAGGAATGAATGATCTTTTCCAAGCCGATCTTATTGAAATGATACCACATAGTAAATTAAATAAAGGATTTAAATACATTTTAGCGAATATAGACTGTTTTACTAAAGTGGCTGATGCTTTACCGCTAAAGGACAAGACTGGTAAAAGTGTTACAAAAGCTATGGAAATAGCTATACAAAGAAATAATTTCAACATCAAACATCTACAAACTGATGATGGAAAAGAATATTTTAACAAAGACTTTGCAGCTTTAATGAAGAAGTATAAAATAAATCATTATTCTACAAATTCTGAAGTTAAAGCTTCAATAATAGAAAGATTTAACAGAACGTTAAAAGGAGCAATGTATAAAACATTTTCCAAACGAGGATCATATATTTGGTATGATATATTACCACAACTTATAAAAGAATATAACAATAAGTATCATCGAACCATTGGTATGAAGCCTAACGAAGTAAATAGTGCCAATGATAAAATGGTATTAAAACGTATTAAAAATAATACTACTCCTAAACGTGAAAAAATGCAGCCCAAAACATTTAAAGTTGATGATAAAGTTCGTATAAGTAAGTACAAAGGAGTATTTAGCAAAAGGTATCTGCCAAACTGGACTAATGAAGTATTTACAATCTATAAAGTGCAACCAACAATACCTGAAACCTACATTTTAAAGGACAACAAGGGTGAATTACTTGAAGGTGGATTCTACGGACATGAATTGCTAAAATCATCAGTTGGCGATGTATATCTTGTTGAAAAAATTTTACAAAGAAAAAAGGATAAGGTGAAAGTACGTTGGTTGGGATTTGATAAAAGTGAAGACTCTTGGATCCCTACAAAAGACTTAGTGTAGCAATTTATGAAGTCATTACATGTTTAACCTTTACACAAGATGGAGATTGTGCAACAAAAGGATCGATTTTTTATTAATAATATTGATGAATTAACAGTTGACAACGACAAGTTAAATCATGGAAAACATGGTGAATTACTGCCAAACACAATAAGATGTTTAATAACTGGACCATCAAATTGTGGAAAGACAAATGTGGTTTTTAATTTAATAACAAATCCTAAGGGATTACGTTTCAACAACATTTATATCTTTTCCAAATCTTTGCAACAACCCAAATACCAATTATTGGATAAGGTACTCGCAAGTGTGCCTGAAGTTAATTTCTACAAGTTTAATGCTAGTGAAACTATAATGGAGCCAAACGAGGCTAAACCATTTTCTATATTTATATTTGATGATGTATCTTGTGAAAATCATGACACTATTAGAAGTTATTTTGCCATGGGAAGAGATTACAATATTGATAGCATTTATATTGGTCAAACTTACAGTAAAATTCCAAAACAACTAATAAGAGATAATGCAAATCTACTTATTATCTTCAAGCAAGATGAAACAAATTTAAAGCAAATATATAATGATCATGTGAATGCAGACATGTCATTTGATAAATTTAAAGAAATGTGTGGCAAAGCATGGGCTGAAAAATATGGATTTCTTGTTATTATGAAAGAAGAAGCTATAAAAAATGGAAGATATCGTATAGGGTTAGATAAATTTGTATTAATCCATTGAACAATTGATGATACGTTTAGTAATAGATTGGTCTTCGCAGTGTAAACATGGTGAACCAAGAAAAACTATTAAAAGAAATAAAATCACTGAGTGACTCGATTAGACTTAAAAATCGAGCATTAAGAATGGGTTTGAATGAAAGAGAAGAATTCCTGGAGACTACATTTAAGCCTATTACAGAACCTTTAAAACAGATAACAGAAACAATTGGTAAACCTCATTATGAAGGAGATGTTTTACTACCTATTTCTAAATTTGAAGTAAAGACTTTGAAAAAGGAAGAAGATGATGATTCTTACGCAAGTGATAGTGGAGTTTCTCAAAAAGAAGAAGAAACAAGACAAGAAGAACCAGAAATAAATGTTCAAAAAGAAGAAGAACAAGAACAACACATACCTGAAGCAGAACAATCAATTCCAAATTTAACATAATTAAGTAGTGATATATTGCAACAAGGACCTCTTGGAAGAAAGTATATCATGAAGATGTTACATGAAATAAAAGCTAACCCAAAACTACACAAGTCACATGTATATGGAGCGAGAATTGATGGAAATGAATTTAAAATAGGAGATTCAAAAGTACATTTGACTGAAGATGATGACATTGTTATTGGTGAGCATAAATATAAAGGAACAAAAGGATTATTTGAACTGATTTTTAAAAATATACCTATAAAATATAC
Organism: Neoaliturus tenellus; assembly: GCA_030545055.2. Classification (NCBI taxonomy): domain Eukaryota; kingdom Metazoa; phylum Arthropoda; class Insecta; order Hemiptera; family Cicadellidae; genus Neoaliturus; species Neoaliturus tenellus. Next base: position 121,594,524 of record CM061533.1, on the reverse strand, counting down.
ACTACAAGATTTAAATACTTTTAAAGAAATTTTGCAAAATACTAATGCTCATAAGAAGAATTACTCCAAAGATTCAATGATAAATAGAACACGCGCAACTAAATATACAGTTGTAATAAAAAGATTGTTTCCCCTGAGAAAACTACCAACATTACGAACTGCGCCTGCATTGAAGAAACCGCTAAAGAGGAAATCTTTATCACTTATGGACTTATCACTTATGGATGAATATGGTAAAAAGAAAAAAGGAGAATCTTCAACGTCTGGTAAAGGTTTAATGAAAAACCTATATAATACAAATGTGATTTACTATAATGATATAAACAAATTGGTCGATAGAATGAGACTATTACATGAAGCCATGGAAGCTGGTCATACAGGTTTAAATAATGAATGGGTGGCTTTAGTTGACGAACTTCGAAATCGTGGAATAGTTGTATAAATCATTACGGATATATAAGAGAGCTGTGAGAATACAGTGGATCAGTTCAATCATGAGTGTCGACAAGTTTGGACGGTACTCCAGGCTAGGAGTGCAAGGAGGAGAAAACAGAAAAAGAAGTGGATTGCCGCAAACACCTGAAGGTGACTATGATATGAGTAACAAACGTTTAAAATTTGTTAAAGACCCAGAAGAAGATACTGATGGAGCAAATTTAAAAACAGTAAAAGAAGCAACTTCAACATCATTGAAATTAAACAAGAATACTTACGATGTTAAATCACATAGAATAATTAATGTTGGTAAACCAACTGACAGTTCTGATGCAATTAATAGAGAGTATTTATCATCTGAACTTTCAAATACTTTAAAATTGCAGTGGGGTAACAATTTAAAAGATGGACAAACATATGATGCTGGAAATCATAGGATAACCAATGTGGCAAATCCAAAAAATGATAAAGATTCAGTTAATAAAGAATATTTACATTCTATAATACCGGAAAAGACTCAACGAGGATTTTCTTTTTATAAGTTTATTATAAATGACATTGGATAACCAAAGGAAGACGGCGATGCTGTAAACCTGAAATACATCAAGGACAACTGTATTTTACAAGATGCTGATAAAATCGATTGTCATGGAAAAGCATTGTCAAATGTAAAATTTGGTTCTCAACCAAAAGACGCTGTTACTATGGAACAATTATCTAAAGAATTAAAAAGGGGAACATCAAATTTTGTAAAACATGAAGATGCCGTGCTAAAGCGAGGAAATACATTTATAAATGGAAATGAAAAGTTTGATTTAATGCAAGGAAGTAATGATGAATGGGATGCGGGAGGTAAAAGAATAACAAATGGAAGATTTGGTCAAAAAAGTTCGGATGTACCTTTAATGGCACAAACATTAATTGCGGGCGGTCCTTTATTAGGCACATATGAAGGTCATAATAGAAGAATAAAAAATATAATACCTGGTTATGAAGAAAATGATTGTGTTACAGTGAAACAAACAATAACTTGGGATAAACGCGATGGAACCAAATTTGATGCTAAAATGAAGAAAATAATTAATATTTCACCAGGTGAAGATTTTAATGATGCAGCTACTATTGGACAAGTCATAACAACATCAAAAAGTGATTCGACCGCTTACACGTGTAATGATAAACGTATTATGCAGTTACACGATCCTCAACATCAGAAAGATGCTGTAACTTTAGATTGTTTAATAAGAATAGTGGGCAATTTACTTATTGATACCCACAATCATATAGCTAGTACAACGAGTCATGTGATAATTCAACCCGATGAACGAGAAGCTTGGATTAAAAATAGAATCATAAATCAGTATGTAATTAATTTGAATAATTAAATATTTTAATATAAAAATTGTGCATAAGGTATTCATTTATGTAAAGCAGCTCGTGGAGTAAACACGCTGGTTATATAAGACGACATAATGAAGATCGCACCGCTCAGTCTTCGTCAAGACAGCGGCAAGAAAGGACGTGGTATTACATCAGCTGCGTTATCCCTGCTCAGACAGATTCCTGTTGGTGCTGTTCTAAATAGAACAATAGACGCTCTACCATACGAATTTCATCTGCCCGGAGGTTATCAATATTGTGGACCTGGAACTAAGTTGGCAAAACGTTTAGCAAGAGGAGATCCTGGAATTAATAAATTGGATCAAGCCTGCAAAGAACACGATATAGCGTATTCCAAGTTTACAGATTCAAAAAATAGATCGATAGCAGATAGAGTGCTAGCGGAAAAAGCTTGGCAAAGAGTTAAATCAAGTGACGCCAGTATTGCAGAAAAAGCAGCAGCTTGGGCAGTGACAACAGCCATGAAGACGAAAGCTAAGTTTGGTGGTGGAAGACGACGCGGGAGAAAACCTAGTAAAAAAGAAGCTGCAAAAAGAGGCGGGAACATTAAAAGAAGACGTCGCACTAACCCTAAAAGGAAAGTCAAGAAAACATCCATATGGTCAATGGTAAAAAACGGATCGGGTCTTTACTTAAGACCATACCGTGTGTATTAAATGAGAAGAATAAATTGATAATTCCAAATGAAGCCTTAACAAACGATCAATTGTCAAAATATGTGAAATGTTTAAGAATACCATTCTTCAGAGGAGTTTTATGAAAGATACATTACCAAATAGAGTGTGGAAAAATGAAACTGGAATAGTAAATTTAGACTCTAATTATGGACCAGGTACTCATTGGGTATGTTATAAAAAACTTGGAGAAAATGTTTACTACTTTGATAGTTTTGGAAATTTACCGCCACCAAAAGAACTTCAACATTATTTTCGGAACTGCAATAATATATTCTACAACTACAAAAGAGAGCAACCTAGCAATACGGAAATATGCGGACATTTATGTTTGGAGTTCTTAGCGAAGAGCGTCAGTCAGCTTTAAGATGTCATCATATACAGTGTCGCTGAGTGGAAATTCATCAACATTGAAAAGTACACTTTTCCCAGCGTTACGTTTATCTACGGACAAACTATGGGAAGCAGCATTATTGGATTTGACTACATACAATTCAATTCCCAATGTTACAGAAGGAAAAAATAATTTACTACATTATTATGAAAGTAAAGATGAAAAAGGAAATTATTCACAATTAAAAATAATTCCATTATCTACAGGAGCATATGAAATAGACGATATAAACCAAATATTACAAAAGAAACTTGGAGAAGAAAATATTTCTATAAAAGGTAATAATAATACATTAAAAGCAGAAATAACTTCAAAGTATTATATAGATTTTAGCTTAGACCACTCAATCGGCAATTTGCTCGGATTTTCAAAGAAGAAAGGAATTTTAGCTCCTGGAAATGATTATACTGGCGATACAACAGTAACAATATTAAAGGTGAACAGTATTGATGTAACGTGTAATATTATACACGGATCATATAGAGATGGAGTAAATCAACATATATTACACACATTTTACCCAACAGTAGCTCCTGGTTTTAAAATAGTTGAGAAGCCACAAAACCTGATATACCTACTGTTAAACACCAGTTTCATTTCAGACATCATACTGAACATATTGGATCAAGACGGCATTAGTGTTGACTTTAGAGAAGAAACAATAACTATACGGTTACATATCAGAGCAGCAACATAAAGTCAACATGGGATTATCATTTAAACCACAACGGAAGAGTCGGGAGCTCAGTAGCTCCTCAACATTCGACGAGTTAACACCGGACAACATACGCTTCCTACAGAAGATCGGACTAAAACTTGCCAACCATGGCAAACTAGACCGATCCAGTTGATCCAGTATAAAAATACTGGATATAGCGCAAGGACCGACATTCGACGAAACCCTATGGGAGAAGGAATATCACACTCACAACCCTTACACTTCATCAAAATTAAATAATAATGATGAAATAAGGATTCCCATTCAACAACAAGATATCTACACATTACCATGTGAAAGTTATTTATATATCGAAGGAAGAGTAACAACATTGGATGGAAAATCTGGTTCAACTGTTCCTTTTATAAATAACCCAATGGCATATCTGTTTGATGAAATCAGGTATGAGATATCTGGAGTAACAGTTGATTCAACAAAAAAAGTTGGTATATCAACAACTTTAAAAGGATTGACTTCAATAACACCCCATGAAAAGAATTCTTTAATCTCAGCTGGATGGGTGACTCCTGATAAAGACACTATTACTCCTAATTCAAAAGGTTACTTTGATTTTAATGTACCTTTACGATTGCTTTTGGGATTTGCAGAAGATTACAAGAGAATAATAATAAACGTAAAGCAAGAACTGGTACTGCTCAGATCTTCAACAAATAAGGATGTAATACAAGCGCCAAGTGGAACTAAAGATGCCGATTTGGAATGGCAACTTCAATTGGATAAAGTTGTATGGAGAGTACCTCATGTCAGATTGGCGGATGAACATCGAGTATTATTATTGAAAAAATTAAAATCTGACCGTGATATTGTAATGCCATTTAGGAGTTGGGAATTTCATGAATACCCCATATTGCCTCAAACAGAAAGACAAACATGGACTGTTAAAACCTCTACTTATTTAGAACGGGCAAGGTACATAATAGTCGGTTTTCAGACTAAACGAAAAGATGTTATAACTGTGCACGCTGGTCAATTTGACCATTGCAAGATAAAGAATTGCAAAGTTTTTTTAAACTCTCAGTTCTTTCCATATGACAGTTTAAATGTTTCATTTGACAAGAAACGTTATTCCATTCTATATGACATGTATGCAAGATTTCAATCGTCATATTATGGTAAGACGAATACACCACTTTTATCACCAGAACAATTTTATTCAAAAGCTCCAATTGTTGTAATCGATTGTTCAAAACAAAATGAATCTGTAAAATCTTCAAGTGTAGATATAAAAGTTGAAATGGAATTTGAAGATAAAATACCAGATGGAACTTCAGCATACTGTTTAATTCTACATGACAAAACAGTTACTTACACACCGCTAACAGGAATCGTGAAGAATGTACTTTAAGAAGGATTAATACAACATCTGCACGATTTGTAAGGTTTTTACAAAAAATCAACAATATCTAGGTCATCTGCGAGTATAAAAGTGAGAAAAAAGAGCTGGAAATTCATTTCATCTTTGATTGTCGTATGGGTAACATCGTCCGCAAGATGAGTTCTACTACATCAAGTGCTAATGAAGAAACTACACCTTTTATGGCTGACAATAGTTTGGATATAGAAAGACAAGTTGAACAGGAAATGGATGAGTTCCTCAAGTATAAACATAAGAAGACAGAAGAAGAGGAAGTTGAAAAAGAAACAAAGAAAAGAAAAATTGAAGATAACATTTCCACCAACATTTTAACGGAAGTATTTCTTCGAATATTTTATCCTATTTCTTCTTGTATGGCAAAGACTGTATCTGCTGGAGTGATGAAATCATTGGATTACTCTCCTACTGTTATTTTAAATCATGGATCTAAAATGGTAACCTTCACTGAAACTTCTTGGGAATCTTTTATGAAACATATACATCTTTTGGAATGTTATCTGAGTAACAATACATTTGGAAGAAAAACAAAACTAGGTTTGTTGGAATCAAATATTGAAATCGATATTGTTAAACAACGTGGTCAACAACTAGTTCGATTTAGAGATTTAACTAAATATAATATAAAAATACATTTGACTAAAGAAGAGTTTTACACTTTAACTTGTGCTACTGGTCCTATAACAAGATATTTAAAACAGCTAATATTCTCAAGTGCAATTATCAAAGACTATTTAATTGATGCATTGGATAAACAACCATATGTTCCAATCCTATATGGTCCAGTAGATACTTCAATCTTCAATAGGATACCACATGAAGTAGATATGTGGAGACAGTTACACCACTATCAAACCAACTTTAATTTAGATGAAGAAAAGCAAGAAACCAAGGAAAACAAATCAAGTTTCAACAATCAACAATCGGCAACAAATTGAACAAATAAAGAATATTGTAAGTAAAAAGAAGAATATTGGGGGTATAAAAGGTTGACAATCTGGATTAACATACCAGTTGCCTACTGAACGTCATCATGGATAAACAAGTTTCATTCTCTAAGAAGATAGAATTAATGGAAGTAAAGCAAGGTATCATAGAGTTTCAAGCATTCCGTGGTAATGATGGAAATTTTATAATTAAAGAGTTAGTGGTACTAGATATGATAACATCTGTTGTTTATCACTTTTTATTTATGCCTCCTTTACCATTCAACAGATTAACAACCAAAGCTAAAGTAACAAACAAATGGTTGATGAAACATTTTCATAATCTAAGATGGGATGAAGGTTTTATAACCTACAATATGATGCCACACATTATGAATCATTTCTGCAAAAAGTTCAAAACTATTTTTACAAGAGGATTGGAAAAAGCAAATTGGATACAAGCATATACAAACCATGAAGTAATAAATGTGCAAATGGAGAAAGATTTTTATTGCTACTTTGATAACATCTGTATTTCATCTAAAAACTTTAAACATCAACAGTCTCAATGTGCTTTAAAAAACGCATATCGTTTAAATGTCTATCTCCAGCAAAGTGGTGGGGGAAACGAAGGGTATAAAAGCGAGAGCGGCACTATGACAATGCATCAGTATTACTCGAACCTCCGGGGAGTCAACACCTCTGACGCGCAAACACAAGAAGAAGAAGACGAACAATAGCAAGAAGAAGATAATGGCGTCACAAAATTTTCTACAATCGCTTGTTGATCAATTCAACAAACATTCTAAATCTACTATACTACCGACAAAAAAATGTTCAGAATTGAAAGAAGAGAAACATTATATTATTCACACTATTAAGAAAATGGAAACATCAATTGGAGACGCTATCAATTGCACACTAAGTGAAGCACCCTACACACCTGGTGATGAACCAAAATTTCAAGTATTTCTTCCCAAACGCTTCGTTCAACTGCTGCAGAATGAAGATTTACGACTGATTCACCCCGGCGCACTCTACTTAGCATCTCACGGTCCTAGCGGAAGCAACTCTACTGAACTTACACTTCATGTCAACAGTCTCAATGTGCTTTAAAAAACGCATATCGTTTAAATGTCTATCTCCAGCAAAGTGGTGGGGGAAACGAAGGGTATAAAAGCGAGAGCGGCACTATGACAATGCATCAGTATTACTCGAACCTCCGGGGAGTCAACACCTCTGACGCGCAAACACAAGAAGAAGAAGACGAACAATAGCAAGAAGAAGATAATGGCGTCACAAAATTTTCTACAATCGCTTGTTGATCAATTCAACAAACATTCTAAATCTACTATACTACCGACAAAAAAATGTTCAGAATTGAAAGAAGAGAAACATTATATTATTCACACTATTAAGAAAATGGAAACATCAATTGGAGACGCTATCAATTGCACACTAAGTGAAGCACCCTACACACCTGGTGATGAACCAAAATTTCAAGTATTTCTTCCCAAACGCTTCGTTCAACTGCTGCAGAATGAAGATTTACGACTGATTCACCCCGGCGCACTCTACTTAGCATCTCACGGTCCTAGCGGAAGCAACTCTACTGAACTTACACTTCATGTCAACAGTCTCAATGTGCTTTAAAAAACGCATATCGTTTAAATGTCTATCTCCAGCAAAGTGGTGGGGGAAACGAAGGGTATAAAAGCGAGAGCGGCACTATGACAATGCATCAGTATTACTCGAACCTCCGGGGAGTCAACACCTCTGACGCGCAAACACAAGAAGAAGAAGACGAACAATAGCAAGAAGAAGATAATGGCGTCACAAAATTTTCTACAATCGCTTGTTGATCAATTCAACAAACATTCTAAATCTACTATACTACCGACAAAAAAATGTTCAGAATTGAAAGAAGAGAAACATTATATTATTCACACTATTAAGAAAATGGAAACATCAATTGGAGACGCTATCAATTGCACACTAAGTGAAGCACCCTACACACCTGGTGATGAACCAAAATTTCAAGTATTTCTTCCCAAACGCTTCGTTCAACTGCTGCAGAATGAAGATTTACGACTGATTCACCCCGGCGCACTCTACTTAGCATCTCACGGTCCTAGCGGAAGCAACTCTACTGAACTTACACTTCATGTTATGCCTACTAGCAACTAATCTGTAGTTTATATATACTGTTGTACATGTGTGTAACTAATTATAAATAGATAAAAAATAAAAATAAAAAAAATAAGAAAAGGCAACATATCGATAGTGTTTCTGCACTATCGATATGTTGCTTTTTTAAAAACACGTTTGGGTGACCTTGACCTAGTTTCGAGGGTATATAAAGGCCGTAATTTTCTTGAGGATCTCATCAGTCTACGACTACCTTTCGTGCTGTACGCATCTCTGTTGGCTCTTCAGTTATTACGAATAACAACATGTCTCTTAAGGTTAAGTGTGCATCGTATGATACCACCACCATCACAACTTTTGAAGAACTGGACGATTTTACTAATAGTCTCTTTTTGGAGATAGCTCCAAAAAGAGCCATAATATTTCAGTGCTGGATACTGGTCTAAAAGTTTTTACACTGCTTCTACATCAAATGGTATGTACAAAACCGCCGGGAGACACTCTCTCAATAGTCCGGATCACCCCCATATGACGTCATCAAAATGGCGGCCAACCAAATTTGCAGTGTTTTAGTTAAATACTTATTACTGCCCACCAAGTCAACCAATTTTGACTTTTAATGTGTCCTTTTGTAGGTAATGAAATTCTGCAACTGTTAATACCCTTAAAATACCCATACTCTTTTTGATGATCGAGTCAAAAATGGTAAGCGATTAAACTTTGCATTAAAATCATATTGCTGAAAACAAAAAATGCAGTAACTCCCGATCCACTCAACTTTTTGAGGTCTGGTTTGTGGCAAATTGCTCAAAATACAAAGCCCTTCAAAATGATATGTCATATGACGTAGCCCAATGCAGTTTTCCTGACGACCTCTACTAGGGACGTCCCTAAAGGAAGTCTTGGAAAAAATTTCACTGGATTACGTCATATGATACATCATTTTAAAGGGCTTTGCATTCTGAGGAATTTGCCACAAACCCGACCTCAAAAGGTCGAGTGGATCGTTAGTTATTGCATTTTTTGTTTTCAGCCATATGATTTTAATTTAAAGTTTGATCGCCTGCCATTTTTGACTCGATCATCCTTTTGAGGCCGGGTTTGCGTCATTGTTCTCTATTCTTCGAGACCGTTAATTTGATGTATATGTTGACCTATGCTTACATTTAAGATTTTCTTCTGACTCCTTGTGGACCGTCCCTCCGGACTATTGAGAGAGTGTCTCCCGGCGGTTTTGTAGATACCATTTGATGTAGAAGCAGTGTAATAAACATATAGACCAGTATCCTGCACTGAAATATTTTTTTGCTATCTCCACGGACTATAATGAATTGCGAGTGTTACTTGCCGGTGGTTATCGTTTAAATATTGATGTTTACGCTAACAACATGGGACATGGGATGTTTCCTAAACAAAAATTCTGCAATGAAGAAGTATTTGTTTCTACACAACCTTCAACTACAACACCATCTACTCAAAGTAATGTTAAGTTCCAGAAATATTACTGATATAGTTACTGATATAGTTTGATATAGTTATTCGTCAACCTGTCATTCCAGCTTTCGGGAACATAGAATTTCATATAGGTAAGAAAATCATAGATAGTCCGACATGGGGACTATTGTATTTAGATAGTCCGGCATGGGGACTATTGCATTTTAGATAGTCCGGCGTGAGGACTATTACATTTGAGATAGTCCGGCATGAGGACTATTGCATTTTAGATAGTCCGACATGGGGACTATTGTATTTAGATGGTCCCGCGTAAGGACTATTGTATTTAGATAGTCCGGCATGCTGACTATTACATTTTAGATAGTCCGGTGTGGGGACTATTGAATTTGAGATAGTCCTACATGAGGACTATTGAGTTTTAGATAGTCCGGTGTGAGGACTATTGAATTTTAGATAGTCCGACATGGGGACTATTGTATGTAGATAGTCCGGCATGGGGACTATTGAATTTGAGATAGTCCTGCATGAGGACTATTGCATTTTAGATAGTCCGGTGTGGGGACTATTGAATTTGAGATAGCCCTGCATGAGGACTATTGAGTTTTAGATAGTCCGGTGTGAGGACTATTGAATTTTAGATAGTCCGATATGGGGACTATTGTATTTAGATGGTCCCGCGTAAGGACTATTGTAGATAGATAGTCCGGCATGGGGACTATTACATTTTAGATAGTCCGGTGTGGGGACTATTGAATTTGAGATAGCCCTGCAAGAGGACTATTGAGTTTTAGATAGTCCGGTGTGAGGACTATTGAATTTTAGATAGTCCGACATGGGGACTATTGTATTTAAATGGTCCCGCGTAAGGGCTATTGTATTTAGATAGTCCGGCATGGGGACTATTGTATTTAAATAGTTCGGTGTGGGGACTATTGTATTTGGATAGTCCGGCGTGGGGACTATTGTATTTAAATGGTCCTGCAAAGCCCAAAAACCTAGCAGCTAAAGATTTGGCCAGTGAATAGGGGGTATTAGCCAACAGCCTAAACCTCATATGTTAGGACTAACATGTAAACATAAGGCCTTGCACCTGAGTCCAAAGCCCTAAAACCTAGCAGCTAAGGATTTGACCTGTAAATAGGGCCTATTAGCCAACAGCCTACACCTAATGTGTTGGCACTAAGATGTAAACCTAAGGCCTTGCACCTGAGTTCAAAGCCCTAAAACCTAGCAGCTAAGGATTTGACCTGTGAATAGGGCCTATTAGCCAACAGCCTAGACCTAATGTGTTGGACCTATGATCTAAACCTAAGGCCTTACACCCATGCCCAAAGCCCTAAAACCTAGCAGCTAAGGATTTGGCCTGTGAATAGGGCGTATTAGCCAACAGCCTAAACCTAATTTGTTAGGACTAACATGTAAACATAAGGCCTTGCACCTGAGTCCAAAGCCCTAAAACCTAGCAGCTAAGGATTTGACCTGTGAATGGGGCCTATTAGCCAACAGCCTAAACCTAATGTGTTGGGACTAAGATGTAAACCTAAGGCCTTGCACTTGAGTCCAAAGCCCTAAAACCTAGCAGCTAAGGATTTGACATTTGAATAGGGCCTATTAGCCAACAGCCTAAACCTAATGTGTTGGGACTAAGCTGTAAACCTAAGGCCTTGCACCTGAGTCCAAAGCCCTAAAACCTAGCATCTAAGGATTTGACCTGTGAATAGGGCCTATTAGCTAACAGCCTAAACCTAATGTGTTGGGACTAATATGTAAACCTAAGGCCTTGCAACTGAGTCCAAAGCCCTAAAACCTAGCAGCTAACGATTCGACCTGTGAATAGGGCCTATAAGACAACAGCCTAGACCTAATGTGTTGGACCTATGATCTAAACCTAAGGTCTTACACCCGAGTCCAAAGCCCTACAACCTATCAGCTATGGATTTGACCTGTGAATAAGGCCTATTAGACAACAGCCTAGACCTAATGTGTTGGGACTAAGATGTAAGCTTAAGACCTTGCACCTGAGTCCAAAGCCCTAAAACCTAGCAGCTAAGGCTTTGACCTGTGAAAAGGACCAGGAGGTCTTAGACTTAAGACCTAAGACCTAGCAGTTGAGGCTGTGACCTATGAGCCATTAGCCTAGAACTAAAACCTGAACTAATTAGACCTAAGATCCAAACCTAAGGCCTTACATTGCACCTGAGTCCAAACTCCAAACACCTTAGACTAGACTAATTCTTTAAACCTAAGATCTAATTCCTAAGACCCAAGGCCTTAGACTTAAGACCTAAAAATCTACAAGGGGCCGCGATTCACAGCCCCTCATATATTGAGCAAACATTAGGCAACGAGGTCTTGTTTCTTTGATTTTAAAATCATGATCAGCTATGGTTGTCAGATTTAGATTGGGGTGTTTGAAGACCAACCTCCATCTATCTTACCCAACACCTGAAACCCTACCGCATGGACCAGACCCAATACATAAAGCTAGACACCATAGTCTTGGCTTTTAAGTTCTTAGACCCAAGACCTAAGGCCCTACACTAGGGTCTAGAACCAACACCAAAGATCCTTGGTCTAGGATATTAGGTTCTTATTCCCAAGACCTAAGACCCTACACCAGAGTCTAGGACCAATGCAAGGTCTAAGGTCTGTGGTCTAGACTTTTAGGTTCTAATACCCAAGGACTAAGGCCCTACACCAGGGTCTAGAACCAAGAACAAAAGTCCGTGGTCTAGGCTTTTAGGTTCTTATACCCAAGACCTAAGGCCCTGCACCAAGGTCTAGAACCAAGACCAAAGGTCCGCGGTCTAGGATTTTAGGTTTTTATTCCCAAGACCTAAGACCCTACACCAGAGTCTAGGACCAAGGTCTAAGGTCCGTGGTCTAGGCTTTTAGGTTCTTATACCCAAGGACTAAAGGCCAACACCAGGGTCTAGAACCAAGTCCAAAGGTCGGTGGTCTAGGCTTTTAGGTTCTTATACCCAAGACCTAAGGTACTACACCATGGTCTAGGACCAAGGTCTAAGGTCCGTGGTCTAGGCTTTTAGGTTCTTATACCCAAGGACAAAAGGCCAACACCATGGTCTAGAACCAAGTCCAAAGGTCGGTGGTCTAGGCTTTTAGGTTCTTATACCCAAGACCTAAGACCCTACACCAGGGTCTAACACCAAGACCTAAGGTTCGTGGTCTAGGCTTTTAGGTTCTTATACCCAAGACCTAAGGCCCTGCACCAAGGTCTAGAACCAAGACCAAAGGTCCGTGGTCTAGGATTTTAGGTTTTTATTCCCAAGACCTAAGACCCTACACCAGAGTCTAGGACCAAGGTCTAAGGTCCGTGGTCTAGGCTTTTAGGTTCTTATACCCAAGGACTAAGGGCCAACACCAGGGTCTAGAACCAAGACCAAACGTCCGTGGTCTAGGCTTTTAGATTCTTATACCCAAGGACTAATGGCCAACACCAGGGTCTAGAACCAAGATCAAAGGTCCGTGGTCTAGACTTTTAGGTTTTTATACCCAAGGACTAAGGCCCTACACCAGGGTCTAGAACCAAGATCTAAGGTCCGTGGTCTAGACTTTTAGGTTCTTATACCCAAGGACTAAGTCCCTACACCATGGTCTAGAACCATGATCTAAGGTCCGTGGTCTAGACATTTAGGTTCTTATACCCAAGGACTAAGTCCCTACACCATGGTCTAGAACCAAGTCCAAAGATCCGTGGTCTAGACTTTTAGGTTCTTATACCCAAGACCTAAGGCTCTAAACCAGGGTCTAGAACCAAAACCTAATGTCCGTGGTCTAGGCTTTTAGGTTCTCATACCCAAGACCTAAGGCCCTAAACCAGGGCCTAGAACCAAGACCTAAGGTCCGTGGTCTAGGCTTTTAGGTTCTTATACCCTATGACTAAGGTCCTACACCAGGGTCTAGAACCAAGACCAACGGTCGGTGGTCTAGGCTTTTAGGTTCTTATACACAAGACCTAAAGCCCTATACCAGGGTCTAGATCCAAGACTTAAGGCCTGTGGGCTAGGTCATTAGGTTTTTAGACTCAAGGACCCACACCATGGTCTAGACCCAAGCCCTAAGGTTATACACCATGATCTAAACCCTAAGACTAAAGGCCTTACACCATGGTCTAGTACTCGGCTTCAATCGTGTGCAGTTGTATTTGTTTCATCCATACCTAGAGGAAAGTCAGCCAACAAGTTCTTCGGCCCAAGACCTAAGACCCACCAGCATGGTCTAGATCCTCAAACCCTGAGACCATACACCGTGGTTTAAGTCTTTAGACCCAATTTGTAATCCACCGTGGTTTAGATCCCCAAGACCTAAAGCTATACACCGTGGTCCTCAGGCTATACACCGTAGACTTAAGGCTATATACATTATTCTTAGACCCAAATTCTAATCCACCGCGGTCTAGATCCCCAACACCTAAGGCTATACACGGTGTTCTATGTTCTTAGACCCAAATTCTAATTCCACCATGGTCTAGGTCCCAAAGACCTAAGGCTATACACCGTGGTCTAAGTTCTTAGACCCAAATTCTAATTCCGCCATGGTCTGTATACCCAAGACCTAAGGCCCTACACCATGGTCTAGTATTCGTCTTAAACCGTGCCTTTAAGTCCTTAGACGTAAGACCTAATGCCATACACCGTGATCTAGACCTAAAACCTCATACCATACACCATGGCCTAGACCCAAGACCCAAGTCCCTACACCGTGGCCTAGTACTCTTCTTAAGCCGTTTGCAGTCATTACTGTTTCGTCTATACCTAGAGGGAAATTGGCCTTTTATGTTCTTAGACCTGAGACCTAAGCTTTTACACCATGGTCTAACACTTGTTTTAAGCCGTGTGCAGTTGTGGTTTTTTCATCCATAGCTAGAGGAAAGTCGGTCCTTAAGCTCTTAGACCCTAGACCTAATTCCCTACACCATGGTCTAGACCCAACCCTTAACCCATTATGGCCTGGTACTTGTCTTAAAGTCGGGTTTTAACTTCTTAGACACAAGATCTAAGACCCTACACCATGGTCTAGTACTCGTATTAAAGTCGGTGATTACGTTCTTAGACCCAAGACCTAAGGTCCTACATCTTAGTTTAGACCCAAGACCTAAGGCCATACACCGTGGTCCAATATTTGTCTTAATCCGTGTGCAGTTATTACTGTTTCGTCTATACCTAGAGGTAAATCGGCCTTTTATGTTCTTAGACCTGAGAACTAGGTTTTTACATCATGGTTTAATACTTGTCTTAAGCCGTGCGCAATTGTGGTTGTTTTATCCATAACTAGAGGAAAGTCGGCCTTTAAGTTCTTAGACCCAAGACCTGAGGCCCTATACCACGGTCCAGACCCAAGGGCATACACCGTGGTTCAGTACTTGTCTTAATCTGTGTGCAGTTATTACTGTTTCGTCTATACCTAGAGGAAAATCGGCCATTTATGTTCTTAGACCTGAGAGCTAAGGTTCACATTCATCACCCGATTTAAAAAACGTTCGCAGACGTTAATTTAAAAAAAAACATCGTCTACATATCGATTTTCAAAAACGATGTGTAAACGTTAATTTTTAAAAACACCGTTTACACATCGATTTTCAAAAACGGTGTGTAGACGTTAATTTTAAAAAACACCGTTTACACATCGATTTTCAAAAACGGTGTGTAGACGTTAATTTTTAAAAACACCGTTTACACATCGATTTTTACTGTTTCGTCTCGAAAAAGAGAATGTTTAAGCTTTTACACCATAACTTACAATGAAACCCCGTGGTCTAATTCCTAAAACCTAGGACCTTAGACCGATACCCTAGGACATAAGGGCTTAGATTTATTGCTTAAAAGGAATTTAAATTAGGACCTAAGGCCTCATAATTTAGACCAACCCCAATCCCAAGCATTTAAGGCATTAGACCATAGACCTTTATTTATATGACCTTAAACATTTGACCTAAGATCTAAGACTTTAACAAAAGACTTAAGCCCTAAGACCCTACCTCATGGGCTAGTACTCGTCCTTCACCACATGGGACCGTGTAAAATGGCATGCATAATGCCAATCATATGTATTATTTGAAAGCACAGCGCCCATGAACGCCTGTGTTTGCTGTTGGGCGTTTTAATGATTTGCGCTTTCGGGCGTTTTGCAAACTCGACGCGGAAATTACGATCGCAGACGTAAATTATTAAAAAACATCGTCTACACATTGATTTGGAAAAACGATCGTAGACGTCGATTATTTGAAACAGCGTCTGGGCATCGATTTTGAAAAACGTTTGCAGACGGTATTTATTAAAAGTATCGTCTACACATCGATTTCGAAAAACGTTCGCAGACGTTAAATATAAAAGGGCATCGTCTACACATCGATTTTGAAAAACGTTCGCAGACGTTAATTATTAAAGGGCATCGTCCACACACCGATTTGCAATATGCAGGTCGAGTTTGCAAAACGCCCGAAAGCGCAAATCATTAAAACGCCCAACAGCAAACACAGGCGTTCATGGGCGCTGTGCTTTCAAATAATACATATGATTGGCATTATGCATGCCATTTTACACGGTCCCATGTGGTGAAGGACGAGTACTAGCCCATAAGGTAGGGTCTTAGGGCTTAAGTCTTTTGTTAAAGTCTTAGATCGTAGGTCAAATGTTTAAGGTCATATAAATAAAGGTCTATGGTCTAATGCCTTAAATGCTTGGGATTGGGGTTGGTCTAAATTATGAGGCCTTAGGTCCTAATTTAAATTCCTTTTAAGCAATAAATCTAAGCCCTTATGTCCTAGGGTATCGGTCTAAGGTCCTAGGTTTTAGGAATTAGACCACGGGGTTTCATTGTAAGTTATGGTGTAAAAGCTTAAACATTCTCTTTTTCGAGACGAAACAGTAAAAATCGATGTGTAAACGGTGTTTTTAAAAATTAACGTCTACACACCGTTTTTGAAAATCGATGTGTAAACGGTGTTTTTTAAAATTAACGTCTACACACCGTTTTTGAAAATCGATGTGTAAACGGTGTTTTTAAAAATTAACGTCTACACATCGTTTTTGAAAATCGATATGTAGACGATGTTTTTTTTTAAATTAACGTCTGCGAACGTTTTTTAAATCGGGTGATGAATGTGAACCTTAGCTCTCAGGTCTAAGAACATAAATGGCCGATTTTCCTCTAGGTATAGACGAAACAGTAATAACTGCACACAGATTAAGACAAGTACTGAACCACGGTGTATGCCCTTGGGTCTGGACCGTGGTATAGGGCCTCAGGTCTTGGGTATAAGAACTTAAAGGCCGACTTTCCTCTAGTTATGGATAAAACAACCACAATTGCGCACGGCTTAAGACAAGTATTAAACCATGATGTAAAAACCTAGTTCTCAGGTCTAAGAACATAAAAGGCCGATTTACCTCTAGGTATAGACGAAACAGTAATAACTGCACACGGATTAAGACAAATATTGGACCACGGTGTATGGCCTTAGGTCTTGGGTCTAAACTAAGATGTAGGACCTTAGGTCTTGGGTCTAAGAACGTAATCACCGACTTTAATACGAGTACTAGACCATGGTGTAGGGTCTTAGATCTTGTGTCTAAGAAGTTAAAACCCGACTTTAAGACAAGTACCAGGCCATAATGGGTTAAGGGTTGGGTCTAGACCATGGTGTAGGGAATTAGGTCTAGGGTCTAAGAGCTTAAGGACCGACTTTCCTCTAGCTATGGATGAAAAAACCACAACTGCACACGGCTTAAAACAAGTGTTAGACCATGGTGTAAAAGCTTAGGTCTCAGGTCTAAGAACATAAAAGGCCAATTTCCCTCTAGGTATAGACGAAACAGTAATGACTGCAAACGGCTTAAGAAGAGTACTAGGCCACGGTGTAGGGACTTGGGTCTTGGGTCTAGGCCATGGTGTATGGTATGAGGTTTTAGGTCTAGATCACGGTGTATGGCATTAGGTCTTACGTCTAAGGACTTAAAGGCACGGTTTAAGACGAATACTAGACCATGGTGTAGGGCCTTAGGTCTTGGGTATACAGACCATGGCGGAATTAGAATTTGGGTCTAAAAACTTAGACCACGGTGTATAGCCTTAGGTCTTTGGGACCTAGACCATAGTGGAATTAGAATTTGGGTCTAAGAACATAGAACACCGTGTATAGCCTTAGGTGTTGGGGATCTAGACCGCGGTGGATTAGAATTTGGGTCTAAGAATAATGTATATAGCCTTAAGTCTACGGTGTATAGCCTGAGGACCACGGTGTATAGCTTTAGGTCTTGGGGATCTAAACCACGGTGGATTACAAATTGGGTCTAAAGACTTAAACCACGGTGTATGGTCTCAGGGTTTGAGGATCTAGACCAAGCTGGTGGGTCTTAGGTCTTGGGCCGAAGAACTTGTTGGCTGACTTTCCTCTAGGTATGGATGAAACAAATACAACTGCACACGATTGAAGCCGAGTACTAGACCATGGTGTAAGGCCTTTAGTCTTAGGGTTTAGATCATGGTGTATAACCTTAGGGCTTGGGTCTAGACCATGGTGTGGGTCCTTGAGTCTAAAAACCTAATGACCTAGCCCACAGGCCTTAAGTCTTGGATCTAGACCCTGGTATAGGGCTTTAGGTCTTGTGTATAAGAACCTAAAAGCCTAGACCACCGACCGTTGGTCTTGGTTCTAGACCCTGGTGTAGGACCTTAGTCATAGGGTATAAGAACCTAAAAGCCTAGACCACGGACCTTAGGTCTTGGTTCTAGGCCCTGGTTTAGGGCCTTAGGTCTTGGGTATGAGAACCTAAAAGCCTAGACCACGGACATTAGGTTTTGGTTCTAGACCCTGGTTTAGAGCCTTAGGTCTTGGGTATAAGAACCTAAAAGTCTAGACCACGGATCTTTGGACTTGGTTCTAGACCATGGTGTAGGGACTTAGTCCCTGGGTATAAGAACCTAAATGTCTAGACCACGGACCTTAGATCATGGTTCTAGACCATGGTGTAGGGACTTAGTCCTTGGGTATAAGAACCTAAAAGTCTAGACCACGGACCTTAGATCTTGGTTCTAGACCCTGGTGTAGGGCCTTAGTCCTTGGGTATAAAAACCAAAAAGTCTAGACCACGGACCTTTGATCTTGGTTCTAGACCCTGGTGTTGGCCATTAGTCCTTGGGTATAAGAACCTAAAAGCCTAGACCACGGACGTTTGGTCTTGGTTCTAGACCCTGGTGTTGGCCCTTAGTCCTTGGGTATAAGAACCTAAAAGCCTAGACCACGGACCTTAGACCTTGGTCCTAGACTCTGGTGTAGGGTCTTAGGTCTTGGGAATAAAAACCTAAAATCCTAGACCACGGACCTTTGGTCTTGGTTCTAGACCTTGGTGCAGGGCCTTAGGTCTTGGGTATAAGAACCTAAAAGCCTAGACCACGAACCTTAGGTCTTGGTGTTAGACCCTGGTGTAGGGTCTTAGGTCTTGGGTATAAGAACCTAAAAGCCTAGACCACCGACCTTTGGACTTGGTTCTAGACCATGGTGTTGGCCTTTTGTCCTTGGGTATAAGAACCTAAAAGCCTAGACCACGGACCTTAGACCTTGGTCCTAGACCATGGTGTAGGGCCTTAGGTCTTGGGTATAAGAACCTAAAAGCCTAGACCACCGACCTTTGGACTTGGTTCTAGACCCTGGTGTTGGCCTTTAGTCCTTGGGTATAAGAACCTAAAAGCCTAGACCACGGACCTTAGACCTTGGTCCTAGACTCTGGTGTAGGGTCTTAGGTCTTGGGAATAAAAACCTAAAATCCTAGACCGCGGACCTTTGGTCTTGGTTCTAGACCTTGGTGCAGGGCCTTAGGTCTTGGGTATAAGAACCTAAAAGCCTAGACCACGGACTTTTGTTCTTGGTTCTAGACCCTGGTGTAGGGCCTTAGTCCTTGGGTATTAGAACCTAAAAGTCTAGACCACAGACCTTAGACCTTGCATTGGTCCTAGACTCTGGTGTAGGGTCTTAGGTCTTGGGAATAAGAACCTAATATCCTAGACCAAGGATCTTTGGTGTTGGTTCTAGACCCTAGTGTAGGGCCTTAGGTCTTGGGTCTAAGAACTTAAAAGCCAAGACTATGGTGTCTAGCTTTATGTATTGGGTCTGGTCCATGCGGTAGGGTTTCAGGTGTTGGGTAAGATAGATGGAGGTTGGTCTTCAAACACCCCAATCTAAATCTGACAACCATAGCTGATCATGATTTTAAAATCAAAGAAACAAGACCTCGTTGCCTAATGTTTGCTCAATATATGAGGGGCTGTGAATCGCGGCCCCTTGTAGATTTTTAGGTCTTAAGTCTAAGGCCTTGGGTCTTAGGAATTAGATCTTAGGTTTAAAGAATTAGTCTAGTCTAAGGTGTTTGGAGTTTGGACTCAGGTGCAATGTAAGGCCTTAGGTTTGGATCTTAGGTCTAATTAGTTCAGGTTTTAGTTCTAGGCTAATGGCTCATAGGTCACAGCCTCAACTGCTAGGTCTTAGGTCTTAAGTCTAAGACCTCCTGGTCCTTTTCACAGGTCAAAGCCTTAGCTGCTAGGTTTTAGGGCTTTGGACTCAGGTGCAAGGTCTTAAGCTTACATCTTAGTCCCAACACATTAGGTCTAGGCTGTTGTCTAATAGGCCTTATTCACAGGTCAAATCCATAGCTGATAGGTTGTAGGGCTTTGGACTCGGGTGTAAGACCTTAGGTTTAGATCATAGGTCCAACACATTAGGTCTAGGCTGTTGTCTTATAGGCCCTATTCACAGGTCGAATCGTTAGCTGCTAGGTTTTAGGGCTTTGGACTCAGTTGCAAGGCCTTAGGTTTACATATTAGTCCCAACACATTAGGTTTAGGCTGTTAGCTAATAGGCCCTATTCACAGGTCAAATCCTTAGATGCTAGGTTTTAGGGCTTTGGACTCAGGTGCAAGGCCTTAGGTTTACAGCTTAGTCCCAACACATTAGGTTTAGGCTGTTGGCTAATAGGCCCTATTCACATGTCAAATCCTTAGCTGCTAGGTTTTAGGGCTTTGGACTCAGGTGCAAGGCCTTAGGTTTACATCTTAGTCCCAACACATTAGGTTTAGGCTGTTGGCTAATAGGCCCCATTCACAGGTCAAATCCTTAGCTGCTAGGTTTTAGGGCTTTGGACTCAGGTGCAAGGCCTTATGTTTACATGTTAGTCCCAACAAATTAGGTTTAGGCTGTTGGCTAATACGCCTTATTCACAGGCCAAATCCTTAGCTGCTAGGTTTTAGGGCTTTGGGCATGGGTGTAAGGCCTTAGGTTTAGATCATAGGTCCAACACATTAGGTCTAGGCTGTTGGCTAATAGGCCCTATTCACAGGTCAAATCCTTAGCTGCTAGGTTTTAGGGCTTTGAACTCAGGTGCAAGGCCTTAGGTTTACATCTTAGTGCCAACACATTAGGTGTAGGCTGTTGGCTAATAGGCCCTATTTACAGGTCAAATCCTTAGCTGCTAGGTTTTAGGGCTTTGGACTCAGGTGCAAGGCCTTATGTTTACATTTTAGTCCCAACACATGAGGTTTAGGCTGTTGGCTAATACCCCCTATTCACTGGCCAAATCTTTAGCTGCTAGGTTTTTGGGCTTTGCAGGACCATTTAAATACAATAGTCCCCACGCCGGACTATCCAAATACAATAGTCCTCACACCGAACTATCTAAATACAATAGTCCCCATGCCGGACTATCTAAATACAATAGCCCTTACGCGGGACCATTTAAATACAATAGTCCCCATGTCGGACCATCTAAAATTCAATAGTCCTCACACCGGACTATCTAAAACTCAATAGTCCTCTTGCAGGGCTATCTCAAATTCAATAGTCCCCACACCGGACTATCTAAAATGTAATAGTCCCCATGCCGGACTATCTATCTACAATAGTCCTTACGCGGGACCATCTAAATACAATAGTCCCCATATCGGACTATCTAAAATTCAATAGTCCTCACACCGGACTATCTAAAACTCAATAGTCCTCATGCAGGGCTATCTCAAATTCAATAGTCCCCACACCGGACTATCTAAAATGCAATAGTCCTCATGCAGGACTATCTCATATTCAATAGTCCCCATGCCGGACTATCTACATACAATAGTCCCCATGTCGGACTATCTACATACAATAGTCCCCATGTCGGACTATCTAAAATTCAATAGTCCTCACACCGGACTATCTAAAACTCAATAGTCCTCATGTAGGACTATCTCAAAATCAATAGTCCCCACACCGGACTATCTAAAATGTAATAGTCAGCATGCCGGACTATCTAAATACAATAGTCCTTACGCGGGACCATCTAAATACAATAGTCCCCATGTCGGACTATCTAAAATGCAATAGTCCTCATGCCGGACTATCTCAAATGTAATAGTCCTCACGCCGGACTATCTAAAATGCAATAGTCCCCATGCCGGACTATCTAAATACAATAGTCCCCATGTCGGACTATCTATGATTTTCTTACCTATATGAAATTCTATGTTCCCGAAAGCTGGAATGACAGGTTGACGAATAACTATATCAAACAACTGTTGAATTATAAGGGGAAACTCTATGTGTTGTACAACGGTAAAATAACACTTTCAGATAATAAATTCAAACACAATATTGAGTTTAAAGTTGACGAATAAAAATATTTTCTTAAAAACATAATTTAAATACATTTTTGAAAATGCCCCGTTTAATTTATTTGATGTGGAAATCCGTTATGCATGCATTAGGAATCAATAATATGGCTGAAAGCTACAGTTATTATTGCTTGACTGAAAACGCATTTGAACCGTACAACGGGTCTCCGGATGCAGCCGGATTGGATCTCAGAAGCGCGTATGATTATGTTGTACCAAAACGCGGTCAACAGTTGATAAAAACTGACTTGACTTTCAAATTCCCAGATGGGTGCTACGGGAGGATAGCGCCAAGATCTGGCTTGGCTTTAAAACATTGTATAAGTGTAAACGCCGGCGTCATAGACCGGGACTATACGGGGAATGTCGGTGTTATCTTGATGAACAATTCCGATACCGATTTTCATGTGCGTCGTGGAGATAGGATTGCGCAGATCATCTGCGAGATGTACAAAAAGCCGCCGTGTATCAGGTTGGACAAAGTCGAACAGACTGAACGTAAAGACGGCGGATTCGGAAGCACCGGTATAAACTGATTAAATTATAAAAAATGATGTTGGAAATCAAAATGTCTCGAGATTTCTTTTTCAGCCTCAGACTTAAAGTAACTGTGATTACCAAGCGCTCTTCCTTGTCATGTGACCTATTAAAATACACCATTCGAAAAACCTGAAAATGGCTGAAATCAACCCGAAATCAGATACAAACTGGCCCAGAACCAGTCAAATATGAGGTTTACGAGGGTTCGGTGAAGAGTGCGTCTCGCCCTTCCTTGGATTAAATTTTCTGGATTAATTTTTGTGGATTAAATACACCATTTGAAAAACCTGAAAATGGCTGAAATTAACCCGAAATCAAATACAAACTGGCCCAGAACCAGTCAAATATGAGGTTTACGAGGGTTCGGTGAAGAGTGCGTCTCGCCCTTCCTCGCCCTTCCTCGCCCTTCCTCACCCTTCCTCACCCTTCCTCGCACTTACTTGGAATTTCACCATTTCAAAAACCGGAAAAATGCTGGAAAAATGATGGAAAGTGGTTTGGATTAGCCTAAAATCAGATAAAAACTGGCCCAAAACCTGTCAAAATGAAGTTGACGGAGGGCCGAAAATCGGAAGGGCGAGGTGTCCCAGAAACGGCCTTTCATATCTACTTGGATCAACATCACAGTGCAATACGTCAATCCTACCAAAATATTTTCATCCTCATCATCTTCTTCTGCCACCTCCATGTCTTCATCGTCGCAAAGTGCAGAGGAAGAGGAGCAGACAACTAATGGTGTTAAAATTGTTGAATTAAACAACGAGGAACAAGAAATGCAAGCTCTGGTTAAATATAAATTTAATATTTAATTTATAAAAATTATTAGTGTTTCTAATTTATATTACAGCTAATACTTATTTCTACACACCACCCATAACCTACCCAAATGGGATTTTGCGGCAAAATGCTCTGGCCGCCGGTTCGCATATGGGTATATCACCCTTCCCCCACCACTCTACCACCCCCACTCATCTACTTCCCCCTCCACCGCCCTTGCCCACATATAAGCAACCCTCTGACCATCGCTCACCATTTGTTTGCCAACTTCCGAACAATGAGCTCCTCTCCTTTAACAACAAGTAAATGTACTTTTCTTATTCAATCACAAGAAGACTTACAAAATATTTTTCAAATTTTAAGTGATATAATAAACACTCCAAATAACACCATTACTATCACTGTGGAAGTTTCCTACAATTCTTCTGATTACGAAAACATGGAAAGCGAAGACGTCGAAGTTTTACAGCTGCCACACAATAGTCTTCCATCTTCCAAAGCTGCAACACCCGACACAGCTAATAATGATGTTTAGTCGACTACAATTATTTTCTTTACCCCCCACCATTTTTACAGTAATATATAACCTGTCCCTATCTCTGTTTCTCATTTCATCGCCAACTTTCTGACCGTCAACACCGCTCCCATTTTACCTGCACACATTTAATACACAAAGATGATGGATGATTTTTCATTTACATCACGATTGGAAGAGGATAAACTCAAACTCGAAATCAACAGACTACAATTGGAAACAAAGAATCAAGAAGAAATGATTCAGCTTTTACAACTATTCAAATGCGTACTGTGGATAGTATGTTTTTATCTTCTCATCGCTATCACCTTTGGCGTCTACCACTCCATCACCAGTAAACAACATTTCAACACCTCCTCAAATAAAACCACTACTTTTCTTTGATTAAATAAATTTATACCCACCTTCAATCTAACCCCTCGGGGCTCACCTTTTTTAAAAAAACCTCCAGATGACCTTGACCCACTTCCAAAACCCACCCATCACTGTCAAAAAACCCCAGCCCCTACAACCCCTACAACCGTTACAACTGCGTGACCTTGACCTGAGCCAGGAGTGGGCAAACCCCACTACTATTAGATTCGTGATAGTTTAAATTTTAAGAAAATTTTGTTGAATCGACTTTAATTAGGCCCATGATTTTATTTTCTAATTTTAACTGCTTCAAAAAAAATATTTTATTAGGATTTTTTTTTAAGTGAAATGCTTTTGTTTAAAACCATTTATTTAACTGTTGAACTTTTAGGGCCGTGAATAAAAAATAATGCCATAAAGCTCAAGTTCAGTATAAATGAAATATTAAGATATGATATATTAGATAAGGTTACTTAATTCGTTTAAAATATTTATTTCTGTTGCAACAGAAAAAAAATTATATACCGTAATAACTATATTAAATCTATAAAATTGTTTAAATGACCAAAAATTTATTTTAAACCATTTGATCATATGTTATCATCTAATGCGAAACTAAATTATATTAATGACAGATACGGTTGTATATTCTGGTACCGTTATAAATAATGTATGTGTGTTTCCCGCTCAAAGCCTGTTTAATGCATACTATTAGTCCCATTTTTACCAATGGAAGTGCTTTATTGAACGCTACTCATACATCAGCAATGCTTTAATCCAGAATTTAGATTAACTAAGCTAATAAAAATGATCAATTATTTTATCATATTCTTATGATATCCTTATATTCCTTATATTCTATGATATTCTTATGATTCATATGTTATCCTACTCTTGTATAATCATTATTTGTTATCTAATATAGAATAATTCATTGTTGTGGTAGATTTTAATTAAGTGGGTATAGCATTATTTTATTATAAGATCCAATCTGGTTCAAAAAATTACAAACATCAAAATTGAGGTTTTCCATTGGAATCAATTCTCAGATTTTTATAAAATTTGGAACGAATGTACCGGGTAGTATATATTTTAAGATTTTACAAACCAGCTTGGATTAGCTGTCAAAAGGGAATGTTTCACGCTTTTCATTAAAGTTATAAACTACATTTCTAAAAGAACCATTTGTAATTTCTAAAATGTATATATTAATTTTTTTAATATAAAAAAGTCTTTGTATCTAATCGTTGTCCAAAATTATAAAAAAATTCAAAAAAATAAAATATATAGTTTTATAGGTTTGTTTACTTAGGCCACCTGGGAACAACTGAACAACCTAGTTTTGCCAGCAAATATCTTTATAGTTGCTATTTTATTACCTACAAATAGCTCTATTGAATGATAAAATCCAAATTCAAAAAAAAACAACATCAACTTTAATAGGTTCGGTGCTAAATTATTTACTAAGTGAAAGTCCATAAAAGTAAATATTGTTTTCATTTCAATGATTTAAATTAAGGTAGAATGTATTTTATAATATAAATATAACAATCAAAATTATAAGGTTATGAAATCTACCAATATATAAAATTTATTGGTTTTTACATTTGGGGCTCATCAAGAGAACTTGTCAAACCTTATTCCATTGTATGGTAACATCTAAGGGGTAGCTCAATATGCATGCCCATTGTTGCAATTTATAAAACATAAAAACCAAAATTCATTCTTTTAAAATAAAAAATATGGCTTAAAACATAAATTCCTAAGATGTATCAATCTGTGAAGTCTAGGATTGCGATATTTGGATTGTGATCCTGGATCATGAAACGGATTGAGCTTGTAAAGTCAAATATTTATGTGTGATCCATGAATCATACATCAATATTTGACTTTACATACTCAATCTGTATCGTGATCCAGGATCACGATCTAAATATCAGGATCCGTATTCAGCGTGTAAGATCCGCCATTGTAGTCAAAATCATGATACTTTCAGATGTTTTCAAAATCTTCATAAAAAGTATTTTTTGCATATAACCGTATTTTTAGTCGCTGATATTTTCCCAGTTATTCACCCCATTCCAGGCATCAATTAATAGAACTGGTATTGTTCAAAATCCTCCCGTTCATCTCGATGACAATGCAAATTGTCATAGATTTTAATTGGACCTTTTTGTCAATATTTAAATTAATACCTGATAACTTTACCGATTCCTTTTATTTGCTTTAAATTATATTATTTTCATTTAAAAGTCTATCGCAAATTGTTAAAATAATTACTTTTCATACATGCAATGTGATAACTTTTCGAATGTATATCATACAAATTTTACCCTTCCTTTGGAGAGTTTACACCGGTTTTCTTCGAGTAAATTAGTATATTCTACGTTGGTTTAGGAGTTTTGTACATTGGAAGTAAGATATTTTGGATTGCCACTGGCAATTAGAGAGGACTGTAATTTTTTTCTTATTTTTATTGAGTTATATATTTACAAATATACCTCACATAAGAAACATACCAACTCGCTCTAGAATAATTATTGTATGTAATTAAGTTATACATTTTGAATCTCAGATAAAATCTCCTTAGAAAACCTATTTTTGTACCAGAATACCAAATTTAATACTTGTATAAGTAGTATAATGCTTCTTCAAGTATTTATACTTAAACAATATTACATTTTATGACAAAAATTCATACTAGTTTGTTTAAATGAAAACGAATTGCTGCATAACTGATTTCTTTTATAAGGTTGCTGCATAACTTTTGGACCTAATAAAATTACGTATACTATGATACTACAACATTTTATCACAAAATCACCAGCAGTCACACAGATGGTCGTTAATTAAATGGAGGTTCTCGCTTAGTAGAACAGAAAGTTAACATTTTTTTTTTTTTTTTTTTTTTTTTTTTTTTTTTGAGGGAGAGGCGGAAAAATGCATTACGCACACAGGTGGCCAGCCTGTAGTGTGGGGCTCCCCTAAAAAACGGGTTTACCCACTAAAAAACCTCCTCTACTCTTTAGGAATCTAACCTGGAATTGTTTATCAGGCTAGGCCTAAATTTGGCTTACGCCCGTCGGCTTCGCTCCTTATCCAGCCGCTCTATCAAGGGATCTGGGCCACTTCGCGGTCCAGATCGGTTTTCTTTTCCAGGAGGATGCCCCGGACGAACTGTGACAAACAATCCCAGTTGCCCTCATCCTCCAAAATCTTTTGGCAGACCGAGCCCACCGAAAATGCACCAAATATTTGTGTGGCCTCCAGGCGGGGCCCTTCCCAACGGGGACAGCGGAAGAATGTGTGTTCCGCATCGTCGGGAACACCCGGGCAATAAATGCAGTCCGGTGAACCGGTCTTTCCCATCCGGTTCAGGTACGATCGAAAATAGCCGTGACCTGTCAAAAATTGGGTTCCACCCATGGTTGGACCTGCTTGATAAGTCGCGCAGTCCATCGTCCTCGGGTGTCGTGCTCCCAGCTGTGTTGCCACTGCTGGAAGGTTCGGGAGCGCTCTTCTGTTCTTGCCGTGTCCTTGCCGATCTCGCCACGTCTCTGATAAATCGCTTTCCTCTCCCCTGCCAAGAGCTTGACAGGGATGACTCCGGCGACCACCAGGACGGCAGGCTCGGACACTGTCCGGTAGGCGGAACACACCCGGAGCGCAGCTTGACGCTGAACCCGGGCGAGTCGCAACCTGTAGCACTCCTTATCTAGAGCGCCTGCCCACACCTCTGCCCCGTAAACGGACTGGACCGCGGACATCAACAGACGTCTTCTGCTGGATCGGGGACCCCCGACATTGGCCATCAGCCTACTAAGGTGAGTAACTACCTTAGCGGCCTTGTCCGCCGTACGGAAGATCTGATCCCTCCAGCTTAACTTGGTGTCCACCATAACCCCAAGGTATTTGGCGGCACGAGTTGATGTGACCACCTCCCTTCCCACTCGAAACGGGACGACGGTGTCGATCCTCTTCTTCGTGAGAATCACGATCTCCGTCTTACTAAGAGCAAGCGAGAGACCGTGATCGGACATCCAGTTGTTGACAACCCGCATAACTCGGTTCAACTTTAGTTGGGCCAGCTCAACGTTGCGTGCAGCAATGAGAGCTGCGACGTCATCGGCGTACCCAACCAAAGTGGTTTCCTCAGGAGGCTGTCATAGGCAACGTTCCAGAGATCCGGGCCGAGTATTGAACCTTGTGCGGCACCAGAAGTGACTTCCATCGTCCGCGTTCCGTCCCTCGTGTCATAGATCAGGCTTCGAGATCGTAGATAAGCCTCGATGAGCCGCAACAGATATGCAGGAATACGAAAGGTGTTACGAAGCGCATCCAACATATCGACCCACCTCGCCGAGTTGAAGGCATTCTTGACATCAAGCGTAACAAGAAGCACTACTCGGCGGGAGAAATGGTTGTGGCTCTCGGCTCTCTCCACAGCTCTCTGAACTTCGGTGACAGCGTCGATCGTTGACCGTCCCTTTCTGAAGCCGTACTGACGGGGGCATAAGTCCCCGGCAGCTTCCACGGCAGAAGTCAGGCGGGAACAGATCAGCTTCTCGAACAGCTTCCCAGCCGTGTCCAACATGCAGAGAGGCCTGTGGGACGACGGCAGTGGCGGCTCGCCCATAAGGACTCCCGGACGCCGCCCCTCCTAAAGAATTGATTAAAAATCAAAATAAATAAACTAACAAAAATATTATTATGAGAATATTTAACAGAATGACAATTGTATGGGTCATAAGTTGAAGATAGAAACAGATCGTACCAAAATAAATCCAAAATCGACGACGATTGTGTCTCTAATTCTGTCGCGGCCGGCTCGGGCCGGAGCAACGGACGCCGGCCACGGCGTCCTAGCGCTCTTGTAAAATCAAATGGAGACGCGCATACGCGCAGCTCACTCACACAGGCACACCCAACGCCTGCTAATGCAACGCTCTGCCCGGCGCCCTAGGCTGCGCGCGCCACTGCTCCAGCCACTACTACCAACCGAGCAGTGCCAAAAATGTGACTGTCAGTTCCCTCGCGATGCAATCGTCCGTCTGGGTTCTGTTGTGCGTAATGCTGTACGTGTTGGTGTGCGTTGTGTTGAAATAGTGAATTATATAGATTTGTGAAGAAATGTAAATGGGTGAAAGTGAAATGGGTGATGTTGGAGATGAGCAACATTTACACCAGGTAAATCGTATAGTAGGTTAAAAAAAGTTGAATATTAGAATTACTTTGAAGCTCCTGGGGCTTCTAAGGCCCAATTTAGTTATTAATCAAACGCAATAAAGTTGAACAAAAAGCAAAATAGTTTTAATGAAAAGTGTTTTAGAAATTTATACAATTAGGCCAATTGGCTCTGTGGCTGTAAATTTAAAAACTTGTTTTTCTGTAACACTTGCTTGATTATAGGGATTCAGGATCGTGCCTTAACTGTTGGTGGTATTTCAGATATTAAAAATTAGAACTAAAAAGTTAAGATACATAAAACGAGTAACAAACACATCAAGGCGTGCATAGAATTTGATGAAGTACTTGGAAATATCAACATTAGATTTACGACATTAAATAAAACTATAGGCCTACAAAATGTCTTAAGAGATGCAGATTTTTTATTATTTTTTTGTGCTGGATTTCGTTAAGCAAAATCATTGACTATGTATTCATAGTCAATGGCAAAATAATCTCACATTGTGATGTATCCTTTGCAGTTAATAAAGCAATTGATTGTATTAAGGCTTTCAAGTACGATAAAGAATTTAAATATGAAGTACAAAAAATAAGAAACTTCCCTGAACTGGATTAGTCCAGTATGTGAACAATAGTGTACATGAACCCAGACGTAAACATGGTTTGAAGACCGGAAATATATTGTCGGCATTGTCGCAAAGGAAGTGTGTGACATCTTTTAACATCCGGGGTAGCGGACGGCTTTCAATTCTTAGAACACACCCATCCGCGGCAAAACTATTTCAATCTGATTTGGTTCCTCAATTCAAACAAATGCCACGGAAAAAGAAGTAGGCCTAAGCATTAAACGGATTCATATCAACTGAATAAAATTGACGGTAAACAACTGCTTGTTTTAGGTCAATTTTATTGACCTAAAATGTCATCTCTGTTGTACATAACTGATACTCTGCAGTACAACAGATTATCAGTTATGTACAACAGAGATGACTTTTCGTCAGCAATTGTGATTAAGATTTTTAGGCTATATTGCAATTTAATTCAACTTTGTGATCGAATTATACCTGTTTGATCGATGGAGTAATTATAATTTATTGACATAGGAGTTAACCGTTTTTCCTGAATCAGACATTACTTATCTTCACTGGCGTAAATATAAATAAAATAATGATAAGAGTCCCCCCAGCGTCCCTAACCACCGGCCGCCACTGGACGACGGCAGTTCGGTATCACCTTTGCCCTTGCTGATCAGTACAAGCCTGGCTGTTTTCCAGGGAGCCAGAAACACCCCTTCTACCAAACAGGCATTGTACATTCTCAACAACAAGTCAGCGTTAATTGAAAATACTTTCTTTAAAGCCTCACTGGGAATCCCGTCCGGGCCAGGAGCCTTGTTGCTCTTCAGGGAGAGAACGGAGGTTTCCAGCTCCTCGAAAGTGAAGAGTGGAACGTCCTCTACCCGTCTGAAGTCAACCGTCGGTCGCTGTGGATGTTCAGGAAACAACGCAGCGACGATCCTCCCCATGGTGGTTCCCTCCATGATGGAAGGTGGAGAGCGGGCGCCGAGTTTCTGTGTTACAAGTTTGTAACCCAGGCCCCACGGGTCAGAGTCAACGTCGTCACGAAGTCTCCTCCAGCTATTCGCCTTGCTCCTGTTTATCGCCTGGTGGAGAGATTTTCTCGCAGCTTTATAGGCCTCCGACTTACGAACTCTGTCTGCGGGGATTCTCGCTCTTGTGGCGGCTCGTCTAGTTCTTAAACATGTTCTTCTGAGTTCCGCAATCTCTTCAGTCCACCAGTAAACGGGTTGTTTGTCGCGTCGGGGTTTCCTTCGCGGCATAGACTGGTCGCAGGCCGAGACGATCAGTTCCATCGTGGATGTTACTAGTGCCTCGGCCCCAGCCTCACCAGGATTCCCCTGCGCTCCCCGAGAGATGACTTCGGTGAACTTGACCACGTCCAGTTTGTTGGTGTTCCACGGGCGTGGCCCTTCCCGAGATGCGGAAACTCGACGATTTGCCTGATCATGCAGGTCAAAAACGATGTATTGGTGGTCGCTACCCGTGTAGTCCTCCACAACCCTCCAGCAAGAGATCCTCGGAAGGAGCGACTCAGACGCAAAGGTGACGTCGGGGATCGTGCCTCTCTGCCCGGGGCGCCGAAAAGTAGGTGTGTCGCCCTGGTTGAGGACGACAAGACCGGCCCTGGCGATGAAATCCAGGATGTATTTCCCCCGGGAGCTGGTAGAGGGCATTCCCCACTCGACGGCCCTGGCGTTGAAATCGCCACCAACGACGACATGCCCGGTGGTGCCGAGAACGCACGCCTCTAGGCTATCTATCTTGTCGCGGAAGTCCTGGGCGGCCTCGTTGGGTGTGAGGTAGCAACTGAAGATAGTCACGTCCCTACACCGAACCCAGACGAATCCTCGGCCGCGCCCGTGACTCCGCACCAAAACATCTCGTGTATTACGTGCCCAAAATGCAGCAGTACCGAGGCTGTCCGAGATCCAAGTGTTTGGGTCTCTGTCCCGATACTGTTCACTGATAAGGAGCGCGTCAGCACCAAGTTCTCGGGCGAGCTGATCTAGAAGGTTATCAGCTCCCCAGGATCTATGAAGGTTGGCCTGGAGGATGCGAATTACCGGCCGCTGCCTTTTGCCTGTTCAAGTGCGGCTCTGAAGGCACCGCACTGACCAGACCCGGGTAAGTGGCCGAGGGCACTGGAGCCTGAATCCTTGCAGAGGAAGCAGGAGGGGCTCGAGGAACATTCCTTACGTTTGTGGCCCTGGCTTCCACACTGGAAGCAGTTGGCACTCCTGTCGGGCCCTTTACATTTTCGGGAGGAGTGGCCGAAACCGAGACAGCGGAAGCATCTCGAAACTACCACCCTCCGTTTGAGCCTGCAACTGACCCAACCGACTCTGAGGTGCTGAAGGCTAAGCAGCTTATTGGCGTGCTTTTCGCTCATCTCAGCAACAGCCATCCGGAGTTGACTTCGGTTAGGCTTTGTCAGCCATACCCTCACTCCATCGGCCGGTATCTCCGGGAGTGCCACCTGGATCGCACGGGTCACCTCATCTTCGGTGGAGAGGACATCAAGGTCCCGAATCTCGACCGAACACTTCGGTTCCAGGGCCTTGATGGAGCCTTTGTCCCCAAGTGCAGTCTTGAGGGAAGCGGCAAAACCGATCTTGTCACTCGACTTCCCCAGTTCGAGGAGGACATCCCCGTTCTGGGTTCGCCGAATAGACTTGATAACGGTGTCGGTCTCTTCCGGTTTGGCCTGCGATCTAATCTGACCCAGAACATCGGCAAAAGATCGCCCCCCTAAGGGCTTGATCAAGATTTCCTCCGTCCTGGGCTTCTTAGGCCTGGGTTGTTTAGGCTTTCTGACAGACTTGCCAGAGGCCTCCCCAACCGGGTTTGAGACTTGCGTCCGCTCCACCCTCGACGCACTTTTCGAAGCTGCCTCCGCTTGCTTCTGCCTCCTCCTTTCTTTCTTAGACAGGCGCGTCTTCCAGCCCCCCAAAGGTGTTGATGCAGAGTTTGCTGCCAAGTCAGGATTAGCCGCCGGAGCAGGAACCTCTGCAGGAGTAGCCGCTGGAACAACGACAGCGCCCGGGATGGAATGAGCAGCCGGGACAGGAGATGTCTGCGATGATGCAGTGACAAAAACCGGCCTCGGCGCCAAGTCCAACTCCCCGAGCTCAGGGCTTCCCAACGATGAACCACTCTGCCTCTTCTTTCGCTTTCTGGCTTGAGTCTGGGACTCAGCCAGATGAGCTTGAGGCGAAGCTGAGATGACTCGGTTCGTGACATCGCGCTCCTGTTTCACTGCCTTTAGCCTGATTTTCCGGCATTCCTCGATTTCTTCTAGAGAATCTTCGAGTTTCGGAATCCCCTCTTTTATGGCCTTGTTTACGTTCTTTTGAATTAAGAGGGCCTTGGCCATCTCCTTCAAAAGAGCTTTCATCTTCTTCAGACATGAGTCTTCCTCCTCGTGGGCGTCGTCCTGCTGCTGCCGCAGCATTTGCAGCTCGAATGCCGCACGAAGAGGGCTCTTCCTGGGAGGTATTCCATCGAGCCTGGCTTTTGAGGTTTCTGCCTCGGTCACCTTCATCGCTAGATTGACCTCCACTTTCTTCTTTTCAGGCTCGGACGACGATCCGGCGTCACTTAACGTCTTGAACGGTGCCGGTGGGGGGGAGGTTTTAATTCCCACTGTCGGCGTCCCAGTCTTCGAGGTCGGAGACCTCTGCGCAATAGAGCTTCGCCTAAAAGCGGCTTGCTCATTCTCCTTTACGTTCTTCGTGTTTCGGTTGATAAAATCCATGCTTTCATGTCACCAGCGCATCGTGCAGCAAGGGGCGGCCCTTCATCGGCCGAGAGCGGGTACACCCTCGGAGGTCTACCCCCCGTAGGAGATAAGACACCCCTACCCCGATACTCCGGGGCCCGAACCTCCGTTTGCCCAGCACCGATACACAAAATGTGCCGGACGTGCTGGGGGTCGCACCGTGGCAATGCAGAGTCCGATCCCTGCATCCATGCCGCACTCCCTGACTAAGGTCCGAAGCGGCTGGCTTCTGACGACACACTGGAGGAGACCATCGGCAGTGCGAGGCACACATCAGTCCCTGCAACACAACAGGGACACTTCCAGGACCCCCCAGCATGCGCCGGTCGAAAGAAGGTGGAAAGACACCCTTGATTCGGGGTCGAAAACAAGAAGGTGAGCAAGGTTAGCTCAGGAAAGAATAAAGACGGTGAGCTAAGACCTGAAAGATGAGAAGAAAGGCCCTAGCTCGGGAAGAACTGTGAGGAGGGTCTCACAGCTTGGCTCAGGTACCCCGGGGTCGCCAAGAAACACCCGTACAGTGGAAAGCCCACTGCCCCTGAGGGGACAGAAAGTTTACATAGGTAAGTGACCATGGTCACAATAAGTGACCATATTTGAGCAAACCTGAATGTTTAGTAAATTCCATAAATATTTTACGTTAATATATTATTAATCTCAACAGACCTGAATACGTAATAATCCTTACCATCATGATAGATAATATGTTATTGCAAAGCCTAATGAGACTGTCGATGTATAATACTTTTTTTAGATACTTTATTTGAAACACCGACGCACTCTGTGGTGCGTATTTTAAGGTGAGTATGACTGAAGGGGTGAGTGTGATGATTGTAATGGATCTGATGAGGTGTAGCTTTGTTACTGACAAATATCAGCTGTTTTATTTGTCAGGATCATTAATTAATAG
The DNA here is from genome assembly GCA_030545055.2 of Neoaliturus tenellus. Taxonomy (NCBI): domain Eukaryota; kingdom Metazoa; phylum Arthropoda; class Insecta; order Hemiptera; family Cicadellidae; genus Neoaliturus; species Neoaliturus tenellus. The sequence continues at coordinate 121,559,658 of CM061533.1, read as the reverse complement.
CCCAATGACCAAATACACTGTACAGACAATGAATAAATTGCCATGTAGGTTTTAGACAGTGTTGCATCCACAGACGGCGCACATGCATTTGAGCCTATCCCTTTGACATTGCAAATAGTGGAATTTAAATGTGGTGTATTATTGTATTTTGAATTTTCCGCAATAAAATTTGATCGCCTGCCATTAGTGCATTGTTCTTTACTAATCAAGACCCTTAATGTAATATCAACTTATACTTACACTTAAGATTTTGAACACTTCCTCCGTGTGCCAACCCCCTACAATGATAATATTACATAAATTCATTTACTCGTAGATGTGGAAACCCATATCAAATCCATTAAAATATTGCCAGAAATTCAGGAGTTATCAGAAATTTTCCAACCGTTCATAACCTTTTAACTCCTCATAGGACTATCCCCCATTTAAAATGTATTATACATGGAATATTTTTAGTTATTTTTATGGGAAAGATTAAGTAATGCTATGGATCAAATTTTAGGAGACATTGGCTGTCAGACTTTTTTCAATTTTCCATGACTAACTTATCACACAAATGACTTAATTGTTTGTACTAATATTTTATTGTTATGGGTTTATTAAGCCTAGTTTAAAGCCTCATGGAAATAAGTAAGATAAACGTCAATTCATAAATACTTAATCAGCGCTTTGTGACAAAATATTTGAATCAATAGTTTTAATACTTCTATGTATTTCTATTTGACTATTTTTAGAAATTGTTATACTTCATGCCATACTACGATTAACAAATTAAATATAATTGTCTTCATTTAAAATTACATTAACAGGAACACAAAAATTAATTACATAACTAAGCATTACTCAACAACTTATACATAAATACTACAAAATAATCTACGCAAAAAATATATAAGCTGTTTATTATGTTGGAGATTTAAAAAGTTTAAAACCAAATTCATATAAATAGCGGTACATCATGTCATAATTTTAATACATAAATTTGCGTATGGAGTTTTTAAAAATATTCATCTTTATGACTTCATTTGAATGCTGAAACTAAAATAAGCAATAAACGCCTTCGGCATCGCCGGCATGTAAATAATGACTGCTATTAGGACCGAAGTGACCATGTGCAACTGGGACCCTTTAAAGTGCACTCAGTATAAAATTGTATGTTACTTTCCTTCAGCATCCGCTTAAATATAGATTATTCATCCAACAAATGATGTAATTTATGCTCCAGTATGCAAAATACTGTCATTTATAAAAAATAAAAATTTATAAAATATAAGCCATTTCTTATATCTGGCATTATTAGTTAAAACTACCATTATTTTGAATTACCATTATTTTTTAATTACTGTGTTGCTAAAACCTGATTTATGTTTCAAAATTAGCTAATCTTAGGCTAATATACAGGAAGTTTCAATTTATATTACAATTTTGATTGAAATGCTAACTTCAAATACCGTACATGAATTCCTCACTCAACCATAATTTCCTACACATTTTATTAGGTTTTACTCTGAATATTATTTCATATTGTTGGGTTCACCTCGGTTTGGATCGAATTTACTATCGAAACAAAGAATTGAGTTAAAACAAACGTGGCTTTGGGCCCTAGCATTAAGACCTCTTTCATCCCCTTTAAACACTTATGGTCTTATACTTTTTACACGTTACACTCTTGTATTAAACAAGAGTTGTTGTATTGGTTTCAATTTACTTTTAAATTAAAACATTACTAATATTTAAAATACTTTTTTTCATTTTTGAGGCCTTTTGATAGCTATGTTATTATCCTCAGACATTTCACAAACTGGAAAGGTTAATTTTAGGTAACATATTTCAACACATGATCAGATGAAAATAATTATAACAATTAATAATTACAATAATTAATAATTATTATTATTATTTTATTTTATTATTTTTGTTATTATATATAACATTAATTTTTTTTATTATTATATATTGCGCTACAAAACGGTACAAAAATATAAAAATCTGACATTAGTTTTGTCATGGTTTTTTAGAGTCGGTTTACAGATCTATACAGCTGAAAATGTCTCCCTTTTCTGCGCCCCGCTGGTGTTGGACTTCCACCATCTGTATCATGTAGCTCCTAGCCATCACTACCTTTATGACCACCGCTCAGTCCAGGGTGTCCAGTAGGTTGCTGTAACACAAAGCTAAATGTCGAAAAATTTGTAGCTATGAATTAGTTTGTGTCCAATCCGCCTGGTCAAGCCTGTGGGGCAATTTAAAGGTCGCCGAAACATCGTCCACCTTGCTTCAGTCAGAATGCTGTGACGACAAAGAGAGCAATCGCTCTGCAGGCTTCCTCACATTATGGATTAGCCCAATAATAGTAGCAGAATTGAGCAATTTTCTACCTTGGAGGAAATTTTTAGACATGTTTGTGATGAACATCATCTACTTTTTCTGGGCACTGCTTGCACTGAGGTGACCTAACCTTCACCACACGTGTTAAAGTCCATGACCAGTTAGGGCTGACAGAAAAATTTATTTTCCTGTGCTCATGGACAATGCAAAATGTTATTGTGTTGATCTGAAGATTCCTTGCTCATTAACATTTCCAGAATAACCCTATATAATAAATATCAGTTCGATTTGCTCGTAGCACGCTAGAACAATGCATGACGGTCTATGAAACAGTAAATGAATCATAAGCATTATTTTATTAATTTTTTTTTATTTGCAAACAATTTTCTCTATTAAGAGCTGTGTGTGAAGGACTGATTTAAGGTAAACAAAATATTTTAATTAAATAATAATGAGCTTAATAGGAGCTAATCTCTTAGTAAAACGAAATCAGCTATAAATTGGAAATGTTAAAAAAGCAACAAGTTTTTACATTCATTACTTAGCAGGCAATTTTTTCAGTAAAATTACTTTTAAATATTTAAAGGTCAGGTAAGTTATTTTAAGACTGAAAATATTGTTTCCATCTGTGGTTGCAACTTCCGATGTACAGTACTTAACCATGTTCCATTCTACTAAGCCGGATGTCATTGGTGCTCAATCGCTATCAAAGCATCGAACATTCCGGATGTAATATGTTTTAGTGCTAAAACCAGCTTAGTGGTTATTAAATACACTACAACATAGTAAGAATTGCGTGTTGGTATTTATTTACAGTTTTTTATGTAAAATATTGGATTAATTTTGTTTTTAAAGTTTTGATGTTTTAATCTCAAAGGGTATACAATGAAATACGTTAGGGTTTCAGAAGTAACCTGTTTATTTTCTTTTAAAGTTTGCAGTGCAATTATATTTTCTTGATCGTTAATTAAAATTTGTGTTAATTTACATAACTATAACTTTTATGGGCATTTAAATTATCCCTGTAATAGTATGATGTGTTGCAACAATCGTTTACATTGTTTACAACACCAAAACACAAGTGATCATTTAATAATAAATAATTGAGGGGTATATAACCAAAGCACAAAAAAGAAGCACCTACGACCTTCAGTACTGTGACACACAGTGGGAGAAAGTCATCCAATAAATCTGTAAGAATGTGGGGTAATTTTTTTCTCATGCGAGTACATTTCTTGGAGAAAAAATATGTTGCGATGTTCAATAGGATGTCAACAGGGTGGCATTTCTGTCATTCTTACGACAGTCACCAAAGAGACCAAACATGCCGAAAAATGTATACCAGTCGAGAGACAATAAGATTACGTCTCCTCTGGGTCGTCTTTTACGCGGATGACTTCTCAAGTAAGTGGTTAAAAGAGTGCGAATAAGAGTTCTGGCACCGATGACTTGCTCAGGCCGGGTAAAAAATAAGAAATTAAACTCTTGAAGCTTTAGTGGAAGCCCCTTAGGTGATTATAATCACGCCTCCCAACCATGGCGTAGGGCCTGGGAAATCGAAACCACGATATGGTCCATCCTCCTTGGGTGGCCTTATGTGAGTAGCGGCGGCCAAATTTACACTGGAGTCATAGGGAAGATTCGTAAGAATATTACCCTGGGCACCTGCGCTGCTAAGATTGTCTGCGCTAAACCGACCTCGAAGGGACTGTTCTCCTTCGGTTGGGGAAAGGCTCCGACAGAGATTCTCGATGTTGTGGTCGAGGAGGCGGGAAATGTCTTCGCCCTGATAAGCGGGTCTCTGTTGAGATTAGTCGTTTAGATTTTCTAGTGAGACACCTGAAGTCTTCGAGATCTTCAACTATGTTTCCGGTGGCTCCAGTGAGACCGGAAAGTCTCTGTTAGAAAACCAATTTAAGTGGCAATTGAAGATGGCGATCCTTAACCTTTCTAAGGTAGGATTCACCAGGCTTATTTTTTATTTATTTATTTTTTTTTTTTAATTTCCCATCTCCAGGAATGATTTTTTAGCAGCACTGTGACTCTTTGGACCATGACACATAGGTGCTTCACATGCCTGATGGCCTATGGGCAATGTCAAAGTCAGTGCACGGGAGTAGATATGAAAGGCCGGTTCTGGGCCACCTCGTACTTCCGATTTCCGACCCTCTGTGAACCTCATTTTTGACTGGTTTTGGACCAGTTTGTTATCTGATTGTAGGCTAATTACAACCATTTACAACATTTTACAACATTTTACAACATTTTCTCAGGTTTTGCCAAGGGTGTTTTTAGGAAGTACGAGGGAAGTACGAGGGAAGTACGAGGGAAGTACGAGGGAAGTACGAGGAAGTACGAGGGAAGTACGAGGGAAGTATGAGGCGCCCTCTTAACCTACCCTTGTAAACCTCATATTTGACTGGTTCTGGGCCAGTTTGCATCTGATTTGGGGTTAATTTCAGCCATTTTTCAGGTTTTTCAAATGGTGTATTTAATCCAGAAAAAAAATTAATCCAGAAATTTAATCCAAGGAAGTACGAGGCGCTCTCTTAACCTATCCTTGTAAACCTCATTTTTGAATGGTTTTAGGCCAGTTTGCTGTCCCGGGGAGATGAACAAACGCTGATTCCTGTCCCGAGAGCAGGTGTTGTAGTAGATGACTTGGGGCTTTTGTAGATTATTGTAAGTTAGTTCTGCGTCATCTGAAGGAAAAGCGGTCTGATTGGTGGAAACGGGGCATGTGACAAGGAAGAGCGTTTTGATTGGTAGGAAGAGGTCATGTGACAAGGAAGAGCGCTCTGATTTGTCATTACCGTTACTTTAAGTCTGAGGATGAAAAAAAATTCTCGATACATTTTGATTTCCAACATCATTTTTTATAATTTTAATCAGTTTACACCGGTGCTTCCGAATCCGCCGTCTTTCCGTTCAGTTTGTTCAACTTTGTCCAACCTGATACACGGCGGCTTTTTATACATTTCACATATGATCTGCGCCACCCTATCTCCACGACGCACGGGGAAATCGATATCGGAATTATTTATCAACAGAATACAGACATTGCCGGAATAGTCTCTGTCCACCACACCAGCACCGACACTGATACAGTGTTTTAGGGCTAGACCAGATCTCGGCGCGATCCTTCCATAACAGCCTTCGGGAAATTTAAATGTTATATCCGTTTTTACCAATTGTTGTCCCCGCTTTGGTACAACATAATCATATGCGCTTATCAAATCGAGACCAGCTGCATCCGGTGACCCGTTGTACGGTTCAAATCCGTTTTCAGTCAAGCAATAATAACCGTAGCTTTCAGCCATTATCGATTTCTAATGGGTTTCCACATCATATAGGTAAGAAAATCATAGATAGTCCGGCATGGGGACTATTGTATGTAGATAGTCCGGCATGGGGACTATTGCATTTTAGATAGTCCGGCGTGAGGACTATTACATTTTAGATAGTCCGGCGTGAGGGCTATTGCATTTTAGATAGTCCGGTGTGGGGGACTATTGAATTTGAGATAGTCCTGCATGAGGACTATTGAGTTTTAGATAGTGCGGTGTGAGGACTATTGAATTTTAGAAAGTCCGACATGGAGACTATTGTATTACCCAACAGCATAGACCTAATGTGTTGGACCTTTGATCTAAACCTAAGGCCTTACACCCGAGTCCAAAGCCCTAAAACCATTCAGCTAAGGATTTGACCTGTGAATAGGGCCTATTAGCCTACAGCCTAAACCTAATGTGTTGGGACTAAGATGTAAACCTAAGGCCTTGCACATGAGCTAAACCTAACAGCTAAGGCTTTGACCTGTGAATAGGACCTATTAGCCACGAGACAGGACCTAATGTGTTGCACCTAAGTTCTAAACCTAAGGCAATACACCTGAGTCCAAACCCCTAAACTTAGCAGCTAGACCTGTGAATATGGCCTATTATCCATCAGCTTAGGCCTAATGTGTTAGACCTAAGATCTGAACCTAAGGCCTTACACATGGTTCCTAATACCAAACGCCTTGACCAAATTAAATCCTTAGACCAACGATCTAATTCCATTGACCCAATGCCTTAGACTTAGGTCCTAAAACCTAGCAGCTAAGGCTTTGACCTGTGGATAGGACCTATTAGCCTTTAGCATAGACCTAATGTGTTGGACCTAAAATCTAAACCTAAGGCCTTACACCTGAGTCCAAAACCTTAAAACCTAGCAGCTAAGGCTTTGCCTTGTGAATAGGGCCTATTATCCACCAGCTTAAGCCTAATGTGTTGGACATAAAATTTAACCTAAGGCCTTACACCTAAATCCAAAGCCCTAAAGACTTTTAACTAATGCTTTGACCTATGAATAGGGCCTATTATCCATCAGCTTAGGCCTAATGTGTTAGACCTAAGATTTAAACCTAAGGCCTTACAGAGAATAGGAACTATTAGCCTTTAGCTTAGACTTCATGAGTTGGACCTTAGATCTAAGACTAAGTCCTTACACCTGAGTCCAAAATTATAAAACCTAGCAGCTAAGGCTTGCTCATGCAGCTCAGGTTGGTAACCTCAGCCTAAAATAAGAACTAAAAATGGTAAAAGCATAAATTCTATGACCTGTGATTGGGCCCATTAGCCACCAGCTTAGACTTAATGGGTTGCACCTATGATCTAAACCTAAGGCCTTACATCTGAGTCCAAAGCCCTAAAACCTAGCAGCTAAGGCTTTGACCTGTGAATAGATTAGCCTTTAGTTTAGACCTAATGTGTTGGGCCTAAGACCTAAGCCTAAGGCCTGGTCTTGAGACCAAACATCTTATACCAGACTAAATCCTTAGACCTAAGATCTAATTCCTTAGACCCGAGGCCTTAGACTTGGGGACTCGAACCTAGCAGCTAAGGCTTTGACCTGTGAATAGGACCTATTAGCCATTAACTTAGACCTAATATGTTGGACCTAAAATCTAAACCTAAGGCCTGACACCTTAGTATAAAGCCATAAAACCTAGCAGCTAAGACTTTTACATGTGAATAGGGCCTATTAGCCAAAAGCCTAGGCCTAATGTGTTAGACCTAAGACCTAAACCTAAGGCTTTATACCTGGTTCCAAGGACCAAATATATTAGACCAGACTAAATCCTTAGCCCAAAGATCTAATTCCTTAGACCCGAGGCTTATACTTAGGCCCGAACACCTATCAGATATGACTTGTGAATAGGACCTATTAGTTATTAGCTTCGACCTTATATGTTGGACCTAAAATATAAGCCTAAGGCCTTACACCTGGTTCCTATGACCAAAACCTTAGACTACACCAATTCCAAGACCTATGATCTAATTCCTTCGACACGAGGCCTTAGACTTAAGACCTAAAAACCTACAAGGGGGCCGCAATTCACAGCCCCCATAAATTGAGCCAACACTAGGCAACGAGGTCTTTTTTCTTTGATTATGAAATCATGATCAGAAATGGTTATCAGATTCAGATTGAAGTATTTGAAGACCAACCTCCATCCATCTTACCCAACTCCTAAGGCCCTACCGCATGGACTTGACCCAAGACCTAAGGCTATACACCGTAGTCTAGGCTTGAAGGTTGTAGGACCCAAGACCTAGACCATAGAGTTAAGACCTGAAAACTGAAAACTTACAAGGGAGTCACGATTCACGACCCCCCTGAACGGAACACTGTGGTCTATACCTATGGCCTTACACCATGATCTAGGCTTTTAAGCTATTAGACCCAAGACCTAAGGCTCTACACCATGGTCTAGACCCAAGATCTAAGGCCTGCGGTCTAGGCTTTTAGGTTCTTTGCCCCAAGATCTAAGGCCTGAGGTCTAGGCCTTTAGGTTCTTAGCCCAGAGATCTAAGGCCCGTGGTCTAGGCCATTAGTTTCTTAGACCCAAGGCCCTACATCATGGTCTAGACCCTAAACATAAGGCCTGTGATCTAGGTCTTAGGCCCTAGGCATAAAGCCTTACACCATTGTCTAGACCCTAGACCTAAGGCCTGTGGACCTTTAGGTTCTTAGACCCAAGCCCTAAGATCCGTGGTCTAGGCTTTTAGGTTCTTAGACCCAAGATACGGCCCGTGGACTAGGCCTTTAGGTTCTTTGACCCAAGACCTAAGACCATGCACAGTGTTCTAATAGTCGTTTTAAAG
>CM061533.1:121378217-121551081 GCA_030545055.2 Neoaliturus tenellus | reverse complement strand
CTTATAAAAGAGTATAACAACAAATATCATCGTACCATTGGAATGAAACCTATCCAGGTAAATAGTGCTAATGCCAAAATTGTATTACAACGCATTAAAAATAATACAACACCGAAATTGGAAAAATTGCAACCAAAGAAGTTCAAGGTCAACGATAAAGTTCGTATAAGCAAATACAAAGGTGTATTTAGTAAAAGATATCTACCAAATTGGACTAATGAAGTATTTACAATTTATAAAGTGCAACCAACTATACCTGAAACCTATTTATTAAAGGATAACAAGGGTGAATTACTTCAAGGTGGATTTTACGGACACGAATTGTTGAAATCAACAGTCGGTGATGTATATCTTGTCGAGAAGATTTTACAAAGGAAAAAGGATATGGTTAAAGTCCGGTGGTTAGGGTTTGATAAAAGTGAAGACTCTTGGATTCCTTCAAAAGACTTAGTATAGTTGTTTAATAGCTCATTGTGTGTTTAACCTTTATACAAGATGGAGATTGTACAACAAAAAGACCGATTTAATATCAATAACATTGATGAATTGACAGTTGACAATGATAAGTTAAATCATGGAAAACATGGTGAATTACTACCAAATACGATAAGATGTCTAATAACTGGTCCTTCAAATTGTGGAAAAACTAATGTTGTTTTTAACCTTATAACTAATCCTAAAGGATTGCGTTTTAATAATATATACATTTTTTCAAAATCATTGCAACAACCAAAATATCAATTATTGGATAAAGTACTTGCAAGTGTACCTGAAGTGAATTTTTACAAGTTTAATGCCAGTGAAACAATTATGCAACCAAATGAAGCAAAACCATTTTCTATTTTTATATTTGACGATGTTTCTTGTGAAAATCATGACACAATAAGGAATTATTTTGCTATGGGAAGACATCATAATATTGATAGCATTTATATTGGTCAAACATACAGTAAAATTCCAAAACAACTTATAAGAGACAATGCAAATATGTTGATCATCTTCAAGCAAGATGAAACAAATTTAAAGCATATATATAATGATCATGTAAATGCGGATATGCCATTTGAAAAATTTAAAGAGATGTGTGGCAAAGCATGGAATGAGAAATATAGCTTTCTCGTTATTATGAAGGAAGAAGATATTAAAAATGGTAGATATCGTATAGGGTTGGATAAATTTGTATTTATGCGTTGAACTACCGATGCTACATCTAGTTACACGTTGAACTTCACAGTGTAAACATGGTGAATCAAGAAAAACTATTGAAAGAAATAAAATCACTCAGTGATTCTATTAGGATGAAGAATCGTGCATTGAGGATGGGTTTAAGTGAAAGAGAAGAATTTCTAGAGACTACATTTAAACCTATTACGGAACCTTTAAAACAGATATCAGAAACTATTGGTAAACCTCGTTATGAAGGAGATGTTTTACTACCAGTTTCTAAACAAGAAGTACAAGCATTAAAAAAAGAAGAAGATGATGATTCATATACAAGTGCTAGTGAGCAAGAAGAAACAAAAGAAGAAGAACCAATTGTTGAAAAGGAAGAAGAACAGCCAATACCTGAAGCTGAACAATCTATTCCAAATTTAACTCAATTGAGTAGCGATATATTACAACATGGACCTCTTGGAAGAAAATATATAATGAAAATGCTACATGACATGAAATCAAACCCGAATTTGAGTAGATCACACATATACGGAGCAAGAATTGATGGGAATGAATTGAAGATTGGCGATTCAAAGCTTGAAATAACACAAGACGATTACATCATTATTGGTGAGCATAGATATAAAGGAACAAAAGGATTATATGAATTAATTTTTAAAAACATACCACTAAGATATTCATCCAAAGATTTAAGTGTTTTTAAGGAGATTCTACAAAATACTAACGCTCATAAAAGAAACTACTTAAAGGATGGAATGATTAATCGTTCACGTGCAACAAAATATAACATCGTTATAAAAAAGTTGTTTCCTCCACGAAAATTGCCAACATTACGTACTGCACCAGCGGTAAGACAACCACTGAAAAGAAAATCTTTATCACTTATGGATTTATCACTTCTTGAACAACATGGTAAAAAGAGTAAAGGAGATACTTCAACATCTGGTAAAGGATTGATGAAAAATCTATACAATACAAATGTGATTTACTACAACGATATCAATAAATTGGTTGATAGAATGAGACTATTGCATGAAGCCATGGAAGCCGGTCATACAGGTTTGAATAATGAATGGGTGGCTCTAGTTGATGAACTTAGGAATCGCGGTATAGTCGTATAATTGTCCTTGGATATAAAAGAGGTGCAAGCATAAGACGTATCAGTTCTAACATGAGCGTCGACAAGTTCGGACGGTACTCCGCTTTAGGAGTGCAAGTTGGAGAAGACAGAAAAAGAAGTGGATTACCGCAAACACCTGAAGGTGACTATAGCATAAGTAATAAACGTTTAAAACTAGTTAAAGATCCAGAAGAAGATACTGATGGAGCAAATTTGAAGACAGTAAAAGAAGCTACTTCAACATCATTAAAATTACATAAGAATACTTACGATGTTAAATCACATAGATTAATTAATGTTGGTAAACCAACTGAAGGTTCTGATGCAATTACTAAAGAGTACTTATCATCTGAACTTTTAAATACTTTAAAATTGCAATGGGGTAATAACTTAAAAGATGGACAAACGTATAATGCTGGAAATTATAGAATAACCAACGTGGGAAATCCAAAAATGATAAAGATTCAGTTAATAAAGAATATTTACATTTCTTAAACATAAATAATACCATAACACACCTTAATGCTAACATCGCAATGCGCAAGTTAAACCTTAAAACTAACACATCTTAAGACTAAAACCAAATAACACTTTGCATAAAACCATAGACACACACACACACACACACACACAACAAATATTAAATAGTAATAGCCTAACAACAAGAGTAACTCAAATATATATCGGCCGCTTATACATTTGAGTTGCCCTCTGAGTCGGGTCGGAGCGCTGCGTCCAGAGTTCCGAGCCCGACTGCGGCGGCAATAGTCGTCGGGATAGTTCTCGGCTCCCAGAGTGGTGGGGGGCCGGGAGGGGTTTGAGGGGCGCGGAACTTTCCAGAAACGTCAGTGGAAAATTCCAAACGGATGTGCTTTGTTACATGTGGGTCGCCTAAAACGCAGGTGGAGCCTTGTACCTCTCAATTTGCATTAGATAGCATCAAATTACATCCGCTGACAAGTACATCCGCGGCTTTCCCCATCGTGTGGCAGCATAATTATCGTCGATTGTTATCCACCCTCTTCCGCCGCTTAATTATAGTTCCAACGGAAATAGGCCGCCGAAACACGCAACTTGTTTTTAACATACAATAGACTATTGTTTGGAAATGCATTACTTATGCTCATAATCCTTGGCCTGGTCGGTACTTCTTACACGCTACACCCAAGACGTTGTGACGTCGGGGGGGGGGGGGGGGGGGCTTCCGGCTTCCGGTCCGGTCGGGGGGGGGGGGGGGGGGGGGGGTCATGCATGAGTAACCATCCGCATGTATATAAACGACGGTAAGCTCGCGCGCTTCCCATATAGGGAGCTGACACCCCAGCGGTAAACAACCAATCCGTGAGTTCATACCACATAGTACTATAACACACGATTTATTTTAACATTTTAATTATTTTTACACTATTTCTTAACACTACACCAGTTATTTTATAGATCTCAATTTTATTTTTGTGTCGAGTTTCCATTTTTTTTTTTTTTAACTAAATATGCTAATTAACATCGTGTGCAGGAAACTCACACTGATTAATTGCAGGTTCCATTCTTACACACCTGTTTCCTCCTTAATATGCAAATAACTCTCTTACTTTAACAACACTTAAACTCTAACCGCTACTTCTCGGTCATATTAATATAATTAGTGCTACACTACGGGATTTACCTGTGGAATAGTGCATGCTATGTTTCCTGCACGTCTGCAGGTAATACACCTTACAATCATATACTTATTGCTACATTACACAAGACATTTCTTGCACACCTGCAGGTAATACACTTGCTGGCCGTCTACTATTATAATTATTGCTACAGTACGAGAGACATTTCTTGCACACCTGCAGCTTATACACTTTACAACCGTTTAATATTAACATTATTGCTATACTACAATAGTTACCTGTTCAATCACAGTTGTGGTCCCCCACTTGATTATCTACAGAGCAATACTTGCAATCCTACAACTGAATAATTAATTAATTAACTTCCGCTATTACCGATACTTTTCTTAAACTATCTGTCTCTTCCTCTGACTCTTGTGACCGTAGCCGCAGCCGACTGACAAATAACCGAGCTATCCCAAAGCTCGCTCTTTTATGCGGTTTTCTCGGGAGGGGGTTGGAGGGGAGTCGCACGTGACTCATCGATCGCATAAAAAGAGGGGTTGCTGCCGCGCGCGTGCCATTTCGGTGGCGGAATCGGTCGGGTGAGGTACTATCCGTAAGTCTCTAGTGCTTTTATAACTAACGCTTGTTACTCTAAAATGTGTTTGCACTTAATATGCTAATTAGTCTCTATATTTATGCACGGGACATTTCCTGCACACCTGCAGGTGATACACCTTACAACGGTCTACTATTATACTTGTTGCTACAAAACAAGATTTACCTGTCCAATTGGCAATTGTGATCCCACTTAGTCGTGCACGGGATATTTCTTGCACATTAGCAGGTCATACACTTTACAACCGTCTAATATTATAGTTATTGCTACAGTACAAGATTTACATGTACAATTGACAATTGTATTCCTACTTATTCGTGCACGGAACATTACTTTCAATCCTGCACCTGAATAATTAATTAACTTCTGCGGCTACCGATACTTTTCTTCGCCTATATGTTTCCCCCTGCTACAACCTTTCGCGGCGCCGCCCGACAAATAACTGAGCTCTCCGAAGTTCTGTTCTTTTATGTCATCCTCTCAGGGGGGGGGGGGTTGGGAGGGGCCACACAACCCCTATAAAACGGGCATCGGTACCGCGCGCGCGTCATTATAGTGGCGATAGGGCAACAGTGAACAACTATCCGCAAGTCTCTAACACCTAGTCTAACACTTTTTTTTTACTTACGCTTTTTTACTCTAACATATGTTTGCACTTATTATGCTAATTAGTCTCTATATATTCAGGCACACTCGCGGGCGCCGGTCATATACTCGCCGATTGTCGGAGAGTACACATCTCCCCTTCGTGTATTATCATGACTTCGCACTCTTTACAACTAAAACTTTTACGCACAAAACATATTTTACAGAAACAATCTAACTTCACAGTTTCTAAACCGCGTACTACATTGGCTAAGCTTAAGAAATACTACAGTTTTCACCCGTTGTACTTTGCAAAACCTAGCCTGTGCAACACTGCATACTGTACTGATACTGTTTTGCACGCTGTCTTAACTGACATGCTGCAGTATCAACATTTCAATCTTGTTACTCCTATTGACGACGCTATCCAATTATTCGTATTCACTATATTACCAGGTTTATATGATCGTTCTTCCTTGGACACATGTCTCATTCTACTGTATCGACTCGCACTGTAAACACCTAGGAGCTCTCCTATCTTGCAACTATTATTTTAATTTAATTTTAAGAATAAACGAAAACCTCCCGCGGCCCGGCGCCGCCCCACCCCTCCCCATTCCCACCGAGCCCCTGCGACTCCCACTTTTTTAAAACTCCCTCCAAATGACCTTGACCCACTTCCCAAACCCATCCATCACTGTCACCCCCACCCCACACTTCCAACCCCACACCTGCCACTTCCAACCCCCAAAAAAATGAGTGACCTTGAACTGGGGCAGAACCGGTGTTTTGCCACTACTCACTTTGTGGTAATGGACTAACATGCCACTTAGTGCTCTATTCCTCGTTCTCGCGTTAAAATTGGATTACCTTGACCTATTTGTTCGACTGTTAGAATTTGGTTAACACTGTTGAATTTCAGTTTTGAACTAATGTTTATTCTTGTTCAAATGTTAGAGTTTCTTAACACTGTCGAATTTTAGTTTTGAACTAACTTTTAATTTATGCGAATTTTTAGTTCAACTCTAGTTAATTTATGTGCAAATTTAGTTCAACCAAGTGCCTGTGCTCTAGCCATTTCCACCCTAACATTTGTTCTTTCAACATCTGTCCCATAACATCTGTCCTAATAGATGTTTGGAGGGCAGGTGTTTGGTTTTAAAAGTAACTAAAATTAGTTGGGTGGGGGAAAGTTAGTTAAAGCTTGAATATAAAGAAGTATATACTAAAACTCCAATGGGAATAAAGAACACGAATGAACAATTAGTTTGTAGAAGGTTAATATTTTTATTTAAAAAGTTTGATTTCCTTGTATAGTGAAGAAGATGAAATAGTGGTGGGGGACCGTTATAAAAGGAGGAACGCGAGAGCCCATTTCATTTCTTGGCAAAATTTCGAAGAGTAAACATCTCAACATGTATCGTTGCGATAAATGTTCGGAATCGTTTCACGATGAAATTCTATTAGACTGTCATAAAGAACTAATTCACAACAACCCAGAAGAAAAACAAGAACAACAAGAACAAGAACAACAAGAAGAACAAGAACAAGAACAAGAACAAGAACAAGAACAACAAGAAGAACAAGATGAAATAACAGCAACATCTTCAACTACTTTACCGAATCTACAAGTATTTGCATTACCCGGTAAAGTAGTATTTCATCATAAGATTCAAAATGAAAACTTGAAGCTAGAAGAATTTATTAGAGAAGCAAAACCAATCGTAAGTAAAATTTTAAAAGAAGAATTGAAAAGATTAAACTTTCTTAAATTTGGTTTACTACTAGAAGCTATGTTTATAAATGTACAAGAAGAATTATCACCAAGAGGATTCATAACAAAAAACCGAACCATTATGGAAAGTTCAAACATTGATTCAATAATAGAAAATTGTATAGAAGAAATATTAACAAAAATTCAGGAACACGAAGGAAGAGGATCCGGATGGAGTCTTACAAGTATTGAAGTATTAGATATAAGAGTTCACAAACATGGATATGGACTAATGGGATCTAGTTACATTCCTTTACCAAAAAGAATTGAAAATACAAAATCTTGTGTTAATGTTAAAAATGAAGACAATGAATGTTTTCGTTATGCAATGACAGCTAAATTTGTACCACCACTTCATGTGAATAGACCTAACCAAGAATATGAAAATCAAAGATTTAGATACAATTTTCAAGGAATCACTTATCCTGTATCACTGAAAGATATATCAAAATTTGAGAAGAAAAATCCTGGTACGTCTATAAATGTTTTTGCATTAGATAGTTCAAACAAAGTGTATCCTTTACGTATTGCAAAAGAAGAGCTACCAGATCATACGGATTTACTACTACTAACGCGAGGAGATGTGTCTCACTATGTGTACATAAAGCAATTTGATCGTCTTGTTAATAAGCAGCTTTCTAAAGATCGACACAGAAAGTTAATTTGCAAGAAATGTTTCAATTTTAAACGAGATGGGCTACACTCAAGAGAATGGTTACAAGAGCACAAAAGATTATGTAACAATAATTATGAAGCAAAGATTATTTTACCTTCGGAAAGCAGAGCATTTGTTACATTTGAAAAGGTTCATCATCAGTACCGTATTCCTCTAGTTGTGTATGCGGACTTTGAATCAACACTTGTTCCTGTTGAAGATGAAAATTGTGAAGCTAGAAAAAGTGTCAAGTATCAAATGCACAAACCAAACAGTTTTTGTTTAATGGTTAAATCAACATTATCAGAAGAACATTTAAACAGATATGGATTAACTTCAGAACCTCTAGTATATCGTGGTGAAAATGTAGAAAAAATATTTCTTGATCACTTATATTCAATAGCTGGAAATGCACAAAGATTATATACAAATATTGTACCAATGAAACCGATGGAGGAAGAAGAAGAAATTCAACATGAAAATGCAACTCGATGTTTCTTATGCAAAAATGATTTTACTATTGAGAATTATAAAGTTAAAGATCACGATCACCTCACAGGTTATTACAGGGGTGCTGCTTGTAATAAATGCAACTTAAGCTATCGTTTACCACTATTTATTCCTGTGGTTCTGCATAACCTCAGTGGGTACGATGCTCATTTTATAATACCTGAACTAGGAAGAGACGACGGTAAAATCGATGTGTTAGCTGAAACTTCAGAGAAGTTCATAAGTTTTTCCAAAGAAGTTGGAAACATGAAACTAAGATTCTTGGACTCCTACAGATTTATGCCGTCGAGTTTGTCCAAACTTTCAGAAAATTTAAGGAAACAAGATTTCATCGAAACAAAGAAGATTGTAAATAACAACAAACTGGATTTGGTACTTCGGAAAGGTGTGTTTCCATATGATTACATAGACAGTTTAGAAAGATTTAATGAAACATCACTTCCAGCTAAAGAAGAATTCAAAAGTAAACTTTATGACATGGACATATCTCAAGAGGACTATGATCATGCATGTAAAGTATGGAACGATTTAGGATTTAGAACATTGGGAGAATATTCAGATTTTTATGTTAAATTGGATGTAACTTTACTATGTGATATAATGGAAGAATTTAGAAATACATGTTTTGCAGCATATGGATTGGACCCTCTTCATTCGTACACTTCACCTGGATTAGCATGGCAAGCTATGTTGAAAGAAACAAATTGTAAAATACAACTTCTTACTGATATAGATATGGTTATGATGTTAGAGTCAGGAGTTCGAGGGGGATTGACGCAAAGCGTTACACGACATTTCAAGGCGAACAACAAGTATCTGCCCGATTATGATGCATCAAAACCAACAACATTCCTGGGTTATTTTGATGCAAATAACTTATACGGATGGGCAATGTCGAATCCCCTTCCATATGATAATTTTAAATGGATAGATCCAGAATCGATTGGAAACATAATGGATATACCGAAGCATGGTGAAACTGGTTACATTTTTGATGTTAATTTTGAATATCCTGAACATCTTCATGATCAACATTATGATTTACCACTTCTTCCTAAGACTGAAATTTCCCCTACTGGAAGATGGCCAAAATTAATGATGACTTTAACCGACAAGTCTCGATATGTTGGACACTACTGGATGATACAACAAGCTTTAGACTTAGGATTGAGAATTACAAAAATTAATCGAGTACTACAATTTTCTCAATCTTGTTGGTTAAAACCTTACATCGACAACAACACAAGAAGAAGAGCCACCGCTACATCAAGTTTTCAAAAAGATTTTTTCAAATTAATGAATAACGCAATATTTGGCAAGACTTTGGAAAACAAAAGGAAACATAAGGATATCAAATTGGTAACTGATCCAGTAAAATTACAGAAATTGGTGCAACAACCAAACTTTGGTTCATCTATAATTATTAATGAAAATCTAGTTGTTATTTCCATGAACAAGAAGTCAGTTACAATGGATCGTCCTTTGTATCTTGGAATGTCAATCTTGGATATATCAAAAACACATATGTACGAGTTTCATTATAAGAAGATGGTTAACTATTATGGAAGAGAGAACATTGGTATTGCATATATGGACACGGATGCACTAATTTACTGGATTAAAACAAATGACATGTATGAAGATCTACGCACCTTTATATATAAAGATGATTTCGACTTTTCCGATTATCCTAAGGATCATCCAAATTACGACTATGACAGAAATAAGAAAGTATTGGGAAAATTTAAAGATGAAACAAATGGTGTGCCGATGATGGAAATTGTAGCATTAATGTCCAAACTGTATTCATTTCAACTGTACATAAACGAGAGGAACGAACATCAAGTCACGAAGAAGGCCAAAGGAATAAAAACTTCTTTCCTGAAGAAGAATGTACAGTTTGAACATTATAAAAGATGTTTGTTTGAAAATGTTGAAACAACTGCAACGTTCAACACTATTAGAAGTTATAATCATCAACTTTTTAGTGTCAAACAAACAAAGTGGGCATTAAGCTACAAAGATGACAAGCGCCATATTTTAGAAGATAAAATTAATACTTTACCATTCGGCCACTACTCTCTAAACCCTATCGACCAGTAAACCTATTCTTCGTCCTCTACCTTCTTCCTTTTTCCTTTCCGTAAAGAAGAGGGGACATGGCAAGCCCAATGCCATGTTCCCTCTTTTTTACACTAATATGAAATGGCCTTGACCTATATTCAAACTATATAAATGAGAATAAACTATTCTATGGATCAGTATTTTTACATGCAGTGTACAAGCAACATATGAAGATGGAAAGTGTGAAGGACAAGATTGTAAATGAACTACATAAACCAGCAAGAAGAAGATTTCCAAGAAGAAGTACAATCATTAAAGGAATGAATGATCTTTATCAAGCTGATCTCATTGAAATGATACCGCACAGTAAATTAAATAAAGGATTTAAATATATTTTAACAATTATAGACTGTTTTACTAAAATAGCTGACGCTTTACCAATGAAGGATAAGACTGGTAAAAGTGTTACAAAAGCTATGGAAACCACAATACAAAGAAATAAATTTAAAATTAAACATCTACAGACCGATGATGGAAAAGAATATTTTAATAAAGACTTTGGAGCTTTGATGAAGAAATATCAAATAAATCATTATTCTACAAATTCTGAAGTTAAAGCTTCAATAATTGAAAGATTCAATAGAACATTAAAAGGTGCGATGTATAAACAATTTTCAAAAAGAGGATCATACGTGTGGTATGACATATTACCACAACTTATAAAAGAGTATAACAACAAATATCATCGTACCATTGGAATGAAACCTATCCAGGTAAATAGTGCTAATGCCAAAATTGTATTACAACGCATTAAAAATAATACAACACCGAAATTGGAAAAATTGCAACCAAAGAAGTTCAAGGTCAACGATAAAGTTCGTATAAGCAAATACAAAGGTGTATTTAGTAAAAGATATCTACCAAATTGGACTAATGAAGTATTTACAATTTATAAAGTGCAACCAACTATACCTGAAACCTATTTATTAAAGGATAACAAGGGTGAATTACTTCAAGGTGGATTTTACGGACACGAATTGTTGAAATCAACAGTCGGTGATGTATATCTTGTCGAGAAGATTTTACAAAGGAAAAAGGATATGGTTAAAGTCCGGTGGTTAGGGTTTGATAAAAGTGAAGACTCTTGGATTCCTTCAAAAGACTTAGTATAGTTGTTTAATAGCTCATTGTGTGTTTAACCTTTATACAAGATGGAGATTGTACAACAAAAAGACCGATTTAATATCAATAACATTGATGAATTGACAGTTGACAATGATAAGTTAAATCATGGAAAACATGGTGAATTACTACCAAATACGATAAGATGTCTAATAACTGGTCCTTCAAATTGTGGAAAAACTAATGTTGTTTTTAACCTTATAACTAATCCTAAAGGATTGCGTTTTAATAATATATACATTTTTTCAAAATCATTGCAACAACCAAAATATCAATTATTGGATAAAGTACTTGCAAGTGTACCTGAAGTGAATTTTTACAAGTTTAATGCCAGTGAAACAATTATGCAACCAAATGAAGCAAAACCATTTTCTATTTTTATATTTGACGATGTTTCTTGTGAAAATCATGACACAATAAGGAATTATTTTGCTATGGGAAGACATCATAATATTGATAGCATTTATATTGGTCAAACATACAGTAAAATTCCAAAACAACTTATAAGAGACAATGCAAATATGTTGATCATCTTCAAGCAAGATGAAACAAATTTAAAGCATATATATAATGATCATGCAAATGCGGATATGCCATTTGAAAAATTTAAAGAGATGTGTGGCAAAGCATGGAATGAGAAATATAGCTTTCTCGTTATTATGAAGGAAGAAGATATTAAAAATGGTAGATATCGTATAGGGTTGGATAAATTTGTATTTATGCGTTGAACTACCGATGCTACATCTAGTTACACGTTGAACTTCACAGTGTAAACATGGTGAATCAAGAAAAACTATTGAAAGAAATAAAATCACTCAGTGATTCTATTAGGATGAAGAATCGTGCATTGAGGATGGGTTTAAGTGAAAGAGAAGAATTTCTAGAGACTACATTTAAACCTATTACGGAACCTTTAAAACAGATATCAGAAACTATTGGTAAACCTCGTTATGAAGGAGATGTTTTACTACCAGTTTCTAAACAAGAAGTACAAGCATTAAAAAAAGAAGAAGATGATGATTCATATACAAGTGCTAGTGAGCAAGAAGAAACAAAAGAAGAAGAACCAATTGTTGAAAAGGAAGAAGAACAGCCAATACCTGAAGCTGAACAATCTATTCCAAATTTAACTCAATTGAGTAGCGATATATTACAACATGGACCTCTTGGAAGAAAATATATAATGAAAATGCTACATGACATGAAATCAAACCCGAATTTGAGTAGATCACACATATACGGAGCAAGAATTGATGGGAATGAATTGAAGATTGGCGATTCAAAGCTTGAAATAACACAAGACGATTACATCATTATTGGTGAGCATAGATATAAAGGAACAAAAGGATTATATGAATTAATTTTTAAAAACATACCACTAAGATATTCATCCAAAGATTTAAGTGTTTTTAAGGAGATTCTACAAAATACTAACGCTCATAAAAGAAACTACTTAAAGGATGGAATGATTAATCGTTCACGTGCAACAAAATATAACATCGTTATAAAAAAGTTGTTTCCTCCACGAAAATTGCCAACATTACGTACTGCACCAGCGGTAAGACAACCACTGAAAAGAAAATCTTTATCACTTATGGATTTATCACTTCTTGAACAACATGGTAAAAAGAGTAAAGGAGATACTTCAACATCTGGTAAAGGATTGATGAAAAATCTATACAATACAAATGTGATTTACTACAACGATATCAATAAATTGGTTGATAGAATGAGACTATTGCATGAAGCCATGGAAGCCGGTCATACAGGTTTGAATAATGAATGGGTGGCTCTAGTTGATGAACTTAGGAATCGCGGTATAGTCGTATAATTGTCCTTGGATATAAAAGAGGTGCAAGCATAAGACGTATCAGTTCTAACATGAGCGTCGACAAGTTCGGACGGTACTCCGCTTTAGGAGTGCAAGTTGGAGAAGACAGAAAAAGAAGTGGATTACCGCAAACACCTGAAGGTGACTATAGCATAAGTAATAAACGTTTAAAACTAGTTAAAGATCCAGAAGAAGATACTGATGGAGCAAATTTGAAGACAGTAAAAGAAGCTACTTCAACATCATTAAAATTACATAAGAATACTTACGATGTTAAATCACATAGATTAATTAATGTTGGTAAACCAACTGAAGGTTCTGATGCAATTACTAAAGAGTACTTATCATCTGAACTTTTAAATACTTTAAAATTGCAATGGGGTAATAACTTAAAAGATGGACAAACGTATAATGCTGGAAATTATAGAATAACCAACGTGGGAAATCCCAAAAATGATAAAGATTCAGTTAATAAAGAATATTTACATTCTATAATACCGGAAAAAACTGAACATGGATTTTCTCTTTATAAATTTATTATAAATGACATTGGATACCCAAAGGAAGACGGTGATGCTGTAAACCTAAAATACATCAAGGACAACTGTATTTTACAAGATGGTGATGAAATCGATTGTCATGGGAAAGTGTTGTCAAATGTAAAGTTCGGTTCTCAACCAAAAGATGCTGTTACTATGGAACAATTATCTAAAGAATTAAAAAAGGAAACATCCAATTTTGTAAAACATGAAGATGCCGTGTTAAAGCGGGGAGATAAATTTATACATGGAAATGAAAAGTTTAATTTAATGCAAGGAAATAATGATGAATGGGATGCAGGACATAAAACAATAACAAATGGAAGATTTGGTATAAAAGATACAGATGTACCTCTAATGGTGCAAACATTAATTGCGAGTGGTGGTACATTAGGTACATACAATGGTCGTAATAGAAGAATAAAAGATATTTATCCTGGTTACGAAGAAAATGATTGTGTTACAATGAAACAAACAATAACTTGGGATAAACACTTTGGGACCCAATATGATGCAAAGATGAAGAAAATAATTAATATTTTACCAGGTGAAGATTCAAATGATGCTGCTACTATTGGACAAGTCATAAAAACATCAAAAAGTGATTCAACAGCTTACACATGTAATGATAAACGTATTATGCAATTACATGATCCTCAACATCCAAAAGATGCTGTAAATTTAGATTGTTTAATAAGAATAGTGGGCAATTTACTTATTGATACCCACAATCATATAGCTAGTACAACGAGTCATGTGATGATTCAACCCGATGAACGAGAAGCTTGGATTAAAAATAGAATTATAAATCAGTATATAATTAATTTGAATAACTAAGTCTTTAAATATAAAAGATTTTGCACAAGTTATTTATTTGTGTAAAGTATCTCGTTGAGTAAACACGCCAGTTATATAAGACAACATAATGAAGACCGTATCGCTCAGTCATCGTCAAGACAGCGGCAAGAGAGGACGTGGTATAATATCAGCTGCATTATCCCTGCTTAGACGGATTCCAGTTGGTGCTGTTGTAAATCGAACGATAGACGCTTTACCATACGAATTACATCTGCCCGGAGGTTATCAATATTGTGGACCTGGAACTAAGTTGGCAAAGCGTTTAGCAAGAGGAGATCCTGGAATTAATAAATTAGATCAAGCTTGCAAGGAACACGATATAGCATATTCAAAGTATAAAGATTCAACAAATAGATCAATAGCAGATAAAATTCTAGCGGAAAAAGCTTGGCAAAGAGTAAAATCAAGTGACGCAAGTATTGCAGAAAAAGCATCGGCTTGGGCAGTAACTACAGCCATGAAGACGAAAGCAAAGTTAGGTGGTGGAAAACGTCGCAGAGGAAGACCTGCAAAGAAAGGCGCTCCCAAAAGAGGTGGAAACATTAAAAAAGGACGTCGTAGAACTCATAAGGCAAATGTAAAGAAGACTTCTGTTTGGCAAATGGTAAAAAACGGAGCAGGTTTATACCTAAGACCATACCGTGTGTACTAAATAAGAAGAGTCAATTGATAATTCCAAATAAAGCCTTAACAAATCATCAGTTAAATGATTATGTGAAATGTTTGAAAATACCATTCTTTCGAGGAGTTTTTATGAAAGATGCATTACCAACTAAAATATGGAAAAATGAAACTGGAATAGTAAATTTGGATTCCACCTATGGTCCAGGCACTCATTGGGTATGCTATAAAAAACTCGGACAAACCATTTACTACTTTGACAGTTTTGGCAATCTACCACCGCCAAAAGAACTGCAACATTATTTTCGAAACTCCAAAAACATTTTTTACAATTTTAAAAGAGAACAACCTAACAATACTGAAATATGTGGGCATTTATGTTTGGAGTTTCTAGCGAAGAGTGTCAGTCAGCTTTAAGATGTCATCGTATACAGTGTCACTGAGTGGAAATTCATCCACATTGAAAAGTACGCTGTTCCCAGCATTGCGTCTATCCAAGGAAAGATTATGGGAAGCGGCATTACTTGATTTGACTACCTACAATTCAATTCCTAATGTTACAGAAGGAAAAAACAATTTACTACATTATTATGAAACTAAGGATGCTGCAGGAAAATACTCAGAATTGAAAATAATTACATTTCCTACTGGAACATATGAAATTGATGACATAAACCAATTATTACAGAAACAACTCGGAGAAGACAATATCACCGTTAAAGGAAACAATAATACTTTAAAAGCAGAAATAACTTCGAAATATTATATTGATGTCAGCTTGGAACAGTCGATTGGCAGTTTACTTGGATTTACAGATATAAAAAAGAAAATCTTAACTCCTGGAACTACTCATTCAGGTGATTCAACTGTAACAATATTGAAAGTAAATAGTATTGATGTCACGTGCAACATTATACACGGATCGTATAGAGATGGAGTTAATCAACATATTTTACATACATTTTATCCAACAGTGGCTCCCGGTTTTAAAATTGTTGAGAAGCCACAAAACTTGATATACCTACCGTTAAACACCAGTTTCATTTCAGACATCGTACTGAACATATTGGATCAAGACGGTCATAGTGTTGACTTTAGAGGAGAAACAATTACTATACGGATACACATCAGAGCAGCAACATAAAAGTCAACATGGGATTATCATTTAAACCACAATGGAAGAGTCGGGAGCTCAGTAGCTCCTCGACATTGGAAGAGTTAACATCGGAAAACATTCGTTTTCTACAGAAGATTGGATTGAAACTTAACAGCGATGGATATCCTGGATATATCTCAAGGACCAACGTTCGACGAAACACTATGGGAGAAGGAATATCACACGCACAACCCTTACACTTCATCAAAATTAAACAATAACGATGAAATAAGGATCCCCATTCAACAACAAGATATTTACACTTTACCGTGTGAAAGTTACTTGTACATCGAAGGACGGGTATTAAAATTGGATGGAAAAACTGCTTCAACAGTTCCTTTTATAAATAACCCGATGGCATATCTTTTTGATGAAATAAGATATGAAATATCAGGGGTGACGGTTGATTCAACAAAAAAGGTTGGTTTAACAACTACATTGAAAGGATTAACATCATTAACACCGCATGAGAAGAATTCAATAGTCACTGCCGGATGGGTTGCCCCCGATAAAGACACTATAACACCAGCTTCCAACGGTCATTTTGATTTTCATGTACCTTTACGATTGCTTTTGGGATTCGCTGAAGATTACAAACGGGTAATAATAAATGTCAAACAAGAATTAGTATTACTCAGATCTTCAACTAATAAGGACTTGATACTTGCAGACCCTGCAACTACGGAAGATAAACTGGAATGGCAACTACAGTTGGATAAAGTTGTTTGGAGAGTACCTCATGTAAGATTGGCTGATGAACATAGAATCCTATTATTGAGAAAGTTGAAATCTGACCGTTATATTGTGATGCCATTCCGAAGTTGGGAATTTCATGAATACCCTACACTACCTCAGACAGAACGACAAACATGGACCGTCAAGACATCAACTTACTTGGAACGAGCAAGGTACATAATACTCGGTTTTCAAACTAAGCGAAAAGATGTTATCACTGCAAATGCTGGTCAATTTGATCACTGTAAAATAAAGAATTGTAAAGTTTTTCTAAACTCTCAATTCTTTCCCTATGACAATTTGAATGTCATGTTCAGCAAAAAACGTTTTTCCATTTTATACGATATGTATGCAAGATTTCAATCATCATATTATGGAAAGACTAATACACCACTATTATCACCTGACCAGTATTATTCCAAGGCTCCAATAATTGTAATCGATTGTTCAAAACAAAATGAATCGGTAAAATCATCAAGTGTGGATATAAAAATTGAAATGGAATTTGAAGAACCAGTAGCGGATGGAACTTCGGCATACTGTCTAATTCTACATGATAAAATAGTTACTTACACACCGCTGACCGGAATTGTGAAGAATGTACTTTAAGAAGAATTGTACAACAACTGCAAATTTTTGAGGTTAGAATTATCTGCTTTAATTTTTGAGGTTAGAATTTCATTTGTGAAAGACAAGTTGAAAACAAACAATTATGTAATTGTATAAATTTCAAGGATTTACGAAAAATATAAAAGCGAGAAAATAATTAGTAGAAACTTCATTCTATCTTCAATCGTCGTATGGGCAACATCATTCGCAAGATGAATTCTACTAACGGAGAAGAAAATACACCTCTAATGGATGATAATAGTTCAGATATAGAAAAACAAGTTGAACGAGAAATGGACGAGTTCCTAAAATTCAACAAACATAAGAAGAGAGAAGAAGAAAAAGCTGAAAAAGAAGTAAAAAGGAAGAAGGTTGAAGTTAACATTACAACCAATATTTTAACAGAAGTATTTCTTCAGATTATCTACCCAATTTCTTCATGCATGACAAAAAGTATATCAGTTGGAATTTTAAAATCAATGGATTATTCACCAATTGTTATTTTAAATCATGGAAACAAAATGGTTACTTTCAGTGAAACTACTTGGGAATCTCTCATGAAACATTTACATCTTTTGGAGTGCTATTTAAGTAACAACACATTTGGAAGAAGAACAAGATTAAGTTTATTGGAATCAAATATTGAAGTTGATATAGTAAAACATCGTGGAGGACAAATTGTTCGCTTCAGATATTTAACTACACATAATGTTAAATTATATTTCACTAAAGAAGAATTTTACACTTTAAGTTGTACTACCGGTCCCGTCACCAGATATTTGAAACAACTAATATTTTCAAGTGCAATAATTAAAGACTATCTAATTGATACATTGGACAAAAAACCTTTTGTTCCAATTTTATACGGTCCCGTGGATACTTCAATCTTTAATAGAATACCTCAAGAAGTTGAAATGTGGAGACAATTAAACAACTATCACACCAATTTTAATATTGATGAAGTGGCACAAGAAGTGAAAGAAGAAGAACAATCCTGTCTGTTATAAACATCGGCTCATTCAATTTTTAAGTCAGTTGTTAGTAAGACTTCATCATGAATAAACGGGTTTCGTTTTCTAATGCGCCACATATAATGGAAGTTAAAAGAGGTATAATTGAATTTCAAGCTTTCCGAGGAAATGATGGTAATTTTATTATTAAAGAATTAGTAATCTTGGACATGAACACATCAGTAGTTTATCATTATTTGTTCAAACCTCCAGTACCATTTAATAGACTAACAACTAAAGCGAAAGTTACAAACAAATGGTTGAACAAACATTTTCACAACTTAAGATGGGATGAAGGTTTCATTAATTATAACATGATGCCGCACATTATGAATCATTATTGCAAAGAGTTTAAAATTATCTACACAAGGGGATTGGAAAAAGCAAATTGGATACAATCATTTACAAGCAACGAAGTGATTAATGCAATAATTGATAAAGATTTCCAATGCTACTTCAACGAACTTTGTATTTCATCAAAAAGTTTTAAACATCGAAGGTCGCAATGCGCTTTAAAGAATGCCTACCGCTTGAATAATTTCCTTCAACAAACTGGTGGGGGTAGTGTCAGTGGTGGGGGTAGTGTCGATTATAAAAGTGAGAGCGCTACCATGACGCAGCATGAGTATTACTCTAACCTCCAAAGAGACAACATCTCCGACGGACATTCTTATTAACAAGAAGATTAACAACAACATCAAGATGGCATCACAGAACTTACTTCAAAGTTTAGTTGATCAGTTCAACGCTCATTCTAAATCATCAATTCTACCTACAAAAAAATGTTCTGAACTAAAAGAAGAAAAACACTACATCATTCATACGATTAAGAAAATGGAAACTTCAGTAGGTGATGCTATTAATTGCACATTGAGCGAGGCTCCATATACAGTTGGTGATGAACCAAAATTTCAGATCTTCCTACCAAGACGCTTTGTACAACTTCTTCAAAATGAAGATCTTCGTGTAGTTCAACCCGGCGCACTCTATTTGGTTTCGCACGGACCAAGTGGAAACAACTCAACTGAACTAACTATTCATGTAACACCTACTACTGATTAGTTTGTACATAACATTGTAACTATTTGTTTGTAATTGTTTTTCAATAAATATGATATAAAGAAAAAACAAAAAATAAAAATAAAAAAAGCAACATATTGTAATGTCTTTGTACATTACAATATGTTGCTTTTTTTAAAAATTCCACAGGATGACCTTGACCCAATTTTGTATAATTATAAAAGGGGAAATGTACTTGCAAAATTCATCAGTCTACTGCTACCTTTCATACCGTACACATCTCGCTCTTAATCCCTGAATATAAAACTGCAACATGTCCCTAAATTTCAAGTGTGCATCTTACGATACTAACACCATAACAACTTTTGAACAACTCGAAGATTTAACCAACGAAATGCGAGTTTTACTTACCGGTGGTTATCACTTAACTGTTGATGTTAGTGCTACTAATACAAGAATGTTCACTAAAACAAAATATTGCGATGATGAAATATTTATTTCTACACAACCTACAACTTCTTCATCGCCAACTGGTCAACATAACATCAAGTTCCAAAAGTATTACCAATGTTGAATAACTTTTGACAGACAAAACTACAACTAAAGAATCACATGATCAATATGAGTTAATAAAAAGGATGTGATACTTGTATAAATAATCATTTGCTTCTCAGCTCTCACCACGACAAGACCTATTTAAGAAAATGTTGTACAGAATGATGATTCAACTTGATGGAAAAATCTATGGAAAAGACTACAACACCATTGAACAAATGACCCAAGATTTAGATGTATTAACTAAAGAAGGATATCAAGCTAAATTAATTTTAAAATTTCCTGAAGTACATCCATTATCAACAGAAGAACTTGTTGCTATGGCTAAGGCGGAGAGAGAGAAAAAGTCTGAAGAAAACAAAGAGAAACAAACTTCCTAAATTTTAATAATCCTTACACTTGTAAGGTATAATTTTTTAAAACTCCATTTGGATGACCTTGAAATTACCCCCACCACTTTTCACAGTACATAAAACTCACTATTCAACACTATACACTCTTATTCTTTCACTGGACTCCGCAGCGTCAACATGGAAGAGCAAAAATACAAGTACAAACCTCGTTACTGTTGTGAACAACAGTGTACAGATTTAGGACCAATGATGGTGGATGGGTTAGCTTGTACTAAATGTGAATTCTTCGGATCTTGTTATTGCAAATGCAAAACAAAACAACTACCACCACCGGAATTGCGAACTTTCAAATTTTACAAATCAAGATATTTTCATACATGTTGTCCTCAAAGATGTTTCAAATTTCACCCTCTAGATCTTGCTCATTGTCAACGCACCAATTCTCATCAAGATGATTTTTGTACACATATGATAAAAAGATGTAAATACAGATCAGATTGGTATTCCGATCCTGTAGAACCATCAAATGTGTAATTTCAGTTTTACACTCTTTTTTAAAACTTCATTTGGATGACCTTGAGATTTCCCCCACCACTAGTTCTAATTTTTATATAATATTAAATCATTCCACTTCCAACACTCTAACTAACAACATGGAAAACAAATTTATCAAATTTGAACATATAATAACTGACAGGGAGGAGATGGAAGAATTGTTTCAAAACTTACTTTCTGTCATTGACGAATATCCTATAAGATGGTTCAGAATTGTAGTTCAATATTTAAATCCTGGTGAATTGTTTTCTTCATCAAGTGAAGAAGATGAAACAACTACTTCGGTTCAAATAATTGAATTAAAAGATGGAGAAGAAGAACTAAACGTTTTATTCAATCATAAGCTCAAGGTTCCCTATATAAAAGCCCCCTCCCTAGACAGCCCCCCTCCCTAGACGCCTGCTCAAGGTCACCATTATATAAGCCCCCTCCCTATGCGCCGATCCTCATTCCATCACCGACTCTCCAATAATGAACAACTCTCCATTGGCCCGAATGAATTCTAGTTTTGAAATAAACTCTAAAGAAGAGTTACAAGACATTTTTAATATTTTACAAGAACTTGTAGATAATTTTACAACCATCAAAATGAACTTGGAAATAACATACGATTGTCCTATTTGTGATAAGATTGAAAGTTCGGACGAAGACAGTTTACTAAATCTAACTCCTGCACCATCTGACACTACTGATGGTAATAATGAACAGCAAAATATTTCCCCCACCACTTCTTTGTAATTCTTCGTTCCCCCCACCACTTCTTTATTTAACTAACATTTCTCGCTTTCACTTCTCATTCCGTCTTCAACTTTTGAACTATCAACATCACTTGTTTTAAAATTTCAAACACTACAAAATCATGATGGATATGATGGATGAAGTTCCCTTCATAACTAGAATAGAAGAGGATAAATTGAAATTGGAAATTAAACGATTGGAAATGGAACGGGAAAACCAACTCGAAATGTTACGTTTGTTCAAGCTTTTCAAATACATCATCTGGGGACTCTGCGTTTACCTTCTCATCGTCGTTGGTGTTTGCATTTACAACTCTGTAGTTCATCACAAAAGTTCAACTTGTTTAAACTCTGCTGTTGCACATTAATTATATGTTCACAAATAAAATTCAAAATTTACTTCAGCCTATCCCACTATCACCAACTAGTTCAACTTTGAACTATTTCTGGTGGTAGTTGGGTAGGCTTTTTTAAAACTTACTCTGGATGACCTTGACATACTTTCCAGGCCCCCAGTTATAAATGTTGAATTTCAGTTTTGATCTTACTCTTAATTTTTGTTCAACTTTTAGAGTTTAGTTAACACAGTTGAATTTTACTTTTCAACTAACTCTTAATTCATGCCCAATTCTACTTCAAATTCAGGGCATATGCTCTCGCCATCTGCACCCTGCAGCTGCCCTGGCAGCTGACACCATCTGACCCCTGCAGCTACCCTGGCAGCTGACGTCACTTCCGGTTTAGAAGTGGCTTTTTCCCACTACTTTATTATTTGGTAGAGAATTCTTTAAGAGCAAAAAAAATTAATAGTATTAAGTATACAATTAGTTGCAGATTTCCGAATAGTAAAAAAAACGTTTCAGATATAGTTTTGGCATAACAAATATTTGGTATACATCTTACAAAAATTAAGCCATATGGGAAATTTTTTTAATAACGAATAATTATGCTCAAATGAAAATGCAACATTTGCAACTATGGAAATACGAGCTGTAACTGAATAAATCTGTTACAACTTGGCACCGGTTCAAGGATAGCCTTACATAAAATATTACACCCTTGAAAAATAAAATGTATTGGCCGTGGGTTGATGTTACTTCAAAATAAGTATTTTCTCGTAAAAATTATATTTGATCATCCTATCCAAAATATTCTTTGTAAAACAAAATAGAAAGTTTTTTGAATTGTAACAAAAATTTACACCGCTATTGGTTTCTTTCTAACGATTTGTTTCTTAAGTAATTAACTTAATATTGTTTGCAACGACGAAATAATGGTTATTCTTTAAGCTAAAGAAGACGTCAACAAAAAGATTAGTAATTTACTGTTATATTTTTATATGACTGGAACCTAAAAATGTTAAAAAAATTAAATGTAATGAAAAAGTTATAATGTCTACTTTATAATTTAGGTACCATAACATAATAAGAATATAACATTTAATGATTCATTAAATGTATGTATTTCTTAATACGCATTTGTCTTTAATTTTTATCAGTAGTTAAATAGAAACAAAAATAAAGTGGACATAAAAGTTATAGAAATAACAACTTTCCATGTTATTTTTTTGTACCTTAAAGTATGTGGTATCCATCACGGCAGAATTAAATGTTCCAGGTATAAAGGTAATCTCAAGATAAACAACTGCGATATATCAAGTGGACAGCGATTGCCGGCCCGCATCTGTTGTGGCCACCGAAACTGCACCTTCCCCGCAACACTTGAACCGCAACTCAGTGACATCCCCTTGTAGGGGAAATGAAGGTCATGACCACAAGAGACTACATTTTGATTTTTAAGTACAATAAGTAAAAGTAATTGTTACTTTTTAACGTCATATGAGCTTAGTATACATACCAGCTAGTTAAAAGGTTTTGAATTAATACTAATAGTATTGAAAGTTTTGAATTAAACTGTCTCCTTTTTCCTGCTCTCTTGACTTCTGTATTGGATATTTTATTCTCTCACTCGCCACTTATTACTATAAAACCATCATTGACTACTTCTTGCTACTAAAAATGTGAGTCCTTTTCCCCATGATGAGCTACTTTACAATGACGCAATAATAGCGTTGAAAACAAAACCCGGGTTGTAGTATGGCCTACACTTAACTACCAACGAACTGGGGACGAAGGTAATTTAAACCCATAATATAAATTTAACTAGGTCAGAGGCAAATTATAACGATTCAAAAATATTATTATCATGAACTGTTTTAAGTTATCCATATGTCATCATAAACATGACGATAAGCTTTTCCTTGACAAAATATAAACCTTTTTTATGAAATACCATGAATCGTATATGTTTATTTAGGAGATTTTTTTGGAGATTAGGGACTAAAAGAAATTTTGCTTTGGGAGTTATATGGTAAGCAAAACAATAAAGAACGTCGCACAAGAAAGACATTAAGAGAATGTCGCAGTGGCAGAGGCTGTCTCCGTAACAGTAATAAATCTCATCACGGTGGTTTGCCGACGGTATTCATTTCAGTGCAATATTCTACTTTCAATTCATTTTACCTTGAAACGCACAGTAACATAACGTAGGGGCATTGAAACAACTGTCGAAACCTCCTTCATAACATAGTGTTTTACCTCGTTTTGTCTTTTGAATTTACATATACCAAACTAGACAGTACTTTTTACTTTGAAACTTATCTTAAAATGTTGTTTCCATACAGGTATGAAAAGCAAAACTTTTTTGTTCCGACTTTCTTCTAATAGTACAAAGTTAGTGTATTATATTTTCAATGCGATCCTCTTTATGATTATACAAATATATAAACGAGATTGTGCTTATCTTAATTATTAAGAAAAAGGTTTGTTACCTAAATAATTTATATATCTTATTGTGATAGTACTTAATTGTGTTGTTACATACATTACATTATACACACTCTTTTTTTGCCACATCTTTAATTTTGGTACTTTTATAATTGATAATTCGAATGCTGTACTGCCATTCCCATTGTTGAGGTGCAGACATTGTTTTACTAATGTTTTACATTAGGGTTATTGTTGTGAAATGTTTTTCTGGTGCATATCCGAGGTCGACCATGAACGTGCGGGTCAAGTTTCTCCCGTAACCCGCCAGATGTTACAAACGGCATTCACCGTCCTCCTGATGTATTGCAGTTATTTGTCTTGAGATTGTCTTCTCACCTGTCACAATTCTTATTCTTGATTTATAACGTTTTACCCAGCATTGCTAAAGTTTCTCTATGATATAAAAGACTTGTCGGTTATATAAAAATGTACCAACTGTACAAGTATTCTAAAAGTGTAAATACCCGATTTTCTCTCAAAACTACTTGTGGTTGTTGCATCGTAAATTTTTTTTAACTTACGAAAACCATATATATATGGGAATATATATCTATATACATATATTTGAAGAGTTTTTATTTCATTAATCGTGTAATTTATGTTTTTAGAAGTTGCTTTGAAAGCTTGTAATCAGCGGAAACAAACGCATGAGTTAACACATTAAACACATCTATATTTACTAAAAAGGATGTTGGTATATCTATCTTTATAAATGAGGATTTTGTCATATATATTTGAATATATATACATATATATATATATTTATATATATGTATTAAATTGACATGCTCAAGAACCACCAGACCGTTTGAAATGAAACTAAATGCATGTTAATTTTCATGGAATAGATTTTAAAGCTCTCAGCTCCTAGCCTCTGGTCCATCACGAAAGTTAACATGTAAAGGTTTTTGGAAGTTTCTTATGTAATTTGTATTTGAGCACCAACAGATGGTATATGTTATTTGCAAAAAAGCAAAACTAACATAAGCTTTTCTGACCGATTCACTTGACAGCTGTTGAGCATTAAATTATCTATATCACTATATAGCACTATTTTGAGTATTTTGAAACAGGGACCTCACATAGTGGGTATTTTAACTTAATATGAATGAGATATGAGTGTAAGATAATTTGGCGCAATCTTGTAGTTTGTTACTGACTAAGGCCGACATTCTCCTTAGACAGGACTGTTAATAATCAGCCCATCAACCAATGGTATCTAGGGACCTAAAGTTTAACCTGGGATTCAAACCACAATTTAGACCTCATATATAGGAATTGGTCTTCTTATAAGGATGGTCGTTATGGATGCAATAGTTTTCACTAGTGCAAACCTTATACCCACCAGGGAATATCGCAACCCACAAGCCATCGCTCACAAATATCCACAATTTGTGATCTCCAAGTAGCTGGATTACAGGACGACACCGCCGTACCAGTCTAGATACAGTGGGGAAACAAATGAAGCTATAACTAACTAGCTATAACACTAACTATGCTATAATTACTATCTAATTACTAAACTAGCTATATCACTAACCAAGCTATAACTAACTAAGCTATAACAACTAAAGCTATATTATAATGCATTCGGCATGGATTTACTATATATCATTCCCACATCCCTTACTAATAACAGGTGAAAAGCTAGTAGGTTTCTAACAGTTTTATTGCTTATGAAAAAAATCAACATGTTTTATGGAAACTTTAAAATTAAGCTTTGTATTAAAAATTTTTAACGTAAATGAGTCAATGTTATATAGTAACTTATATAGTTACGATTACACATTTGATTGATCATAAGCCAATAATGGGTTTATTGATTTCTGGCAAATAAATAAGTTAGTCTTTATTTTATTAATTATATATGGCATTTTGGGGTGTGTAGTAAAATTCATTTAAAAGATATTTGCTGTAATATTTCATAGTTTTATATAACAATGATAAACAAGCTACTATACCACAGGGGAAGGTAAAATAAAATTGTTCAAAACACATAAATTAACGTGCAACCTAAACTAATTAAATTAATATTCATAAAAACACCAACTAAAGTAGATATCTAGCCACTGTCTGGTTGGCCTGTCATTTGTGTCAGCTGAACATTGGAGGCCTCGTCAGTAATTAGTGTCGGCCGGTGGCTGAGCCGGGGCAGCAATTAAAACTAACTCATCTTATTCAGCCAGTTGGCCTTAGTAACATTACGACATGAGCATAATAGAATCAGTAGAAAACCTGTAGATCTCCCTTATGTATAAATTGTTTCTATTATATAATTTTTATGAAATTTACACATACAACTTTATTACAATCAAAATTATTTTAAAGCATTTAGTTTAAATTTGGCACTGTAAAAATGATTTTTATAGATTATTGAAAATAGGTATAGTAATATAAAAATAAATGTAAATATTTATTAAATCGGTATATTGGGGTTGTATAGGGTATTTTTAATTATATATATATATATATATGTATATATATATATATATATATATATATATATATATATATATATATATATATATATATATATATATATATAGGGTTCTATCATAAAAACCTTATTCAACATGATAAATATACCCTAACCGTAGCGGTAGCTCCTGACTGTAGAGATATTTACTCTGATTGTATTGGAATATCAATCACTGCATAATCCTTCCTTGGTGTAGGCCTAACTGATTTGGGAAACAATGTATATATATCATTATATATCAACATTTATGAAATGGCTTTTAATAGCTTATTATCTTTCATGTTTAGTTAATATTTAGCTTTCCATAATTTTCAGATGTCATCATTAAATGTATGTTACGATTAAAGTAATCTATTTTACAATTACACATAATGACTGGTTATTAATCATGTGAACAAAATTTTAAACAAAAAGTTATTAAATAACCACTATAAGTGGTGACTATTATTAATGTCTAGCACAATTTGGTTAATGCAATATGTCTTTTTATATTAATTACTGTGACCGTTTACAATAGTAAACCGGAGATCAGACGTTATGAATAATGGCTGCCCAATGCCCATGAGTAGGCAAATGTAATTACTTTCACTCGGATGATCATGTCTATTTTGTAGTCATCTTCATTAATATTCGTCATAAAATATACCCTGAGAGTGCGTTCATCTTAGAAAGTCATAAGTGATAAACTGATATTGTTGTAGGCTGGTGGGGGAAAGTGCGGGGTTGTTTCCTCAAATTACCTTTATTTTAGGCCACATAACAAACCAGGTTGGAAACCAATCACCTTGGTAATTTCATAACATTCACTGGATGGCTGATATTATGTAAACCAGCCACATTAAGTCATAAATAATTTTCAATTGATCACACTGACCAAACTCAAGTACATATTATGTGAAATTTTTGCTTAAAGTGATAAATAAACTTAAATTAATACATTGACCTAATGTATAATAGCCGGATAAATTGATAAATAAAGATAAATTTATTACTTTGACCGACTTTTCTTGGCAGTTTACATAATAACTGGTTATAATACATGATAACAGTAAAGTTAATCACTATGACCGTAACCTATACATGAATTGTACTGCTTAGCTGTGAAGAACTTAAATTCATTAAAGTAAGTAAAACTTATATTTTGCGTTTTGGCAAACAAACATGTGCGAATCACTGACTTAATAATATATTAGTTATCAAATATATTTATGGAAGAGAACAAAAAGAAGAAGAGAAAAGTTTAGCGGTTGGCAACAAATGGCAGCTGCGGCCCGACTTATCTCCCCATCTGGAGCCAAACTTTCAATCTTTTTCTTTCTTTTATAATAAATGTACTCTTTGACATTCTATTAGTTTTGTGAAACATTCGTATGCTCCAACGCTTTATTTTTCGTCACATTTTGTCTACCTAGACTTTAAATTTTACAGAAATTTACAAGACTGTTGTACGGAAATGGCTTTCGCAATATTACAGACTTATATGGCTTAAAAACAATGTGGTAATTTATTCCAAATGATCTTCCCTTAAGCTTAATGAAACATTCAGTTGAGTGAACAGATTTAGGCTCTAAAACTAATAGGCTCTAAAATTAAACCTGCACTTTCCAACAAATTATAGATTATAGCAAAAATAACACTAAACAATTTTTTACTATATTCAAACAAAGCATTGAATCGTAAAAAAAATCTGCAATAGTGGAAAAAAGGTCACACATCAACTGCGCGAAAGATTCTTTAGATTTGCATCGATTGCGCGAAACCCTAAAAGGGTCCCTAAAAATGTGCATCAACTGCGTAAAGCTCGAGCCAGGTAGACTAACTTATACGTTAGTCGGCGGCGGAAAAAAATTCCAAGTTTACAGGTAATCACGACCTCCTGCATTAAAAAGTCTGGTTAAACTCTTAACTTTGGCACTAGTATTCGTAAATATTTAAGGGATTTTCTAAAACAATCTCTCCCAGACCATGTTATTTTATTGGTTATTTCGGTCAGTTATTCTGTAGTTTTTAAGTACCAAACAACATGACCCATGTTGCCTTGGATTGTTTCGTAAATATATGTTTTTGTATGTATTCATTTTTTTATTCTGTAAATAATGAAAACATTTTTTTTTGTTTCGTAACACTACTGACTTTTATGTTTAAAATAGTGTAATGATTCTGGACATATTGTTTATAGAGAAATTTATCATTGAAAGAGTATAAAATTTAATGATTAAGGCCGGATAGGCCTACTCTACAGGTTCCAAAGAATTCTGAGATAGTCAGAATAGGATAATATATCATCCGTCCGTGTGGAATCTATATATTTAAAATCAAGTACGAGAATTTATCCTCCCATGAAAATGAACATAATCATGAAGCTACTCCACTTCATCGGGCGAACAGATTGTCTGTCAACGAATTTATCCGTAGCGTCAAAAGGAAGGCAGTTAACGGTTTTGACAAGCCGCGTACTAAGGTTTTCACTGGGTATAAGTTCAACAAAAAGAAAAGTTAATGGACATTTTTTTCATTTTGGTGTGGAATTATATAACGTGTAAATATTAAAACCCTATGTTTTCTCATGATACGACAGTGAAATAGCCCATCCACTACGAGCAGTTAGGTTGGATTTACACACAGTCTGCCATGTCCATGCCGTGGTCCTGCCGTGGGATTTTGATACTCGTCCCTTGATTTTGTCACCATTTTAAGGAATGTCTCTGGTAGTCCCTTGCAGCAGTTCGCGCAGTAGATGAGCGGTAGTAGAACAGTTCCCTTGCTACCTGACTCAGGTCCATTAGCGCAGTTGTTATGTGGTTGTGGTTAGTGGAGCGGTTCCCTCGCTACTCCACACTCTAGTGGTTAGTGGATCGGTTCCCTTGCTACCTGACTCAATTCAATTAGCACAGTTGATGTGCGGAAGTGGTTAGTGGAGCGGTTCCCTCGCTACCTCACTCTAGTGGTTAGGGGATCGGTTCCCTTGCTACCTGACTCAATTCAATTAGCACAGTTGATGTGCGGTAGTGGTTAGTGGAGCGGTTCCCTCGCTACCTCACTCTAGTGGTTAGTGGATCGGTTCCCTCGCTACCTCACTCTAGTGGTTAGGGGATCGGTTCCCTTGCTACCTGACTCAATTCAATTAGCACAGTTGATGTGCGGTAGTGGTTAGTGGAGCGGTTCCCTCGCTACCTCACTCTAGTGGTTAGGGGATCGGTTCCCTTGCTACCTGACTCAATTCAATTAGCACAGTTGATGTGCGGTAGTGGTTAGTGGAGCGGTTCCCTCGCTACCTCACTCTAGTGGTTAGTGGATCGGTTCCCTCGCTACCTCACTCTAGTGGTTAGTGGATCGGTTAACTCGCTACCTGACTCAGGTCAATTAGCGCAGTTGATGTGCGGTAGTGGTTCGTGGAGCGGTTCCCTCGCTACCTGACTCAGGTCCATTAGCGCAGTTGTTATGTGGTTGTGGTTAGTGGAGCGGTTCCCTCGCTACTCCACACTCTAGTGGTTAGTGGATCGGTTCCCTTGCTACCTGACTCAATTCAATTAGCACAGTTGATGTGCGGAAGTGGTTAGTGGAGCGGTTCCCTCGCTACCTCACTCTAGTGGTTAGGGGATCGGTTCCCTTGCTACCTGACTCAATTCAATTAGCACAGTTGATGTGCGGTAGTGGATAGTGGATCGGTTCCCTCGCTACCTCACTCTAGTGGTTAGTGAATCGGTTCCCTCGCTACCTCACTCTAGTGGATAGTGGATCGGTTAACTCGCTACCTTACTCAGGTCAATTAGCGCAGTTGATGTGCGGTAGTGGTTCGTGGAGCGGTTCCCTCGCTACCTCTCACTCTAGTGGTTAGTGGAGCGGTTCCCTCGCTACCTGACTGTAGTGGTTAGTGGATTGGTTTCCTCGCTACTTGAGTCAGGTCAATTAGAGCAGTTGATGCATGCCCGAAAAATAAACTCATTTATAACTTTAGTATCGGTTGTAATAGCAATTCCATAGTTATAGAATGTTATAGTATTCACAATTAAATAAATTGCAATTTTCTTTAATATTTAAAAACATACATCACAAAGTTTGTATAGCAAAACTTTTGTAGTTTTCATTTATCTTTTTATGATGAACGGAATTATTAATAATTAAATTTGTTATGAGTAGTGGTTTTTGGCCACTTTTAAAACCGACCACGTGCCCACCGAGCCACGTGCCGCGGCAGCTGGCGCCAGCTGCCATGTCACATAGCTTCCGGTGGGGGATGGAGGGTATATATGAGATGCTGTAGTTATATTTTATGCCATATAGGTTGGGGTGGAGATGGCGATAGTGTTGGCGTTAGGGTGAAGTGAATTTGCGCATAAAGTGGGGTTGAACTAAAAGTACGCATAAATTAAAAGTTAGTTCAAAATTGAAATTCGTCGGTGTTAACAAAACTACAACAGTTGAAGAAAAATTAAGAGTTAGTTCAAAATTGAAATTCAAACTTATAACTGAGATGTGGAAAATATGTCAAGGTCATCCAGAGTAAGTTTTTAAAAATCCTATCCAACTATCACCAGAAATAGTTTTAAGTTGAAGTAGTTGGTGATAGCGGGATAATTCATCCGTGCCATGGGAGAGGTGTTTATCGTTTGAAAGTTGGCGATAGAATGAGAAGCGCCGTCTAGGGAGAGGGCTTATAAAATGGCAACCTTCCCCCCACCACCCTTTCCCCCACTCCTTTAGACCAATAACCGGTCGCCGACTCTATGTGGTGAAACTGAACTAGACATGGCGGCCGCCATGGATAAGTCTAACCTCAAACCTTAGCTTAACTGAAGAGAATAGAGGAGCATGAAGTAGGAATTGTGGTGACAGCGCTTATATGAGGAATAGTAGGGGTAAAATAAAAAAACTTGTTGAACACAGTCGATAGGTGTAACAAGTTCAAAGTTGTTGAATTGTAACATAGAATGCAAAATGTTGTAAATAACATTATCATCAACATTAACCTGCGAAGTCTTTGAGTATAATGGGTTAAAACTGTACTTCTTCCTAACTCTATTTAAATTAGTTCTACACTTTGAAATTGAAGGTTTAGAAGTACTTCGTAATATGTGTTGTGTTCGCAAAAGCTTTAATTTTAAACATTGTGCAGTCATCATAACCGATGTGTTAAGTTCAGAAGTTAAAATAAGACTGAGATATAAAATGAAGTGTAAAAGAAATTGAAACAGAAAGCCAGAGTAGTAATTTTATAGGTTAGAATTTACGAAGGCTATTCCATGGATAATTCTAACCTCAAACCTAGTAAGTGAAGTAGTCATAACATAAAACTAACGAGAGATGATGACCGAGCGGATGCGAGGCAATGAATGTTTGTAGCGCGATAAACTACCCACCTTTATAGAGGCAATAACTCCAGCCAGATGGCGGCAGATGGCAAGCAAATGACTGGTTGACCGACTTTCACCTGAGTAGTAAGAGAAGTAGGGTTCTGTGTCTATCCCTACTCCTTGGGGTCAATGACCGACCGGAAAGGTCAATGACCCCCCCCCCTCCCCCCCCCCTCCCCCCCCCCTCCCCCCCGAAAAAATGGAGCCCCCCCCCCCTTCCCCCACTCCTTCCCCCACTCCTCCAGGTCAATGGCCGGTCACTACCGGTTGTTGACTTTATGTGGTGAAACCAGACTAAATATGGCAGCTGCCATGGATAATTCTAACCTCAAACCTGCTGCGCATGCAACGAGTTCTCCGGATCGGAATAGTGACTATGCTATTGCGCATGCGCCTAGTCCTGTATTACTCACTTTAGCGCTACTGCACATGGATAATTCTAACCTCAAACCTTGGTTTTGCGTTGCTGTGCATATGCTGCTCCCCACTCCTTCGCCTTCCTTTTACACTGCTGCGAACTGGACTGGATTGAACACTGTACTGGAGTGAAACAACTTCCCCCACTACTCGAGAATCCGAGGAGCAATACGAGCCTGATCTTAGCGTCAGTCGTCAACAAACTTTCATAGCGAAAGGTTGTTGGCGACTCAGCAAGAGGTTTCAAATATATAGTAGGCCTATATATATTTGAACTTCTTCTACTACGTTGCGTTTTTTAATGCAATGTGGTATGTGTGTGTGTGTGTGTTTAGTTTTAAGTTGTATTTAATTTAAGAAATAATTTGCGCATTGCGATGTTAGTTATAAGTTGGGTTTAGCATTAAGGTGTATTAATTTTAAGAGGTGTTTAGCATTAAGGTGTATTAATTTTAAGAATAATGAAGGTATTTGGTTGTGTTGAATTATTTGGTTTTTAATAATGATGTGTTGTTAGTTTTAAGTGTTGATATTAATAATTTATGTCGTTGTTTTGCCTTTCAGCTAGATGTTAGGGGGTAGATTAACTGTAAATTCAGAAGTTCAGTTGAACTTCACTTAGAAGGGGTGGGACATCCGCAAATTGCGGACTAGGTTTTTTGCATTTTGTTTAGGAATATGATGGGTGGGATTAGTTTGGGTGGGGTTAGAGTTGCGTTTCTGCATTAGGTGTTCCAGTTTCCCTTGGAATTCATGGTTACGGTAGACCCGGACCGGACCGTTACGGTAGACCCGGACGGTCCAAACAAAATTGCGTCGATGTCCCTTGCAGAACGTAACTAGTGGGTTGGGAGTGGGAACCGTTAGGCAAACAGGGTGGTGGGAACAGTATTACTGTTCCCATCACCTTGGATCATTATAAATCTTGAATGACCTTGACCCACTTTTGGAAGGGTCAATGACCCCCCCCCCCCCCCCGAAAAAATGGAGTCGATCCCCCCCCCCTCCCCCTCCCCCCCCCCTCCCCCCCCCCCCCGAAAAAATGGAGTCGATTCCCCCCCCCCCATTCCCCCACTCCTACCCCCACTCCTTCCCCCACTACTCCGGGTGAACGACCGGTCATGACCTGAAAAATTAAAATGGCTATAGCTTGATAACGGATTGACGGATTTGGACAAGCGATACATCATTGAAAAGGTCTATGTAAGACAAACATTTTGGTAAAAGAAGAATTTGGTTATCTTATTTTAGTCAAAAGTTATGCGAATTATTTTAAATAAATACCTTCTCTTTTCCCTTTTCCCCCACCTCCCAGGTCAATAATCAGTCTTGGCCAGCTGCTACCCCTCTCATTTGCATATTGTTATAAAAGACGCACCGACTGCGGCTAACATTTCATTCTGATTCCAGACGTTACGCTGCGAACTTGGAGCCACAACCATGTCATCTCTGCCAACTACAACTTCTACTTTAACTTCTACTTCAACTTCTACTACGGCTGTTACTGCACCAAAGAAAACTCTTCGTCTGAAAAATCCTCCTGACTGGTACAAGAAGCAACTTGGATCCAAACCTTCAACTTCTGGCACTATTCTTCCGCCTATCAAGACTTCTAAACTTCGAAGCATTTTTTCACCGCCTTCGCCTTCTACTTCGCTTTCAAACGACTCCACACCTCCATCAACCATCATGCCGCCTCCACAGAAGCCAGCTCCCCGTCTTAATACCCCTTCATTTGAAACTTTGCTTCATAGTCTTAGTATACCTATCATTCCACTGTCACCATTGCCTCCTACCCCACCACTTACTATGCCTGAAGACCACACCTATCATAAAACTAAATCCACTAAGCCTACTCCCAAACCTGCTCCTAAGCCTGCTCCTTCAGAGCAATTTCAATTATTACAAGAAGAGCGTCGTA
Organism: Neoaliturus tenellus; assembly: GCA_030545055.2. NCBI lineage: Eukaryota > Metazoa > Arthropoda > Insecta > Hemiptera > Cicadellidae > Neoaliturus > Neoaliturus tenellus. The sequence goes on along the minus strand of CM061533.1, from coordinate 121,516,217 downwards.
GGGCATTTAGCCGTCCCACTACTTGCCCTGAAGTGCTCACTAGGGGAATTAAGAAAGGATCAGCTTGTGGGAGGAAATGTGTTAAAAATGAAAGTTTTTGCCGTGTACATATCGTGAAACATATTTCTGAACCACAACTGACAGAAATCCCCACCGTTGAAGACGATCCTAAAATAATATCCGTCAGAGGAGAGAGGCTTAAGAAAGGTTTGAAATATTTTTTTCTAAGTGTTGTTGACCACCAACACATTTTGGCAAAATGTAACGGCTTAAAATATAAAATTAGAGTTTGTGAGAATTTGTGTAAAGAGAAGAGATTTAACACTTTAGATTCTCAAGACTTTCTCCTCAGGGATAAAAAGGATCGTATTACAAGGTGGGGGCGTAAACAGTAAATTCACTTAGTTTTTTCCAAATTGTTGCTAAAAAAATAATGGGGGAGAAACACAATGCGTTATAGCGTTGTGTTTCTCCCCCATTATTTTTTAACACTCTAAGTCCCGTGACCTACTAACCTACTTCCATTTGAGTAGTAAGAAAAGTACTTCCCCCACTCCTTTGGGTCGATGACCGGTTAAGGTCAGCTCTTACCCCTCATTTGCATACTGTTATAAAAGCGGAGCGAGCGTTGGTCACTCCTTCATTTTGCTTCTACACGCCGCTCTTGTTGTTTCATCTCTGCTGTTTACAATATTACCTACTTCAAAATGCCTCCTCATGTGAATGACCATATTAATTCTTCCAAAATTTCCGATGTTTTTCTACAACCTGAAGACATTTTAAATAATGATAGTGAGAGTGAGGATGATGATGATTATACTGTTGAACTTAGTGAAGAACGTAAGGTTATAGCAATTGATCCACAATTTCCATTTGATACAATAGAAAAGTTTATAGTTGAAGCTAATAAATGGTTAAATTTAGGATGTTATGTACGAATTGACTCTTTTATATTGTATGGTGATAGTCATTCTTTCCTTGTCACACCAAATGACAGAGACCGCATGTTGCAGTGGGCACAATCTATGATGGAGTGCTATGAACAAGGTGTGGACACTGGCGGCTATTTTCTTGCACAACTAGTGTAATAACAAATTACCCTTCCCCCCATGTAGTGAAAAAGGAAAAGAAATATTAGGAATCTAATTATAATACTTCCTTCCACATATAAAGAAGAGGGGGAAAGGAGTGGGGATTATAAAGTGGTGGGGGAATGTGTATAAATGCAGGTTGTTTGAAGAGACTTTTATTATTATTGTGGCTTTAGCAGAAACAACATGGAGTTTAAATCTGCAGCAAAAATAAGGAATAATATAATAAAGAAAGAAATTCGCAAGAAAGAAAAGATTGAACTTATAAAATTACAACTTATAATACCTTCCATTGAAATTGGATGTAGCAAACTAAAGACTTTGGTGAAAACTAACGAATATTTATTACAATTGCTAAAAACAATCGAAGAGTTGAAGAGAAAGAATGGACATTCTACATAGTAAAATTTGAACATTTTAATATAAATAAGTAAACTGAAAAAAGTAGATGTAGAATAGAGAGCGAGGAATAGATCACTTTGTGGTAATGGACTAACATGCCACTTAGTGCTCTATTCCTCGTTCTCGCGTTAAAATTGGATTACCTTGACCTATTTGTTCGACTGTTAGAATTTGGTTAACACTGTTGAATTTCAGTTTTGAACTAATGTTTATTCTTGTTCAAATGTTAGAGTTTCTTAACACTGTCGAATTTTAGTTTTGAACTAACTTTTAATTTATGCGAATTTTTAGTTCAACTCTAGTTAATTTATATGCAAATTTAGTTTAACCAAGTGCCTGTGCTCTAGCCATTTCCACCCTAACATTTGTTTTTTCAACATCTGTCCCATAACATCTGTCCTAATAGATGTTTGGAGGGCAGGTGTTTGGTTTTAAAAGTAACTAAAATTAGTTGGGTGGGGGAAAGTTAGTTAAAGCTTGAATATAAAGAAGTATATACTAAAACTCCAATGGGAATAAAGAACATGAATGAACAATTAGTTTGTAGAAGGTTAATATTTTTATTTAAAAAGTTTGATTTCCTTGTATAGTGAAGAAGATGAAATAGTGGTGGGGGGACCGTTATAAAAGGAGGAACGCGAGAGCCCATTTCATTTCTTGGCAAAATTTCGAAGAGTAAACATCTCAACATGTATCGTTGCGATAAATGTTCGGAATCGTTTCACGATGAAATTCTATTAGACTGTCATAAAGAACTAATTCACAACAACCCAGAAGAAAAACAAGAACAACAAGAACAAGAACAACAAGAAGAACAAGAACAAGAACAAGAACAAGAACAAGAACAACAAGAAGAACAAGATGAAATAACAGCAACATCTTCAACTACTTTACCGAATCTACAAGTATTTGCATTACCTGGTAAAGTAGTAATGCATCATAAGATTCAAAATGAAAACTTGAAGCTAGAAGAATTTATTAGAGAAGCAAAACCAATCGTAAGTAAAATTTTAAAAGAAGAATTGAAAAGATTAAACTTTCTTAAATTTGGTTTACTACTAGAAGCTATGTTTATAAATGTACAAGAAGAATTATCACCAAGAGGATTCATAACAAAAAACCGAACCATTATGGAAAGTTCAGACATTGATTCAATAGTTGAAAACTGTATAGAAGAAATATTAACAAAAATTCAGGAACACGAAGGAAGAGGATCCGGATGGAGTCTTACAAGTATTGAAGTATTAGATATAAGAGTTCACAAACATGGATATGGACTAATGGGATCTAGTTACATTCCTTTGCCCAAAAAAATTAAGGATACAAGATCATGTATTAATGTGAAAAATCAAGATAATGAATGTTTTAGATATGCGATGACATCTAAGTTTGTACCAAATCATTTTGATAAACCTAACCAACACTATGAAAATCAAAGACATAGGTACAATTTTCAAGGAATTACTTACCCTGTATCACTGAAAGATATATCAAAATTTGAGAAGAAAAATCCTGGTACATCTATCAATGTTTTTGCATTAGATAGTTCAAACAAAGTGTTTCCTTTACGTGTCGTAAAAGAAGAGCTACCAGATCATACGGATTTACTACTACTAACGCGAGGAGATGTGTCTCATTATGTGTACATAAAAAAATTTGACTCTCTTGTTAACAAGCAGCTTTCTAAAGATCGACACAGAAAGATAATTTGCAAGAGATGTTTTAATTTTAAACGAGAAGGAAGACAAGGAAGAGAATGGTTACAAGAGCACAAAAGACTATGTAACAATAATTATGAAGCAAAGATTAATTTACCTTCGGAAAACAGAGCATTTGTTACATTTGAAAAGGTTCATCATCAATACCGTATCCCTATAGTTGTATATGCGGACTTTGAATCAACACTAATTCCTATAGAAGATGAAAATTGTGAAGCTAGAAAAAGTGTCAAATATCAAATGCACAAACCAAATAGTTTTTGTTTAATGGTTAAATCAACATTATCAGAAGAACATTTAAACCAATATGGATTAACTTCAGAACCTTTAGTATATCGTGGTGAAAATGTGGAAACAATATTTCTTGACCATTTATATTTAATAGCTGAAAATGTACAAAGATTATATACGAATATCGTACCAATGAAACCGATGGAGGAAGAAGAGGAAATTCAACATGAAAATGCAACTCATTGTTTCTTATGTAAAAATGAATTTACCATTGACAATTATAAAGTTAAAGATCATGACCACCTTACAGGTTATTACAGGGGTGCTGCTTGTAATAAATGCAATTTGAGCTATCGTTTACCACTATTTATTCCTGTGGTTCTGCATAACCTCAGTGGGTACGATGCTCATTTTATAATACCTGAATTAGGAAGAGACAATGGTTCAATAGATGTGTTGGCTGAAACTTCAGAAAAATTTATAAGTTTCTCTAAAACAGTTGGAAATGTAAAATTAAGATTCTTAGACTCCTACCGATTTATGCCGTCAAGTTTGTCTAAACTTTCTGAAAATTTAAGGAAACAAGATTTTATTGAAACAAAGAAGATTGTAAGTAACGACAAACTGGATCTCGTACTTCGAAAAGGTGTTTTCCCATATGATTATATAGACAGTTTAGAAAAATTTAATGAAACATCACTTCCGCCAAAAGAAGAATTCAAAAGTAAACTATACGACATGGACATATCTCAAGAGGATTATGATCATGCATGTAAAGTATGGAATGAATTAGGATTTACAACATTGGGAGAATATTCAGATTTTTATGTTAAATTAGATGTAACTTTATTATGTGATATAATGGAAGAATTTAGAAATACATGTTTTGCAGCATATGGATTGGACCCTCTTCATTCATACACTTCACCTGGACTAGCATGGCAAGCCATGTTGAAAGAAACAAATTGTAAATTACAACTTCTTACTGATATAGATATGGTTTTGATGTTAGAATCAGGAGTTCGAGGGGGATTGACACAAAGTGTAACCAGACATGTTAAGGCGAATAACAAGTATCTGCCAGATTATGATGCATCAAAACCAACAACATTCCTAGGTTATTTCGATGCAAATAACTTATACGGATGGGCAATGTCAAATCCCCTTCCATATGATAATTTTAAATGGATAGATCCAGAATTGATTGGAAACATTATGGATTTACCAAAGCATGGTGAAACTGGTTACATTTTTGATGTTGATTTTGAATATCCTGAACATCTTCACGATCATCATTACGATTTACCACTTCTTCCAAAGACTGAAATTTCCCCTACTGGAAGATGGCCAAAATTAATGATGACTTTAACCGACAAGTCTCGATATGTTGGACACTACTGGATGATACAACAAGCTTTAGACTTAGGATTGAGAATTACAAAAATTAATCGAGTACTACAATTTTCTCAATCTTGTTGGTTAAAATCTTACATCGACAACAACACAAGAAGAAGAGCCACCGCTACATCAAGTTTTCAAAAAGATTTTTTCAAATTAATGAATAACGCAATATTTGGCAAGACTTTGGAAAACAAAAGGAAACATAAGAATATCAAATTGGTAACTGATCCAGTAAAATTACAGAAATTGGTGCAACAACCAAACTTTGGTTCATCTATAATTATTAATGAAAATCTAGTTGTTATTTCCATGAACAAGAAGTCAGTTACAATGGATCGTCCTTTGTATCTTGGAATGTCAATCTTGGATATTTCAAAAACACATATGTACGAGTTTCATTATAAGAAGATGGTTAACTATTATGGAAGAGAGAACATTGGTATTGCATATATGGACACGGATGCACTAATTTACTGGATTAAAACAAATGATATGTATGAAGATCTACGCACCTTTATATATAAAGATGATTTCGACTTTTCCGATTATCCTAAGGATCATCCAAATTACGACTATGACAGAAATAAGAAAGTATTGGGAAAATTTAAAGATGAAACAAATGGTGTGCCGATGATGGAAATTGTAGCATTAATGTCCAAACTGTATTCATTTCAACTGTACATAAACGAAAGGAACGAACATCAAGTCACGAAAAAGGCCAAAGGAATAAAAACTTCTTTCCTGAAGAAGAACGTACAGTTTGAACATTATAAAAGATGTTTGTTTGAAAATGTTGAAACAACTGCAACGTTCAACACTATTAGAAGTTATAATCATCAACTTTTTAGTGTCAAACAAACAAAGTGGGCATTAAGCTACAAAGATGACAAGCGTCATATTTTAGAAGATAAAATTAATACTTTACCATTTGGCCACTACTCTCTAAACCCTATCGACCAGTAAACCTATTCTTCGTCCTCTACCTTCTTCCTTTTTCCTTTCCGTAAAGAAGAGGGGACATGGCAAGCCCAATGCCATGTTCCCTCTTTTTTACACTAATATGAAATGGCCTTGACCTATATTCAAACTATATAAATGAGAATAAACTATTCTATGGATCAGTATTTTTACATGCAGTGTACAAGCAACATCTGAAGATGGAAAGTGTGAAGGACAAGATTGTAAATGAACTACATAAACCAGCAAGAAGAAGATTTCCAAGAAGAAGTACAATCATTAAAGGAATGAATGATCTTTATCAAGCTGATCTCATTGAAATGATACCGCACAGTAAATTAAATAAAGGATTTAAATATATTTTAACAATTATAGACTGTTTTACTAAAATAGCTGACGCTTTACCAATGAAGGATAAGACTGGTAAAAGTGTTACAAAAGCTATGGAAACCACAATACAAAGAAATAAATTTAAAATTAAACATCTACAGACCGATGATGGAAAAGAATATTTTAATAAAGACTTTGGAGCTTTGATGAAGAAATATCAAATAAATCATTATTCTACAAATTCTGAAGTTAAAGCTTCAATAATTGAAAGATTCAATAGAACATTAAAAGGTGCGATGTATAAACAATTTTCAAAAAGAGGATCATACGTGTGGTATGACATATTACCACAACTTATAAAAGAGTATAACAACAAATATCATCGTACCATTGGAATGAAACCTATCCAGGTAAATAGTGCTAATGCCAAAATTGTATTACAACGCATTAAAAATAATACAACACCGAAATTGGAAAAATTGCAACCAAAGAAGTTCAAGGTCAACGATAAAGTTCGTATAAGCAAATACAAAGGTGTATTTAGTAAAAGATATCTACCAAATTGGACTAATGAAGTATTTACAATTTATAAAGTGCAACCAACTATACCTGAAACCTATTTATTAAAGGATAACAAGGGTGAATTACTTCAAGGTGGATTTTACGGACACGAATTGTTGAAATCAACAGTCGGTGATGTATATCTTGTCGAGAAGATTTTACAAAGGAAAAAGGATATGGTTAAAGTCCGGTGGTTAGGGTTTGATAAAAGTGAAGACTCTTGGATTCCTTCAAAAGACTTAGTATAGTTGTTTAATAGCTCATTGTGTGTTTAACCTTTATACAAGATGGAGATTGTACAACAAAAAGACCGATTTAATATCAATAACATTGATGAATTGACAGTTGACAATGATAAGTTAAATCATGGAAAACATGGTGAATTACTACCAAATACGATAAGATGTCTAATAACTGGTCCTTCAAATTGTGGAAAAACTAATGTTGTTTTTAACCTTATAACTAATCCTAAAGGATTGCGTTTTAATAATATATACATTTTTTCAAAATCATTGCAACAACCAAAATATCAATTATTGGATAAAGTACTTGCAAGTGTACCTGAAGTGAATTTTTACAAGTTTAATGCCAGTGAAACAATTATGCAACCAAATGAAGCAAAACCATTTTCTATTTTTATATTTGACGATGTTTCTTGTGAAAATCATGACACAATAAGGAATTATTTTGCTATGGGAAGACATCATAATATTGATAGCATTTATATTGGTCAAACATACAGTAAAATTCCAAAACAACTTATAAGAGACAATGCAAATATGTTGATCATCTTCAAGCAAGATGAAACAAATTTAAAGCATATATATAATGATCATGTAAATGCGGATATGCCATTTGAAAAATTTAAAGAGATGTGTGGCAAAGCATGGAATGAGAAATATAGCTTTCTTGTTATTATGAAGGAAGAAGATATTAAAAATGGTAGATATCGTATAGGGTTGGATAAATTTGTATTTATGCGTTGAACTACCGATGCTACATCTAGTTACACGTTGAACTTCACAGTGTAAACATGGTGAATCAAGAAAAACTATTGAAAGAAATAAAATCACTCAGTGATTCTATTAGGATGAAGAATCGTGCATTGAGGATGGGTTTAAGTGAAAGAGAAGAATTTCTAGAGACTACCTTTAAACCTATTACGGAACCTTTAAAACAGATATCGGAAACTATTGGTAAACCTTGTTATGAAGGAGATGTTTTACTACCAGTTTCTAAACAAGAAGTACAAGCATTAAAAAAAGAAGAAGATGATGATTCATATACAAGTGCTAGTGAGCAAGAAGAAACAAAAGAAGAAGAACCAATTGTTGAAAAGGAAGAAGAACAGCCAATACCTGAAGCTGAACAATCTATTCCAAATTTAACTCAATTGAGTAGCGATATATTACAACATGGACCTCTTGGAAGAAAATATATAATGAAAATGCTACATGACATGAAATCAAACCCGAATTTGAGTAGATCACACGTATACGGAGCAAGAATTGATGGGAATGAATTGAAGATTGGCGATTCAAAGCTTGAAATAACACAAGACGATTACATCATTATTGGTGAGCATAGATATAAAGGAACAAAAGGATTATATGAATTAATTTTTAAAAACATACCACTAAGATATTCATCCAAAGATTTAAGTGTTTTTAAGGAGATTCTACAAAATACTAGCGCTCATAAAAGAAACTACTTAAAGGATGGAATGATTAATCGTTCACGTGCAACAAAATATAACATCGTTATAAAAAAGTTGTTTCCTCCACGAAAATTGCCAACATTACGTACTGCACCAGCGGTAAGACAACCACTGAAAAGAAAATCTTTATCACTTATGGATTTATCACTTCTTGAACAACATGGTAAAAAGAGTAAAGGAGATACTTCAACATCTGGTAAAGGATTGATGAAAAATCTATACAATACAAATGTGATTTACTACAATGACATCAATAAATTGGTTGATAGAATGAGACTATTGCATGAAGCCATGGAAGCTGGTCATACAGGTTTAAATAATGAATGGGTAGCTCTGATTGATGAACTCAGGAATCGCGACATAATTGTATAATTGTCCGCGGATATATAAGAGTTGCAGGTGTATAATGTGTCAGTTCTAACATGAGCGTCGACAAGTTCGGACGCTACTCCGCGTTAGGAGTGCAAGTTGGAGAAAACAGAAAAAGAAGTGGATTACCGCAAACACCCGAAGGTGACTATAACATAAATAATAAACGTTTAAAGTTTGTTAAAGATCCAGAAGAAGATGGAGATGCAACAAATTTAAAGACAGTAAAGGAGGAAACATCTACAAGTTTAAAACTCGACAACAACCAACTGTATGATGCAAAATCTCACAGGGTTATTAACGTTGCAAAACCAGTCAACAATGGAGATGTTGTTAATAAAGGCTATTTTCTATCTGCGATGGAATATGCTTTACTGTTGGAAAAGACTAAAAGTGGAAAAAAGTACAATGCTTTAAATTATAAAATAACTAATGTGGCAGATCCAACCGAGGATACAGATACAATTAATAAGCGTTATTTGCACTCTGTAATACCAGAAAAGAAAAAAGATGGATTTTCCTTCTATAAATATACTATAAACGATATTGGATATCCTAAAGAAGAAAGTGATGGTGTTAATATAAAATACATTAAAGATAATTGTATTTTATATAATAGTGCTGTTATTGATTGTCATGGAAAAGTGTTGTCCAATCTGGAAGATGGTTCAACTCCATCTGATGCTGCTACCGTGAGACAAATGAATGAAAGCTTGAAAAAAGGAACATCCGCTTTTGTTAAACAGAATCAGGTGGTGTCAAAGAAAGGTGATGAGTTTATGCAAGGCAGTGAAAAGTTTACCTTACTACAACTAAAAAATGACAAGTGGGATGGAAAAAATAAAAGATTGTCAAATATAAGTTTAGGCACGGAAGAACATGATGCTGTTATTTTAACACAAGTACCACAACTATCAGCTACTGGTGTTAATTTTATATGTAAAGGTAGACGATTAACCCAAGTTAAATCTGGTAAAGATGATCAGGATTGTGTTGTTGTAAAACAAACTATAGTTTTAGATAAAATAAATAACGTATATAATGGAAAAAATAAAAGAATATCTAACATATCAGCAGGAATAGCTCCGAATGATGTTGCTACTATTAATCAAGTTATAGCAACCTCTAATAACGATCCATCTGCGTATACATGTAATGGTAAACGTATCACATATCTTGATAATCCTACACGTAACAAAGATGCTACTAATGTAGAGTATGTAATGAATCTTGTAGGTAATGTAGTTATTGATATGCATAATCATTTGATTAATGCATCGATGAAACACAATAAAATCGAAGATTCTCAGAGAAACCAATGGATTAAAGATGAAATCATTGATAGATACTAGTAAAACTTATGAATATTTAAGTATGGAATATACAAAAAAGGATTCATTAGCATAAAGTATTTCATAGAGTGAAGACGTTGGTTACATAAAACAGCATAATGAAGACCGTATCGCTCAGTCGTCGTCAAGACAGCGGCAAGAGAGGACGTGGTTTAACATCAGCTGCATTATCCCTGCTCAGACGGATTCCAATTGGTGCTGTTGTGAATCGAGCGATAGACGCTTTACCATACGAATTACATCTGCCCGGAGGTTATCAATATTGTGGACCTGGAACTAAGTTGGCAAAACGTTTAGCAAGAGGAGATCCTGGAATTAATAAATTAGATCAAGCTTGCAAAGAACACGATATAGCATATTCAAAGTATAAAGATTCAACAAATAGATCAATAGCAGATAAAATTCTAGCAGAAAAAGCTTGGCAAAGAGTAAAATCAAGTGACGCAAGTATTGCAGAAAAAGCAGCGGCTTGGGCAGTAACTACAGCCATGAAGACGAAAGCAAAGTTAGGTGGTGGAAAACGTCGCAGAGGAAGACCTGCAAAGAGAGGCACACCCAAAAGAGGTGGAAACATTAAAAAAGGACGTCGTAGAACTCATAAAGCAAGTATAAAGAAGACTTCTGTTTGGCAAATGGTAAAAAACGGAGCAGGTTTATACCTAAGACCATACCGTGTGTACTAAATAAGAAGAATCAATTAATAATTCCAAATAAAGCCTTAACAAATCATCAGTTAAATGATTATGTAAAATGTTTGAAAATACCATTCTTTCGAGGAGTTTTTATGAAAGATGCATTACCAACTAAAATATGGAAAAATGAAACTGGAATAGTAAATTTGGATTCCACCTATGGTCCAGGTACTCATTGGGTATGCTATAAAAAGCTCGGACAAACCATTTACTACTTTGACAGTTTTGGCAATCTACCACCGCCAAAAGAACTTCAACATTATTTTCGAAACTCAAAAAACATTTTTTACAATTACAAAAGAGAACAACCTAACAATACTGAAATATGTGGGCATTTATGTTTGGAGTTTCTAGCGAAAAGTGTCAGTCAGCTTTAAGATGTCATCGTATACAGTGTCATTGAGTGGAAATTCATCCACATTAAAAAGTACGCTGTTCCCAGCATTGCGTCTATCCAAGGAACGATTATGGGAAGCGGCATTACTTGATTTGACTACCTACAACTCAATTCCTAATGTTACGGAAGGGAAGAACAATTTACTACATTATTATGAAACTAAGGATGCTGCAGGAAAATACTCAGAATTGAAAATAATTACATTTCCTACTGGAGCTTATGAAATTGATGATATAAACCAATTATTACAGAAACAACTCGGAGAAGACAATATCACCGTTAAAGGAAACAATAATACTTTAAAAGCAGAAATAACTTCAAAATATTATATTGATGTCAGCTTGGAACAGTCGATTGGCAGTTTACTTGGATTTACAGATACAAAAAAGAAAATCTTAACTCCTGGAACTACTCATTCAGGTGATTCAACTGTAACAATATTGAAAGTAAATAGTATTGATGTCACGTGCAACATTATACACGGATCGTATAGAGATGGAGTTAATCAACATATTTTACATACATTTTATCCAACAGTGGCTCCCGGTTTTAAAATTGTTGAGAAGCCACAAAACTTGATATACCTACCGTTAAACACCAGTTTCATTTCAGACATTGTACTGAACATATTGGATCAAGACGGTCATAGTGTTGACTTTAGAGGAGAAACAATTACTATACGGATACACATCAGAGCAGCAACATAAAAGTCAACATGGGATTATCATTTAAACCGCAACGGAAGAGTCGGGAGCTCAGTAGCTCCTCGACATTGGAAGAGTTAACATCGGAAAACATTCGTTTTCTACAGAAGATTGGATTGAAACTTAACAGCGATGGATATCCTGGATATATCTCAAGGACCAACGTTCGACGAAACACTATGGGAGAAGGAATATCACACGCACAACCCTTACACTTCATCAAAATTAAACAATAACGATGAAATAAGGATCCCCATTCAACAACAAGATATTTACACTTTACCGTGTGAAAGTTACTTGTACATTGAAGGACGGGTATTAAAATTGGATGGAAAAACTGCTTCAACAGTTCCTTTTATAAATAACCCGATGGCATATCTTTTTGATGAAATAAGATATGAAATATCAGGGGTGACGGTTGATTCAACAAAAAAGGTTGGTTTAACAACGACATTGAAAGGATTAACATCATTAACACCGCATGAGAAGAATTCAATAGTCACTGCCGGATGGGTTGCCCCTGATAAAGACACTATAACACCAGCTTCCAACGGTCACTTTGATTTTCATGTACCTTTACGATTGCTTTTGGGATTCGCTGAAGATTACAAACGGGTAATAATAAATGTCAAACAAGAATTAGTATTACTCAGATCTTCAACTAATAAGGACTTGATACTTGCAGACCCTGCAACTACGGAAGATAAACTGGAATGGCAACTACAGTTGGATAAAGTTGTTTGGAGGGTACCTCATGTAAGATTGGCTGATGAACATAGAATCCTATTATTGAGAAAGTTGAAATCTGACCGTGATATTGTGATGCCATTCCGAAGTTGGGAATTTCATGAATACCCTACACTACCTCAGACAGAACGACAAACATGGACCGTCAAGACATCAACTTACTTGGAACGAGCAAGGTACATAATACTCGGTTTTCAAACTAAGCGAAAAGATGTTATCACTGCAAATGCTGGTCAATTTGATCACTGTAAAATAAAGAATTGTAAAGTTTTCCTAAACTCTCAATTCTTTCCCTATGACAATTTGAATGTCATGTTCAGCAAAAAACGTTTTTCCATTTTATACGATATGTATGCAAGATTTCAATCGTCATATTATGGAAAGACTAATACACCACTATTATCACCTGACCAGTATTATTCCAAGGCTCCAATAATTGTAATCGATTGTTCAAAACAAAATGAATCGGTAAAATCATCAAGTGTGGATATAAAAATTGAAATGGAATTTGAAGAACCAGTAGCGGATGGAACTTCGGCATACTGTCTAATTCTACATGATAAAATAGTTACTTACACACCGCTGACCGGAATTGTGAAGAATGTACTTTAAGAAGAATTGTACAACAACTGCAAATTTTTGAGGTTAGAATTATCTGCTTTAATTTTTGAGGTTAGAATTTCATTTGTGAAAGACAAGTTGAAAACAAACAATTATGTAATTGTATAAATTTCAAGGATTTTACGAAAAATATAAAAGCGAGAAAATAATTAGTAGAAACTTCATTCTATCTTCAACCGTCGTATGGGAAACATCATTCGCAAGATGAATTCTACTAACGGAGAAGAAAATACACCTCTAATGGATGATAATAGTTCAGATATAGAAAAACAAGTTGAACGAGAAATGGACGAGTTCCTAAAATTCAACAAACATAAGAAGAAAGAAGAAGAAAAAGCTGAAAAAGAAGTAAAAAGGAAGAAGGTTGAAGTTAACATTACAACCAATATTTTAACAGAAGTATTTCTTCGGATTATCTACCCAATTTCTTCATGCATGACAAAAAGTATATCAGTTGGAATTTTAAAATCAATGGATTATTCACCAATTGTTATTTTAAATCATGGAAACAAAATGGTTACTTTCAGTGAAACTACTTGGGAATCTCTCATGAAACATTTACATCTTTTGGAGTGCTATTTAAGTAACAACACATTTGGAAGAAGAACAAGATTAAGTTTATTGGAATCAAATATTGAAGTTGATATAGTAAAACATCGTGGAGGACAAATTGTTCGCTTCAGAGATTTAACTACACATAATGTTAAATTATATTTCACTAAAGAAGAATTTTACACTTTAAGTTGTACTACCGGTCCCGTCACCAGATATTTGAAACAACTAATATTTTCAAGTGCAATAATTAAAGACTATCTAATTGATACATTGGACAAAAAACCTTTTGTTCCAATTTTATACGGTCCCGTGGATACTTCAATCTTTAATAGAATACCTCAAGAAGTTGAAATGTGGAGACAATTAAACAACTATCACACCAATTTTAATATTGATGAAGTGGCACAAGAAGTGAAAGAAGAAGAACAATCCTGTCTGTTATAAACATCGGCTCATTCAATTTTTAAGTCAGTTGTTAGTAAGACTTCATCATGAATAAACGGGTTTCGTTTTCTAATGCGCCACATATAATGGAAGTTAAAAGAGGTATAATTGAATTTCAAGCTTTCCGAGGAAATGATGGTAATTTTATTATTAAAGAATTAGTAATCTTGGACATGAACACATCAGTAGTTTATCATTATTTGTTCAAACCTCCAGTACCATTTAATAGACTAACAACTAAAGCGAAAGTTACAAACAAATGGTTGAACAAACATTTTCACAACTTAAGATGGGATGAAGGTTTCATTAATTATAACATGATGCCGCACATTATGAATCATTATTGCAAAGAGTTTAAAATTATCTACACAAGGGGATTGGAAAAAGCAAATTGGATACAATCATTTACAAGCAACGAAGTGATTAATGCAATAATTGATAAAGATTTCCAATGCTACTTCAACGAACTTTGTATTTCATCAAAAAGTTTTAAACATCGAAGGTCGCAGTGCGCTTTAAAGAATGCCTACCGCTTGAATAATTTCCTTCAACAAACTGGTGGGGGTAGTGTCAGTGGTGGGGGTAGTGTCGATTATAAAAGTGAGAGCGCTACCATGACACAGCATGAGTATTACTCAAACCTCCGAAGAGACAACATCTCCGACGGACATTCTTATTAACAAGAAGATTAACAACAACATCAATATGGCATCACAGAACTTACTTCAAAGTTTAGTTGATCAGTTCAACGCTCATTCTAAATCATCAATTCTACCTACGAAGAAATGTTCTGAACTAAAAGAAGAAAAACACTACATCATTCATACTATTAAAAAAATGGAAACTTCAGTAGGTGATGCTATAAATTGCACTTTGAGCGAGGCACCTTATACAATTGGTGATGAAGCAAAATTTCAGATCTTCTTACCAAAGCGCTTCGTACAACTACTTCAAAATGAAGATCTTCGTATAATTCAACCCGGCGCACTCTATTTGGTATCACATGGACCCAGTGGAAACAACTCTACTGAACTTACAATTCATGTAACACCTACTACTGATTAATTTGTACATAACATTGTAAATATTTCTTTGTATTTGTTTTTTCAATAAATATGATATAAAACAAAACAAAAAATAAAAATAAAAAAGCAACATATTGTAATGTCTTTGTACATTACAATATGTTGCTTTTTTAAAAATTCCACAGGATGACCTTGACCCAATTTTGTATAATTATAAAAGGGGAAATGTACTTGCAAAATTCATCAGTCTACTGCTACCTTTCATACCGTACACATCTCGCTCTTAATCCCTGAATATAAAACTGCAACATGTCCCTAAAGGTTAAGTGTGCATCTTATGATACCAACACCATAACTACTTTTGAACAACTTGAAGATTTAACTAACGAAATGCGAGTTTTACTTACCGGTGGTTATCACTTAACTGTTGATGTTAGTGCTACTAATACAAGGATGTTCACTAAAACAAAATATTGCGATGATGAAATATTTATTTCTACACAACCTACAACTTCTTCATCGCCAACTGGTCAACATAACATCAAGTTCCAAAAGTATTACCAATGTTGAATAACTTTTGACAGACAAAGCTACAACTAAAGAATCACGTGATCAATGTGAGTTAATAAAAAGGATGTGATACTTGTATAAATAATCATTCGCTTCTTAGCTCTCACCACGACAAGACCTATTTAAGAAAATGTTGTACAGAATGATGATTCAACTTGATGGAAAAATCTATGGAAAAGACTACAACACCGTTGAACAAATGACCCAAGATTTAGATGTATTAACTAAAGAAGGATATCAAGCTAAATTAATTTTAAAATTTCCTGAAGTACATCCATTATCAACAGAAGAACTTGTTGCTATGGCTAAGGCGGAGAGAGAGAAAAAGTCTGAAGAAAACAAAGAGAAACAAACTTCCTAAATTTTAATAATCCTTACACTTGTAAGGTATAATTTTTTAAAACTCCATTTGGATGACCTTGAAATTACCCCTACCACTTTTCACAGTACATAAAACTCACTATTGAACACTATACACTCTTATTCTTTCACTGGACTCCGCAGCGTCAACATGGAAGAGCAAAAATACAAGTACAAACCTCGTTACTGTTGTGAACAACAGTGTACAGATTTAGGACCAATGATGGTGGATGGGTTAGCTTGTACTAAATGTGAATTCTTCGGATCTTGTTATTGCAAATGCAAAACAAAACAACTACCACCACCGGAATTGCGAACTTTCAAATTTTACAAATCAAGATATTTTCATACATGTTGTCCTCAAAGATGTTTCAAATTTCACCCTCTAGATCTTGCTCATTGTCAACGCACCAATTCTCATCAAGATGATTTTTGTACACATATGATAAAAAGATGTAAATACAGATCAGATTGGTATTCCGATCCTGTAGAACCATCAAATGTGTAATTTCAGTTTTACACTCTTTTTTAAAACTTCATTTGGATGACCTTGAGATTTCCCCCACCACTAGTTCTAATTTTTATATAATATTAAATCATTCCACTTCCAACACTCTAACTAACAACATGGAAAACAAATTTATCAAGTTTGAACATATAATAACTGACAGGGAAGAGATGGAAGAATTGTTTCAAAACTTACTTTCCATCATTGACGAATATCCTATAAGATGGTTCAGAATTATAGTTCAATATTTAAATCCTGGTGAATTGTTTTCTTCATCGAGTGAAGAGGATGAAACAACTACTTCGGTTCAAATAATTGAATTAAAAGATGGAGAAGAAGAACTAAACGTTTTATTCAATCATAAGCTCAAGGTTCCCTATATAAAAGCCCCCTCCCTAGACAGCCCCCCTCCCTAGACGCCTGCTCAAGGTCACCATTATATAAGCCCCCTCCCTATGCGCCGATCCTCATTCCATCACCGACTCTCCAATAATGAACAACTCTCCATTGGCCCGAATGAATTCTAGTTTTGAAATAAACTCTAAAGAAGAGTTACAAGACATTTTTAATATTTTACAAGAACTTGTAGATAATTTTACAACCATCAAAATGAATTTGGAAATAACATACGATTGTCCTATTTGTGATAAAGTTGAAAGTTCGGACGAAGACAGTTTACTAAATCTAACTCCTGCACCATCTGACACTACTGATGGTAATAATTAAGAGCAACGTCTTCCCCCCACCACTTCTTTATTTAACTAACATTTCTCCCTTTCACTTCTCATTCCTTCTTCGACTTCTGAACTATCAACATCACTAAAATTTCAAACACTAACACAATCATGATGGATATGATGGATGAAGTTCCCTTCGTAACTAGAATGGAAGAGGATAAATTGAAATTGGAAATTAAACGATTGGAAATGGAACGGGAAAACCAACTCGAAATGTTACATTTGTTCAAGCTTTTCAAATACATCATCTGGGGACTCTGCATTTACCTTCTCATCGTCGTCGGTGTTTGCATTTACAACTCTGTAATTCATCACAAAAGTTCAACTTGTTTAAACTCTGCTGTTGCACATTAATTTTATATTCACTAATAAAATTCAAAAGTTACTTCAACCTATCCTACTATCACCAACTAGTTCAACTTAGAACTATTTCTGGTGGTAGTTGGGTAGGCTTTTTTAAAACTTACTCTGGATGACCTTGACATACTTTCCAGATCCTATTTATAAATTTGAATTTCAGTTTTAAACTAACTTTTAGTTTTGTTCAACTATTAAGAGTTTTGTTAACACCGTCAAATTTCAGTTTTCAACTAACTTTTAATTTATGTACACTTTTAGTTCAACCCTAGTTACTTTATTCGCAAATTCAGTTCAACCGACCGCCAACGCTATCGCCATCTCCACCCCAATATTTCAACATCTCTGCCCCCAACACCTGCCCGAACATCTGCCCATAGGAGCAGCTGCCCGGACATCTGTTCGGTTTTAAAAATATAAAAGAAAGGTAAAGGAGTGGGGGTGGCGCATGCTCACCAATGCAAAACTAAGGTTTGAGGTTAGAATTATCCATGGCGGCCGCCATGTCTAGTTCAGTTTCACCACATAGAGTCGGCGACCGGTTATTGGTCTAAAGGAGTGGGGGAAAGGGTGGTGGGGGGAAGGTTGCCATTTTATAAGCCCTCTCCCTAGACGGCGCTTCTCATTCTATCGCCAACTTTCAAACGATAAACACCTCTCCCATGGCACGGATGAATTATCCCGCTATCACCAACTACTTCAACTTAAAACTATTTCTGGTGATAGTTGGATAGGATTTTTAAAAACTTACTCTGGATGACCTTGACATATTTTCCACATCTCAGTTATAAGTTTGAATTTCAATTTTGAACTAACTCTTAATTTTTCTTCAACTGTTGTAGTTTTGTTAACACCGACGAATTTCAATTTTGAACTAACTTTTAATTTATGCGTACTTTTAGTTCAACCCCACTTTATGCGCAAATTCACTTCACCCTAACGCCAACACTATCGCCATCTCCACCCCAACCTATATGGCATAAAATATAACTACAGCATCTCATATATACCCTCCATCCCCCACCGGAAGCTATGTGACATGGCAGCTGGCGCCAGCTGCCGCGGCACGTGGCTCGGTGGGCACGTGGTCGGTTTTAAAAGTGGCCAAAAACCACTACTGTTATGTACTGAAATAGTTGATAATGTTAAATAATTGTGACCTAGTAACGTGAGATACATATGTATGGTAACTGAATTTATTGTGACGCTGAAGAGTAAGATAAAACTTAAAAATACTAATTCGATGGGAGTAAGTATAAGTAAGTCGATGGGTAAAATTATTTTAACCAAAGATCAAATTTAAGTAACTGTTTACTGCAGAATGTGTATAGAGCATTAAAGTCTGTATAAACGTGATTAAAGGTGTGGTGCATACAAGTGGTCGGACACTTTCCTAGTAATTCCTCACACATTCAGTGTTGATTAATTCCATGAAACGCATTTGCGCGTGTTCTTCATTACACCGTATTAAGACTACATTTTAAATTATAATGGGAAATATTTCTGGATAAAGTCAAATAGTGTGTTTTTTTTTATAATTGATTTACTTACACGTTGAATTTTTATTTAAACTGAATAAAAAAATGCAAATTCTTAAATCTATTTTGATAATATAACGATTATTCCTATTTCCATTTAAAAACTGACAAGTGAAAGGTGTTTTATACAATTTATTTGCTTACATGTTCATTTTCTATTTATACTGAAGAAAGATAAATGCTAGTTTTTAGGCCTGTATCTTTTTCTGATAATGTAACAATTATTCTAATTTTTATTTAGGATAAAAGTTTAAACGCAGATTTACAAATATTATTCAATCCTTTATTCTCCCACCTTATTTTTTTATTATTTTTTTTATAATTAATATAGCCGAATTAAAGTTTGGTTTAGAATGGATGAAGACATTAAAATTATGTTTTTCTTAAGATAGTTAATGTT
Source organism: Neoaliturus tenellus (assembly GCA_030545055.2). Taxonomy (NCBI): domain Eukaryota; kingdom Metazoa; phylum Arthropoda; class Insecta; order Hemiptera; family Cicadellidae; genus Neoaliturus; species Neoaliturus tenellus. The sequence continues at coordinate 121,496,433 of CM061533.1, read as the reverse complement.
TCTTTATAAGTAAAAAATCCTTGCATATTTACTGTGTATACATTTTTTGTTACACAATTCTTCAACAGCTCGATATGCAATTAATTAGAACAACGCACACGTTGTTGTAATTGAATTGCTTCTCGGATGCAGGCAGCAGTCAGTGTTGGGCACGGTGAGCACGAGGCACAAAGACCCAGCTGCCCAATCGCACCCTAGGGCAAGTGATGCATTACCTCCTCATGACCTTGCATCGCAGCAAGGCAGAATTCTTGGAGCAAAGGGCAAGGAGTATGAGATGCTAGCTAAATATTTAAAAATGTTTCATCAGACATCACTAATACACCACTTTATTTTATAAAGTAATGGCAACCTTTACCATAATTCAGTTCTTTAATAATTCTTCATAATTCTTTACTCATAATTCAGTAGCTGTCTACACTTCTTCTATTTAAAAATGTTTATCTTTACTAAATGTTTATTTTAATTTAGAAAATCCTTAGTGTTATTTTAATTTTAATTTTATAAGAACTCGCCCGCGCACAGGTCGATTTCGACCCATGCGGGTCTATTTTATTAATATTTGAGAACTGTATTTGTATTTACTTATGTATTTTCACGAAATAAATGGATTTTTTATTTGATTTTTGATTTGATACTTGCAGTTGCAAAAGAGAATGACATGAAATATTTTTAGTGAGAGTGGGGTTTACGTAATTATTGCTATTAATGTATACGTTTTAATTAAGTTAAACCTGGCACATTTTGCATGAATATCATAGTCTCACTAAGGTATTGATAATAGTTAAATAAGACAATGAAAGAGGAAAGTAAAATAACCGTACAACTGTACTCGATAATATTTAATTAATATAACAACCCTTAAGATCAATTTTTAATATAACTAATTAATATTTCACATTTACTCAGAGGAAAGTGACCTCCCTGTGGTAAGAGTTGTGATTTCCATTTGTATGCCATTTGAAGGCGTATATATTCATACCATTATATAATAATTAGAGGTTCCTCTGCCATATTAGAACCAAAATTTAATTTAATTTCAAAATTTTAAATATTGTTCTCTAAGATTTGCCTTTTTTAGGCTGATTTTAGCATATTTTCTATTTTCAAGAATAACATAAAATTTTTCATAAATACGCCCTTATTTTCATAGAATTTTTCACGGAACATATAACTCTTCAAAACAAGTGAAATGGATTTTTGTTAACAATTTGAATAGACCTTTTCTACTAAATTGTATTAATATTTAATAAAAAATCTTCCCTATTACTAAAAATGTTAAAATTTGTAATAATAAAATGTAAATAAATTTCTTAATTTTTATCTATTTATTTTTTAAATCAAGGACATAAACAAATACTAGACATTATTTTCTGTTAAAAAATCCTACTAATATATCCTCTTAATAACCAGATAATTATATATCAGTGTACAAAATGTATAAAAACCAAATTTATTTATGAATTTTGCAGACAATTAGATAAAATTATATCAATCTTTAAAATATGTGTAAATAATGATCAGAAAAATATATACTATAAAATATTTTACAAAAACCAACAAATTAAATTTCAAGATATTGTAAGAAATGTGAAGAGGCAAAAAAATCTTTGTACAAAGCTAGATAATTATATAAAATATTCCAAATAGTTCGCAAACCATTGTTTTAAAGACAAAAAGGTGGAACATTTATTTTTAAATTGAAAATAGTGAGGACAATGAAGGCGAGAACTTAACCTGAGTTCAAGCGAAATGGCACCATGACAAAATGGGAAAATGGTAATAGAATTTAAAATAGAAGAAATAAATAACTGTAAATTTTGTAAAGGAGAACTGATCAAATATTGTAATGATAAAATTAAAGAAATAATTTATACAAAATTAAGAGGTTTCAATAAACACATTTAAACAATTTCAACTTTAAATGTAGGTATATGTATTGCTATATTTACCAAATTTTAAAATCACTTTTATATTATATTGATATTGATAAGGACAAGGCCTGAAGACAGCATTGTTTTATCCATTTTTATTTTACTACATTATTAATTTGTCCAGAATTTTAGACATTTTTGTATATTTTTTAATGGACAAGGATAATAAACATCACTGTCCGATCTTTTTTATTTTACTTGATTGATGATTTGATAAGATAAAAAAAACTTTTAGTGAATTTTTTATGGGACAATTATGCTATACAACATTGCTTCATCCTTTTATTATTTTACTTAACAATGTGACAAGATTAAAAAAAAAATGATTTGGTAATTTTTTTATGAACAAGGATATTAGGGAGTAGCCTATTGTCTTATGTTTTTATTTTTTAATTTACTTAATAGCATAATTTTTAATGGCACAATGCTACTAGACAGTATTGTAATATTCTTTTTATTTTTATTGATAAATAACACTACATAATTTTAAGAACATGTTAGTATATATTTAATGGGACAAGGATACTAGACAGACGTTTTAAATGGGACAATGTTACTAGACAGCAATTACGAGAATATTTTAACAAAATCTTAAGTATATTTTTGATGGGACATTGATAATAGGCAGCATTGTTTAACGTTGTTTTTTACTTTACCTAAAAATATGATAACATTTAAAATTGTTAGCATAAATTAAAAGGGAAAACAATACCCATCATTATTTTATCTCTTTTACTTTACTTGAATAATATTTCAATATTTAAAAACATTTTGTAGTATATTTAGAAATGGGACAATAACACTAGATAACATTGTTTTATCCATTTTTTGTACTTTATTAATTATTTTACAAGATTTTGAACATATTAGTTGATTTTTTACTGGTTTAGGATATTAAACAGCATTTTTTTGTACTTTTTATTATATTAAATTAATGAAGGTAATATCTTAACATAATGAGACTAATTTTGAATATTTAAGAATACAATTTCTAAAATATTAGAACACTCAAAGAAATTTAGTATATTTTTATAGGAATAGGACACTAGATAGCATTTTTTTTGCTTTTACAATTTTACTTAATTAATGATTTTATAAGATTTTAAGAAAATTTTAGTACATTTTTTAATGGAGTTGGGATGTTTACACCATATTTAAATCCTCATAAAAATATAAAAAAATAAGTAATTTTAAAAATTATTTAATTTTAGTAATAATGAGAAAAATTAGGTTTTTAACTATAATAATGATTATTAAGATAGATGAATCATTTTCAATTATAATTCATATGAACTTATTTGAATTAATACGTAAAAGTACAATAATAATAATAATGATAATTGCTCTTGACATTATAAATTGAATTTTTATCCTTTACTGCAGGAATTTTATTTATTTAAAAATGCTTCTACTTTAGTTTTTTTTCTTCTAATACATAGGTCCACATATATGTAATGCAGAAACTAATATGACTAAATATCCATCGCAGGAGTGGTTATAAAGCCACCTCGCCGTGTTCTCCGGGTATCGGGGAAGTCTAGCCAGAGGAGACGAGTGGTCTCTGAGAGCCGCTTTGTCTTATAAATGGTGTTTGTCTCAAAGTCGACGGATTTAATTTATTTTCCGACGACCTCATTGTTTATTGCACCACCACTTCAGTTACTGCTTGTCTCCCAAAGTTATGACACAGTTTTGTGTTTCTTCTAAAACTTTAGTTTATTTGAAAATATACATCTGATGTGATTAATTTATTCTCCTGATTACACCAAAAAGATTTTACTACTATAAAGTTATGAAAAGCATTCAAAATAATAAAAAAAATAATTGTGAATGAACTTAATAAATCATAAAATTCCAATGTAGATTACCGTATATGAAAAATTAAAACATTTTTTAAAGCATGGTGAGCCACTTTCATCCCAAAGGATTATGATCGTTTTAAGATATTTTATAAAAAAAAAATAAAAAAAATATAAAAATATTTAAAAAACGGGTATTTAAAAATACCCAGAGGGAAAAATTCCCGAAAATGAATATTAGTGTGATGAAGACTCATTCCAAGTATGAACTTAATACATTGATTCGTTACATACATACAAATTATTAAGTGTAAATGAAATTGAAGCTGGTTGCTTAACAAAGTATTTTTATGACGAAAGTTTACAATATAAACTTTTTTCTTTATTTTAGCACAAGAAATCATTGTTCAAAATCCTGCAAGATTTTTTCTTACACCCCGTATTTATTTTTATTTAGGTTTTCTTTAACTGATTTATACATAATACTTATCAAATCCTGTTTTTATTTGTCAACTTACAATAGTGGAATTTTAATCCTATAATTTATAAAAAATTAAAACTGTTTTGGAGGATCATTTTTTTCATTCACGCTTCTAGTAGACGTCCCATTTAGGAAGAGTTGCAAATCTTAAATCAAAACATAGGTTGATACGTACGTCAAACTGCAGGTCAATAAGATTTTCAAGACTTCCTTAATGTCCCTTTACAAGTGTTAAATAGTAAACTTAATCTTCAAAGAATATTTTTATATTTAATATATAATCAAACAATTTCATTATCTTTAAATTATATTATATTACTCATGTGTAGCCATTTAACTTAAAGCCATCGTTGAATGAATTAAAAATGAAACTTTCAATCTTTATTTTGCTCTAATTATATCTATTTTTAAATAATCTTTTTCTACTAATATTGCCAAATTTACATTACATTTTCCTTCTAGTTTCTCAGGCACATGATAACGTATGAACACAGAAATAATGATATTTCAATATATATTTTTTTAATAAGAGTTAACTTGTAAAACATATGTTAAAATAAAAGCCTTACAGGAAGAATATGACATATGTAAGAAGAATATTTTACATGTGTTGAGTAAAATTTCAAAATTAAAGAAATATATTCGGAAATAAACCGTAATATATGATGTTCCTTTGTGATGTTTTTGTTTTTATATTATTTTTTGTATTTTAACTATGACAAAATGTTAATAAAATCTGTGAAAGATTTTTTTTTACATTAAAAATCTAAAAGAAATATTAATATAAATTAATTTATACGATATACAGTGTCCTAAAGTACAAGTATGATTCTTTTAATTTTATTTAACTGTTATTACAATTTTTAGTAATAATAGATTGCAGATAGTAACTGCAATATTATCTAAAACAAATAATAAATTAATTTTAAAGATACATAGCACTATACTGTACTAAAAGTTATTACCATATAAAAGTGTATACTTTGAGAAAAATCAAAGCAGTGTATTCCGGCGAGTTGCTAGAGGCGTCTCAAAAATATAATGTCCCAGGAGGGATCGAGGGACCTCGGGGTCGGAGTTATCAAGCGACCCAATCTTTTTAACGACTGGATTTAATGCAAGCTATTTTAAAAATCGTAATTTTCTTTGTAAAAATTGACTATATTATCTTGCAAATGTTCTCTATTGATTTAAGGCTATTATTTTTTCAATGAAAACTTAAATCAAATTTAAATGATTGAGTACTAACATACATCGGAAATTGAAAGTTTACTACTTTAATTTATGGATTGCCTACAAAAATATTGATTTAAAAAATGTGAATATATGCATTTGAATTATTTTTATATAATTTTTTAAATTAATAATGATCTGAAATTATTTATTTACATTTCACTCAGCTTTAAAACCAAATGATTGGCGAAGAAAAAAAATTCATATTGATGGCATCAAAAATATCTGTAACGAATCTAGAAAAAATTAATGCTTTCTTAAAATATTTGTATAAAAAACTATGTATTGAAACTGGAAAAGGCAATTACTTACCTTAATATCAATAATAGTTTCGTAGTAAAAGTTCATTGTGTCAGATACTCATTTACCTCTAAATTTCTCTGATTGTATTTTGTTTTAAACATTATAAAAACAACGCTTTGTTGTTAACAATTTAACTAAGATATAAAGAGTGATCTTTTAGTATAGAATCGTATTGTATATAAATATACTGAAGATAAATATGATTTATATTTTTCATCATGTAGCAGGAATCTTGTTAAAAACTTTGAAAATAGCTGAGCTCTTGGGAGTTCCTTAACAACTATCAAGTTTCAGTGAAAAAGTTTAATCTGGTAAATGGTTCTCACTTTTCAATCTACCTTTGAATGTTGGATCATCATTATAAAATTTCATGGAGATAAATCTAACGAAATATTTTAACAGAGGTATAATTGACAGTAACATTATATGATTGTAGGCGTATAATAAACTAAAGTAAAACAACCATATGAAATATATGTGTTTAATTATTCATAAAACAACATTGATAACCACAGGTATATTTTTTTTTATTTATTGCATAAATAAGTAGTGGGGTTTGGCCGGTCCTGGCTCAGGTCAAGGTCAGGCGGTTGTAACTGTTGTAGGGGTAGTAGCGGCTGGGGTTTTTTTTGACAGTGATGGGTGGGTTTTGGAAGTGGGTCAAGGTCATCCGGAGGGGTTTTTAAAAAAGGTGAGCCCCGAGGGGTTAGATTGAAGGTGGGTAAAAATTTATTTAATCAAAAAAAGTAGTGGTTTTATTTGAGGAAGTGTTGGAGAGTTGTTTACTGGCGATGGAGTGGTAGATGCCAAAGGTGATAGCGATGAGAAGATAAAAACATACTATCCACAGTACGCATTTGAATAGTTGTAAAAGCTGAATCATTTCTTGTTGATTCTTTGTTTCTAATTGTAGTCTGTTGATTTCGAGTTTGAGTTTATCCTCTTCCAATTGTGACGTAAATGAAAAATCATCCATCATCTTCGTGTATTAAATGTGTGCAGGTAAAAATGGGAGCGGTGTTGATGGTGAGAAAGTTGGCAATGAAATGAGAAACAGAGATAGGGACAGGTTATATATTACTGTAAAAATAGTGGGGGGTAAAGAAAATAATTGTAGTCGACTAAACATCATTATTAGCTGTGTCGGGTGTTGCAGCTTTGGAAGATGGAAGACTATTGTTTGGCAGCTGTAAAACTTCGACGTCTTCGCTTTCCATGTTTTCATAATCAGAAGAATTGTAGGAAACTTCCACAGTGATAGTAATGGTGTTATTTGGAGTGTTTATTAGATCACTTAAAATTTGAAAAATATTTTGTAAGTCTTCCTGTGATTGAATAAGAAAAGTACATTTAGTTGTTGTTAAAGGAGAGGAGCTCATTGTTCAAAAGTTGGCAAACAAATGGTGAGCGATGGTCAGAGGGTTGCTTATATGTGGCCAAGGGCGGTGGAGGGGGAAGTAGAGGGGTAGGGGTGGTAGAGTGGTGGGGGAAGGGTAATATACCCATATGCGAACCGGCGGCCAGAGCATTTTGCCGCAAAATCCCATTTGGGTAGGTTATGGGTGGTGTGTAGAAATAAGTATTAGCTGTAATATAAATTAGAAACACTAATAATTTTTATAAATTAAATATTAAATTTATATTTAACCAGAGCTTGCATTTCTTGTTCCTCGTCGTTTAATTCAACAATTTTAACACCATTAGTTGTCTGTTCCTCTTCCTCTGCACTTTGCGACGATGAAGACATGGAGGTGGCAGAAGAAGATGATGAGGATGAAAATATTTTGGTAGGATTGACGTATTGCACTGTGATGTTGATCCATCTTAAAGGATAGTTATCAATGAGTGTGAGTAAGTTTTGGAATAGGGCTTCCATCTTTTCTCTGTCAGTAATTAAATGTTGAAAGGAAATGAATTTATCATCCATGTTGTTGTCAGTGCGAGTAATGAAATAAGAATGAGAAGCGTATCGAATGATCCGTAGAATATATGTTGTAAAAAATAAGTGGTGGGGGTAATCTCAAGGTCAATCAAAAGGAGTTTTAAAAAAGGGCTGCAGTCAGTGACTACAGCTATACATTTGAAGCTTCAACAGGATCAGTAGACCAATCAGATCTGTACTTGCACGCATTTATGATGCATGTACAAAAGTCGTCTTTATAACATGCATTACACTCTCGGCAATTAACAATTTTTTCTGGATGAAATTTGATACATCTCTGGGGACAGCAAGTGTGGAAGTATCTTGATTTATAAATCTTGAAGGTTCGCAATTCTGGTGGTGGTAGTTGTTTTGTCTTGCATTTGCAGTAACAAGATCCGAAGAATTCACATTTTCTACAAGCTAATCCGTCTACCATCCATCTTCCTATATCGGTACATTTTTGTTCACAACAATAGCGTGGTTTGTACTCGTCTTTTTTGTTTTCCATGTTGACGCTTCTAAGTTTAGCCAAGAAATGAAGGTGTATAGTGTAGGATAGCATGTTTTATAGACTAGAAAAGTGGTGGGGGTAATCTCAAGGTCATCCAAATGGAGTTTTAAAAAAGAACATCTTACAAGTGTAAGATGTATTTATTTAAGATAGTGAGTTTTCATCCTCTTTTTCTTTCTTTATATCTTGTTTGTATTTTTTTTTTTCTTCTTTAGCCATAGCAATGAGATCTTCAGTGGATAGTGGATGTACTTCAGGAAATTTTAGAATTAATTTTGGTTGGAATCCTTCTTTAGTCAATACTTGAAGATCGGACGTCATTTGTTCTACACTTTGATAGTCTTTTCCGTAGATTTTTCCATTGAATTCAATCATCATTCTGTACAACATGGTAGTGGTAGTTGTTTTCGCTGCGTCAGTTGGGAAGCAAATGATGATTCTGTTTAGGTTACGCGTTCCTTTTATAGATGCTACAGCGACCATTCAATATTATTCAACATCAGTAATATTTCTGGAACTTAACATTACTTTGAGTAGATGGTGTTGTAGTTGAAGGTTGTGTGGAAATAAATACTTCTTCATTGCAGAATTTTTGTTTAGGAAACATCCTCATGTTGTTAGCGTAAACATCAATATTTAAACGATAACCACCGGCAAGTAACACTCGCAATTCATTAGTAAAATCGTCGAGTTCTTCAAAAGTTGTGATGGTGGTGGTATCATATGATGCACACTTAACCTTAAGAGACATGTTGTTATTCGTAATAACTGAAGAGCCAACAGAGATGTGTACAGCACGAAAGGTAGTCGTAGACTGATGAGATCCTCAAGAAAATTACGGCCTTTATATACCCTCGAAACTAGGTCAAGGTCACCCAAACGTGTTTTTAAAAAAGCAACATATCGATAGTGCAGAAACACTATCGATATGTTGCCTTTTCTTATTTTTTTTTTATTTTTATTTTTTATTTATTTATAATCAGTTACACACATGTACAACAGTATATATAAACTACAGATTAGTTGCTAGTAGGCATAACATGAAGTGTAAGTTCAGTAGAGTTGCTTCCGCTAGGACCGTGAGATGCTAAGTAGAGTGCGCCGGGGTGAATCAGTCGTAAATCTTCATTCTGCAGCAGTTGAACGAAGCGTTTGGGAAGAAATACTTGAAATTTTGGTTCATCACCAGGTGTGTAGGGTGCTTCACTTAGTGTGCAATTGATAGCGTCTCCAATTGATGTTTCCATTTTCTTAATAGTGTGAATAATATAATGTTTCTCTTCCTTCAATTCTGAACATTTTTTTGTCGGTAGTATAGTAGATTTAGAATGTTTGTTGAATTGATCAACAAGCGATTGTAGAAAATTTTGTGACGCCATTATCTTCTTCTTGCTATTGTTCGTCTTATTCTTCTTGTGTTTGCGCGTCAGAGGTGTTGACTCCCCGGAGGTTCGAGTAATACTGATGCATTGTCATAGTGCCGCTCTCGCTTTTATACCCTTCGTTTCCCCCACCACTTTGCTGGAGATAGGTATTCAAACGATATGCGTTCTTTAAAGCACATTGTAACTGTCGATGTCTAAAGTTTTTAGATGAAATACAGATGTTAGCAAAGTAGCAATAAAAATCTTTCTCCATTTCCACATTTATCACTTTATGGTCTGTATATGCTTGTATCCAATTAGCTTTTTCCAATCCTCTTGTAAAAATAGTTTTGAACTCTTTGCAAAAATGATTCATAATGTGTGGCATCATATTGTAGGTTATAAAACCTTCATCCCATATTAGATTATGAAAATGTTTCATCAACCATTTGTTTGTTACTTTAGCTTTGGTTGTTAATCTGTTGAATGGCAAAGGAGGCATGAATAAAAAGTGATAAACAACAGATGTTATCATATCTAGTACCACTAACTCTTTGATTATAAAATTTCCATCATTACCACGGAATGCCTGAAACTCTATGATACCTCGCTTTACTTCCATTATTTCCGTCTTCTTAGAGAATGAAACTCGTTTATCCATGATGACGTTTAGTAGACAACTGGTATGTCAATGCAGATTGGCAGCCTTTTATACTCCAATATTCTTCTTCTTCTTATTTACAATATTCTTTGTCTGTTTAATTTGTTGTTGATTGTTGATTGTTGAAACGTGATTCGTTTTCCTTGTTTTCTTGCTTTTCTTCTTCATCTAAATTAAAGTTGGTTTGATTGTGGTGTAACTGTCTCCACATCTCTACTTCATGTGGTATCCTATTGAAGATTGAAGTATCTACTGGACCGTATAGGATTGGAATATATGGTTGTCTATCCAATGCATCAATTGAATAGTCTTTGATAATTATACTTGAGAATATTAGCTGTTTTAAATATCTTGTTATAGGACCAGTAGCACAAGTTAAAGCGTAAAACTCTTCTTTTGTCAAATGTATTTTTATATTATATTTAGTTAAATCTCTAAATCGAACTAGTTGTTGACCACGTTGTTTAACAATATCGATTTCAATATTTGATTCGAACAAACCTAGTTTTGTTTTTCTTCCAAACGTATTGTTACTCAAATAGCACTCCAAAAGATGTATATGTTTCATAAAAGATTCCCAAGAAGATTCAGTAAAGGTTACCATTTTAGATCCGTGATTCAAAATAACAGTTGGAGAGTAATCTAATGATTTCATTACTCCAGCACACACAGTCTTTGTTATACAAGAAGAAATAGGATAAAATGTTCGAAGAAATACTTCCGTTAAGATGTAGGCGGGAATGTTTTCTTCAATTTTCCTTTTCTTTGTTTCTTTTTCAACTTCCTCTTCTTCTTCTGTCTTCTTATGTTTAAACTTGAGGAACTCATCCATTTCCTGTTCAACTTGTCTTTCTATATCCAAACTATTGTCAGCCATAAGAGGTGTAGTTTCTTCATTAGCACTTGATGTAGTAGAACTCATCTTGCGGACGATGTTACCCATACGACAATCAAAGATAAAATGAATTTCCAGCTCTTCTTTCTCGCTTTTATACTCGCAGATGACCTAGATATTGTTAATCTTTTGTAAAAACCTTACAAATCGTGCAGATGTTGTATTAATCCTTCTTAAAGTACATTCTTCACAATTCCTGTCAGCGGTGTGTAAGTAACTATTTTATCATGTAGTTTATCATGTATCTATTTAAACAGTATGCTGAAGTTCCATCTGGTATTTTGTCTTCAAATTCCATTTCAACTTTTATACCTACACTTGAAGATTTTACGGATTCATTTTGCTTTGAACAATCGATTACAACAATTGGAGCTTTTGAATAAAATTGTTCTGGTGATAGTAGTGGTGTATTTGTCTTACCATAATATGACGATTGAAATCTTGCATACATGTCATATAGAATAGAATAACGTTTCTTGTCAAATGAAACATTTAAACTGTCATATGGAAAAAACTGAGAGTTTAGAAAAACTTTGCAATTCTTTATCTTGCAATGGTCAAATTGACCAGCGTGTGCAGTTATAACATCTTTTCGTTTAGTCTGAAAACCGACTATTATGTACCTTGCCCGTTCTAAATAAGTAGAGGTTTTAACAGTCCATGTTTGTCTTTCTGTTTGAGGCAATATGGGGTATTTATGAAATTCCCAACTTCTAAATGGTATTACAATATCACGGTCAGATTTTAATTTCCTCAATAATAATACTCGGTGTTCATCCGCCAATCTGACATGAGGTACTCTCCACACAACTTTATCCAACTCTAATTGCCATTCCAATTTATCTTCTGTAGTTCCATCTGGTGCTTTTATTACATCTTTATTCGTTGAAGATCTAAGTAGTACCAGTTCTTGCTTTACGTTTATTATTATTCTCTTGTAATCTTCTGCAAATCCCAAAAGCAATCGTAAAGGTACATTAAAATCAAAGTAACCATTTGAATTAGGAGTAATAGTGTCTTTATCAGGAGTTACCCATCCAGCCGAAATTAAAGAATTCTTTTCATGTGGTGTTATTGAAGTTAATCCTTTTAAAGTTGTTGATATACCAACTTTTTTTGTTGAATCAACTGTTACTCCAGATATTTCATATCTAATTTCATCAAACAGATATGCCATAGGGTTATTTATAAAAGGAACAGTTGAACCAGTTTTTCCATCCAATTTTGTTACTCTTCCTTCGATATATAAATAACTTTCACATGGTAATGTATAAATATCTTGTTGTTGAATAGGAATCCTTATTTTATCATTATTATTTAATTTTGATGAAGTGTAAGGGTTGTGAGTGTGATATTCCTTCTCCCATAGGGTTTCGTCGAATGTCGGTCCTTGCGCTATATCCAGTATATCCATGGTTGGCAAGTTTTAGTCCGATCTTCTGTAGGAAGCGTATGTTGTCCGGTGTTAACTCGTCGAATGTTGAGGAGCTACTGAGCTCCCAACTCTTCCGTTGTGGTTTAAATGATAATCAAATGTTGACTTTATGTTGCCGCTCTGATATGTAACCGTATAGTTATTGTTTCTCCTCTACAATTAACACTAATACCGTCTTGATCCAATATGTTCAGTACGATGTCTGAAATGAAACTGGTGTTTAATGGTAGGTATATCAGGTTTTGTGGCTTCTCAACTATTTTAAAACCAGGAGCTACTGTTGGGTAAAATGTATGTAATATATGTTGATTTACTCCATCTCTATATGATCCGTGTATAATATTACACGTTACATCAATACTGTTCACCTTTAATATTGTTACTGTTGTATCGCCAGTATGATCATTTCCAGGTGCTAAAATTCCTTTCTCCTTTGAAAATCCGAGCAAATTTCCAATGGAGTGGTCTAAGCCAAAATCTATATAATACTTTGAAGTTATTTCTGCTTTTAATGTATTATTATTGCCTTTGATAGAAATATTTTCTTCTCCAAGTTTCTTTTGTAATACTTGGTTTATATCGTCTATTTCATATGCCCCTGTAGGTAATGTAATTGTTTTTAATTGTGAATAATTTCCTGTTTGATCTTTACTTTCATAATAATGTAGTAAATTGTTTTTTCCATCCGTAACATTTGGAATTGAATTGTATGTAGTTAAATCCAATAATGCTGCTTCCCATAGTCTATCCGTAGATAAACGTAATGCTGGAAAAAGTGTGCTTTTCAATGTTGATGAATTTCCACTCAGTGACACTGTATATGATGACATCTTAAAGCTGACTGACGCTCTTCGCTAGGAACTCTAAACATAAATGTCCGCATATTTCCGTATTGCTGGGTTGTTCTCTTTTATAGTTGTAGAATATATTCTTGGAGTTCCGAAAATAATGTTGAAGTTCTTTTGGTGGTGGTAAATTTCCAAAACTATCAAAGTAGTAAACATTTTCTCCGAGTTTTTTATAACATACCCAATGAGTACCTGGTCCAAAATTAGAGTCTAAATTTACTATTCCAGTTTCATTTTTCCACACTCTATTTGGTAATGTATCTTTCATAAAAACTCCCCTGAAGAATGGTATCCTTAAACATTTCACATATTTTGACAATTGATAGTTTGTTAATGCTTTATTTGGAATTATTAGTTTATTCTTCTTATTTAATACACACGATACGGTCTTAGGTAAAGACCTGATCCGTTTTTTACCATTGACCATATGGATGTTTTCTTGACTTTTCTTTTAGGGTTGGTGCGACGTTTTCTTTTGATGTTTCCGCCTCTTTTTGCAGCTTCTTTTTTGCTAGGTTTTCTCCCGCGTCGTCTTCCACCACCAAACTTAGCTTTCGTCTTCATAGCTGTTGTAACTGCCCAAGCTGCTGTTTTTTCTGCAATACTGGCGTCACTTGATTTAACCCTTTGCCAAGCCTTTTCTGCTAGCACTTTATCCGCTATTGATCTATTTGTTGAATCGGTAAACTTGGAATACGCTATATCGTGTTGTTTGCAAGCTTGATCTAATTTATTGATCCCAGGATCTCCTCTTGCTAAACGTTTTGCCAACTTAGTTCCAGGTCCACAATATTGATAACCTCCGGGCAGATGAAATTCGTATGGTAAAACGTCTATTGCTCTATTGACGATAGCACCAACTGGAATCCGTCTGAGCAGGGATAATGCAGCTGATGTTATACCACGTCCTCTCTTGCCAATGTCCTGACGACGACTGAACGATGTGGTTTTCATTATGCTGTTTTATGTAACCAACGTCTTCACTCTATGAAATACTTTATAATAACGAATCCTATTTGTGTATTCCATACTTAAATATTCACAAGCTTTACCCGTATATATTGATGATTGTATCTTTAATCCATTTTTCTCTCTTAGCACCTTCGATTTTATCGTGATTTGATTTACCAATTATATGATTATGCATATCAACAACTGCATTACCTACAAGATTCATTACATACTCTACATTAGTAGCATCTTTGTAATCTGTTGGATTATCAAGATTTGTGATACGTTTACCATTACATGTATACACAGATGGATCGTTATTAGAGGTTGCTATAACTTGATTAATAGTAGCAACATCATTCGGAGCTATTCCTGCTGATATGTTAGATATTCTTCTATTTTTTCCATCATATAAGTTATTTATTTTATCTAAAACTATAGTTTGTTTCACAACAACACAATCATTATCATCTTTACCAGATTTTACATGGGTTAATCGTCTACCTCCACATATAAAGTTAACACCAGTAGCTGATAGTTATGGCACTTGTGTTAAAATAACAGCATCATGTTCTTCCGTGCCTAAACTTATATTTGACAATCTTTTATTTTTTCCATCCCACTTGTCATTTTGTAGTTGTAGTAAGGTAAACTTTTCACTTCCTTGCATAAACTCATCACCTTTCTTTGACACCACCTGATTTTGTTTAACAAAAGCGGATGTTCCTTTCTTCAAGCTTTCATTCATTTGTCTCACGGTAGCAGCATCCGATGGAGTTGAACCATCTTTCAGATTGGACAATACTTTTCCATGACAATCAATAACAGCATCATTATATAAAATACAATTTTCTTTAATATATTTTATATTAACACCATCACTTTCTTCTTTAGGATATCCAATATCGTTTATAGTATATTTATAAAAGGAAAATCCATCCTTTTTCTTTTCTGGTATTACAGAGTGCAAATAACGCTTATTGATTGTATCTGTATCATCGGTTGGATCTGCCACATTAGTTATTTTATAATTTAAAGCATTGTACATTTTTCCACTTTTAGTCTTTTGCAACAGTAAAGTGTAATCCATCGCAGATAGCAAATAGCCTTTATTAACAACATCTCCATTGTTGACTGGTTTTATAACATTAATAATCCTATGAGATTTTGCATCATACAGGTTGTTGTTGTCAAGTTTTAATGCTGTAGATGTCTCCTCCTTTACTGTTTTAAGATTTGCTGCATCCCCATCTTCTTCTGGATCTTTAACAAACTTTAAACGTTTGTTACTTATATCATAATCACCTTTGGGTGTTTGTGGCAATCCACTTCTTTTTCTGTTTTCACCTACTTGTACTCCTAGCCCGGAGTATCGTCCGAACTTGTCAACGCTCATGATAGAACTGATCCATTGTAAGCTCACAGCTCTCTTATATATCCGTGACAATTTATGCAACTATTCCGCGATTTCGAAGTTCGTCAACTAAAGCCACCCATTCATTATTTAAACCTGTATGACCAGCTTCCATGGCTTCGTGTAATAGTCTCATTCTATCAACCAATTTGTTTATATCATTATAGTAAATCACATTTGTATTATATAGGTTTTTCATTAAACCTTTACCAGACGTTGAAGATTCTCCTTTTTTCTTTTTACCATATTCATCCATAAGTGATAAGTCCATAAGTGATAAAGACTTCCTCTTTAATGATTTCTTCACAGCAGGCACAGTTCGTAATGTTGGTAGTTTTTTCAAGGGAAATAATCTTTTTAATACAACTGTATATTTAGTTGCACGTGTTCTATTTATCATTGCATCTTTGGAGTAATTCTTCTTATGGGCGTTAGTATTTTGCAAAATTTCTTTAAAAGTATTTAAATCTTGAACCGTATATCTTATAGGTATATTTTTGAAAATCAGTTCAAATAACCCTTTTGTTCCTTTATATTTATGCTCACCAATAACAATATAATCATCTTCAGTCAAATGTACTTTTGAATCTCCTATTTTTAATTCATTTCCATCAATTCTCGCTCCATATACATGGGACTTATGTAG
Source organism: Neoaliturus tenellus (assembly GCA_030545055.2). NCBI lineage: Eukaryota > Metazoa > Arthropoda > Insecta > Hemiptera > Cicadellidae > Neoaliturus > Neoaliturus tenellus. The sequence goes on along the minus strand of CM061533.1, from coordinate 121,480,034 downwards.
TTTTGGGTTAGCTTTTATTTCATGTAACATCTTCATGATATATTTTCTTCCAAGAGGTCCTTGTTGCAATATATCACTACTTAATTTTGTTAAATGTGGAATTGATTGTTCTGCTTTAGGTATATGTTGTTCTTGTTCTTCTTCTTTTTGAACATTTATTTATGGCTCTTCTTGTCTTGTTTCTTCTTCTTCTTTTTGAGAAACTTCACTATCACTTGTGTAAGAATCATCATCATCTTCTTTCTTTTTCAAAGTTTTTACTTCAAATTTAGAAACAGGTAGTAAAACATCTCCTTCATAGTGAGGTTTACCAATTGTTTCTGTTATCTGTTTTAAAGGTTCTGTAATAGGATTAAATGTAGTCTCTAGGAATTCCTCTCTTTCATTCAAACCCATTCTTAATGCTCGATTTTTTAGTCTAATTGAGTCACTAAGTGACTTTATTTCTTTTAATAGTTTTTATTGGTTCACCATGTTTACGCTACGAAGTCCAATCTATTACTAAACATATCATCAATCATTCAATGGATTAATACAAATTTATCCAATCCTATACGATATCTTCCATTTTTTATAGCTTCTTCTTTCATAATAACAAGAAATCCATATTTTTCAGCCCATGCTTTGCCACACATTTCTTTAAATTTATCAAATGACATGTCTGCATTCACATGATCATTATATATGTGCTTTAAATTTGTTTCATCTTGCTTAAAGATAATTAGCAAATTTGCATTATCTCTTATTAGTTGTTTTGGAATTTTACTGTAAGTTTGACCAATATAAATGCTATCAATATTGTAATGTCTCCCCATGGCAAAATAACTTCTAATAGTGTCATGATTTTCACAAGATACATCATCGAATATAAATATAGAAAATGGTTTAGCCTCGTTTGGCTCCAGTATAGTTTCACTAGTATTAAACTTGTAAAAATTAACTTCAGGCACACTTGCGAGTACTTTATCCAATAATTGGTATTTGGGTTGTTGCAAAGATTTGGAAAAAATGTAAATGTTGTTAAAACGTAATCCTTTAGGATTTGTTATTAAGTTAAAAACCACATTCGTCTTTCCACAATTTGACGGTCCAGTTATTAAACATCTTATTGTGTTTGGCAGTAGTTCACCATGTTTTCCATGATTTAACTTATCGTTGTCAACTGTTAATTCATCAATATTATTAATAAAAAATCGATCCTTTTGTTGCACAATCTCCATCTTGTGTAAAGGTTAAACACATAATGACTTCATAAATTGCTATACCAAGTCTTTTGTACTGATCCAAGAGTCTTCACTTTTATCAAATCCCAACCAACGTACTTTCACCTTATCCTTTTTTCTTTGTAAAATTTTTTCAACAAGATATACATCGCCAACTGATGATTTTAACAACTCATGTCCGTAGAATCCTCCTTCAAGTAATTCACCCTTGTTGTCCTTCAAGATGTAGGTTTCAGGTATTGTCGGTTGCACTTTATAGATTGTAAACACTTCATTAGTCCAGTTTGGCAGATACCTTTTACTAAATACTCCTTTGTACTTACTTATACGAACTTTATCATCAATTTTAAATGTTTTAGGTTGCATTTTTTCACTTTTAGGAGTTGTATTATTCCTAATACGTTCTAATACCATCTTAGCATTACCGCTATTTTACTTGGTTAGGCTTCATACCAATGGTTCGATGATACTTGTTGTTATATTCTTTTATAAGTTGCGGTAAGATATCATACCAAACATATGATCCTCGTTTGGAAAATGTTTTATACATTGCTCCTTTTAATGTTCTATTAAATCTTTCTATTATTAGAAAGCTTTAACGTCAGAATTTGTAGAATAATGATTTATTTTATACTTCTTCATTAAAGCTGCAAAGTCTTTGTTAAAATACTCTTTCCCATCATCAGTTTGTAGATGTTTGATGTTGAATTTATTTCTTTGTATAGCCGTTTCCATAGCTTTTGTAACACTTTTACCAGTCTTGTCCTTTAGCGGTAAGGCATCAGCCACTTTAGTAAAACAGTCTATAATCGCTAAAATGTATTTGAATCCTTTATTCAACTTACCATGTGGTATCATTTCAATGAGATCGGCTTGGAAAAGATCATTCATTCCTTTTATAATTGTATTTCTTCTAGGAAATTTTCTTCTTGCGGCTTATGAAGTTCATTTACAATCTTGTTCCTTAAATCTTCCATCTTCAGTTGTGTCTTCCACACCGCTTGTAAAAGTACTGATCTCTAAAATGGTTTATCCTCTTTTATATGATTAGATTATAGGTCAAGGCCATATTACGTTGGTGTAAAAAAGAGGGAACATGACATTGGGCTTGTCATGTCCCCTCTTCTTTACGGAAAGGAAAAAGGAAGAAGGTAAAGGACGAAGAATAGGTTTACTGGTCGATAGGGTATAAGGAATAATGTCCAAATGGTAGAGTTTTTATATTATTTTCCAGGATGTACCTCTTATCATCCTTACAACTCAAAGCCCATTTGGTTTGCTTTACACTGAAGAGACAATGGTTGAAGCTTCTTATGGTGTTAAATGTTGCTGTTGTCTCAACATTTTCAAATAAGCATTTCTTGTATTCTTCAAACTGTACATTCTTCTTCAGGTATGAGGTTTTTATACCTTTGGCCTTCTTCACGATTTCATGTTCTCTTTTTTCATTTTTGTACAATTTAAATGAATACAATTTAGACATTAAAGCAACAACCTCTTCCATTGGCACACTATTTGTTTCGTCTTTGAACTTTCCCAATACCTTCTTATTTCTACCGTTGTCGTAGTTGGGATGGTCTTGTGGATAATCAGAAAAGTCAAAGTCGTTATTGTAGATAAAACAGCGTAGGTCTTCATAATATCTTCAGTTCTTATCCAATAAATAAAAGCGTCCGTATCCATGTATACAATGCCGATGTTTTCTCTTCCATAAAATTTAACCATCTTGTTGTAATGGAAGTCATACATGCGGGTCTTTGAAATATCTAGAATAGACATCCCCACATATAAAGGACGATCCATTGTAATTGAAAATTTATTCATGGAAACAGCTACAAGATTTTCGTTGATTATTATGGATGATCCGAAGTTAGGTTTTTGTACCAGCTTTTGTAGTTTCACCGGATCACTAACTAATTTCACATTCTTATGCTTTCTTTTGTTTTCCAGTGTCTTGCCAAATATCGCATTATTCATCAATTTAAAAAAGTCCTTTTGAAAATTAGATGTAGCTGCAGTTCTTCTTTTTGTGTTATTGTCAATGTATGACTTTAACCAACAGGATTGAGAAAATTGTAAAGCTCTATTAATTTTTGTTATTCTCAATCCTAATTCTAGGGCTTGTTGTATTACCCAATAATGAGCAACATATCTTGATTTGTTGGTTAAAGTCATCATTAATTTAGGCCATCTACCGGTTGGTGATATTTCTGTCTTGGCCAGTAGAGGTAAATCATAATGGTGGTCATGCAAATGTTCAGGGTACTCAATATCTACATCCAAAATATAACCAGTATCTCCATGTTTTGCTATATCCATGATGTTTCCAATAGAATCAGGGTCTACCCATTTGAATTCGCCAAACGGGAGAGGATTCGACATGGCCCATCCATAAAGGTTATTTGCATCAAAATAACCTAAATATGTACTTGGTTTTGTTGCATCAAAATTGGGCAAATATTTGTTATTTGCCTTTACATGTCGTGTTACGCTTTGAGTTAGTCCCCCTCGAACACCTGATTCCAACATCAGCACCATGTCTATATCTGTAAGAAGTTGGAGTTTACATTTTGTTTCCTTTAACATTGCTTGCCAAACTAGTCCAGGTGATGTACAAGAATGCAGAGGGTCTAATCCATATGCCTTAAAACATGTATTTCTAAACTCTTCCATTATATCACAAAGTAAAGTTACATCTAGTTTTACATAAAAGTCCGAATATTCTCCAAGTGTTTTAAATCCTAATTCATTCCATACTCTACACGCATGTTCATAATCTTCATGGGATATATCTGTGTCATATAGTTTACTTTTGAATTCTTCTTTTGGTGGAAGGGATGTTTCATTAAATCTTTCTAAGCTATCTATATAATCATATGGGAAAACACCTTTGCGAAGAACTAAATTAACCTTGTCATTACTTACAATCTTCTTGGTTTCTATTAAATCTTCTGTTCTCAGGTTTTCAGAAAGCTTCATTAAACTAGATGGCATAAAACGGTAAGAGTCTAAAAACCGAAGCTTTATATTTCCAACTTTTTTAGTAAAACTTATAAACTTCTCCGTGGTTTCAGCTATGACATCAATTTCTCCATTATCTCTTCCTAATTCCGGAATGATAAAATGCGCATCATAACCACTAAGGTTATGTAATATTACAGGTATATTTGTAGGAATCTTGTAGTTGATATTACAGCTGTTACATGCAGCACCTCTATAATACCCTGTCAGATGGTCATGATCATGAACCTTGTGATTTTCCACAGTAAATTCATTTCTACATAAATAACAATAAGTCGCATTTTCATGTTGAATCTCTTCTTCTTCATCCAAAGGTATCATCGGTATAATATCACTGTACAATCTTTCAACACTTTCCGCTATTATATACAACTGATCAAGGAATATTTTAGAAGCATTAACACCACGATAGACAATAGGTTTTAAAGTTAAATTAAATCTATTTAGATGTTCTTCAGAAAGAGTAGATTTAACCATTAAACAAAAACTGTTTGGATCATGTATCTGATACTTAACACTTTTCCTTGCTACATCGCCATCATTATCTTCAATAGGCACTAGTGTAGATTCAAAATCAGCATAAACAACAATAGGAATCCGGTATTGATGGGAGGTTTTTTCAAATTTTAACTCTGCCTTACTTGGACACGGTAAGATAATTTTTGCTTCATAGTTGTTGTTACATAGTTTTTTATGCTCTTGTAACCATTCCTTTCCTCCTCTTCTTTCTTGTTGAAAATTAAAACATCGTTTACAAATTATCGTCTTATGTTCAGCTTTAAACAATTGATTATTAACAAGAGTTTCAAATTTTTTAATCCATACATAGTGGGAAACATCACCTTTTGTAAGTAGTAATAAGTCTGTATGATCTGGGAGTTCATTCTTCACCACACGCAATGGGTACACTTTATTCGAACTGTCCAAACCAAAAACATTAACAGATGTTCCAGGGTTTTGTTTTTCGAACTTTGGGATGTCCTTCAAAGCCACTGGGTAAGTCAATCCTTGGAAATTATATCTAAATCTGTGTGTTTCATATTCTTCACTGGGTCTAACTGCATTGTTAGGTGGTACAAATTTTGCTGTCATTGCATATCTAAAACATTCCATATCTTCATTTTGAACATTTATACATGATTTGGTGTCTGAAATTTTCTTTGGGAGCGGAATATAGCTGCTACCCCTTAATCCATAACCGTGTTTATGAACTCTAACATCCATACCCTCAATACTAACCAAACTCCAACCAGATCCTCTTCCTTCATGTTCTTGAATTTTTGTTAATATTTCTTCCAAACAATCTTCAACTATTGAATTAATATCTGAACTTGCCATAATGGTCTGGTTTTTTGTCATGAATCCTCTTGGCGACATTTCTCCTTCTACATTAGTAAACATAGCATTTAATAATATGCCAAATTTAATAAAGTTTAGTCTTCTTAATTCTTCTGTGAGTGTTTTACTTACAATTGTTCTTACTTCTTTAAAAAACTGATCCAATTCCAAATTTTCATTTTGAATTTTGTGGTGCATTACTACTCTACCTTCTAAAGCAAATACTTTTAAACTCGGTATTTCATTAGATGGTCCTGCTAATGGTTCTTCTTCTTGTTGCTCTTCTTCTTTTGGTTCTTCTTCTTCATATAGTTTTAAATCTTCATATTCTGTTTCTGTTACATCTTCATTATTATTATGGAATAATTCTTTATGTATTTCTAGTAGAATATTATCATGAAAAGTTTCTGAGCAAATTTCACATTGATGCATCTTGTGTTCTTCTTGTTGTTCTTCTCCATATAGTTTTAAATCTTCATATGCGGTTTCTGTTACATCTTCATTATTATTATGGAATAACTCTTTGTGTATTTCTAGTAGAATATTATCATGAAAAGTTTCTAAGCAAATTTTACATTGATGCATCGTGTTGATGTTTACTCTTTGAAATTTAGCACGGAAATGAAATGCTTCTCTCTTCTATTCCCTTTATATAATGCTTCCCCCACCACATTTGTAAGGTTTTTTTTGTTAGTGAAATGTTAGAATTAGTAGTTTAACACTAAAGCTGAAAAGTAATGATTAAAGCCTATATTTTCTTCCAATTGCAAATACTCCACATATGCCTCCGCCCACAGCCATAACAGATCTATGTTTCTCCAATATACACCAAAGGTGTGTCTATCATCTACCAAAATTGGAGATCCTATGTTTACTAATCTTCCATTTTCTATCCATGTCACAACTTCAATTAAAAACCTTCCTATAATATCCATTGGTGAATTCGGATCCACAAATATTCTTGTTACAACATTTTCACTTAACAAAGGCACTTCAATTTCTTCAATTTCTTCATCGTTTTCTTCATCCACCTCCAATACTTCTTCAACTTTTGTACATTTGTTATAAAATATTGAAGCATCTTGGGGAGACATGTTCACTCTAGCTATTATAGGTGAAGAATGTTCTCAACACAAACCACACCACTCTTATATCGACATGTCATTGAGTGGGGGGGGGGGGGGGTGTTCTTTTTATGGTACAATTTTAGTAAAAGAAAATAATACAATTCTGTCTTTACCACAATATTGCTCTTAATTAGAGCTTTTCATTGATGTATGACTTGCCCTATTCCGGCAAACCATTCTTGAGTTATTAGTCATTTTCTAATCCGGATTATTGTCGGGGGGGGGGCTCGTCAAGTTCAAGTTCAAGGTCAAGGTCACCAAGGCCAAGTTCACTGTCGGGGGGGGGGGCTCGTCAAGTCCAAGTTCAAGGTCAAGATCACCAAGGCCAAGTTCACTGTCGGGGGGGGGGGCTCGTCAAGTTCAAGTTCAAGGTCAAGGTCACCAAGGCCAAGTTCACTGTCGGGGGGGGGGGGGGGCTCGTCAAGTCCAAGTTCAAGGTCAAGATCACCAAGGTCAAGTTCACTGTCGGGGGGGGGGGTTGCCAATTTTTTTTGGGGGGGGTCATTAACTTAATTGAGGTCAAGGTCACCAAAAAATGATAATTTACCAAAGTGATGGGGACGGCCGTAGCCATCCCCACCACTCTGTTTGCCTAACACTTCCCCAAATCCCAACCCGCCATAGTTACGTCTTACAAGGGATCCCAATTTTTGGCCCGCACGCAATTATGACCAATTTTTGACCTGACCATTCCAATTTTACAATGGGGACTCCGGAACAGCTAATGCAAGACGCAACTCTAACCTCCCACCCTTAATCTAGACCCACCCAAATATGATTATTTCCTAACAAAAATTAAACATTTTAAAGCAATAAAAAATATGCGCTACCTACGGCACAATGCGCATGTCCCACCCATATTTAATGAAGTTCAACAGAACTTCAATAATTTAAAGTTAATTTTAATCTACCCACCTAACAGCTAGCTGTGAAAGGTTATTAGTACATACACACATATACAATAATTGTACCAACACTCAACATTAAAAACGCATAAAACACATTTTCCAAACATCAACAATACCATAACACACCTTAATGCTAACATCGCAATGCGCAGATTAAAACTAACACAACTTAAAACTAAAAGTAACATTTTGCACTCACACACACACACACACACAACAAGTATTAATATTAAAACCCTAACAGCAAGAGTAACTCAAATATATATCGGCCGCTTATACATTTGAGTTCCCGTCTGAGTTCGGAACAACCATCGCGTCCGACGAATTGTTCCGAACTAACTCAGCGATAGTCGCCAAAAAGGTTCTCGGCTCACAAAGTGGTGGGGAGCCATAGGGGTTTAAGGGGGATAGAACGTCCAACGTCAGTGGAAATTTCCAATGATCTATTCGTCACATGTAGGTCGCCGCTAATGCAGGTGGAGCGTTGTACCTTGCAATTAACGTTAGGCAACACCTGGTTTAATCCGCCGTTGAGCTTCACTGCGGTTTTCCCCATCGCGTAACACCATAATTGTTGCCTGTTATTATCTGAGTAATGGCAGAAAATTATCTGTCCTCTTTTGCCGCTTAACTATAGTTATTAGCTATTGCCAACATCAAACCTAAATTGGTGTTACACAAGCATAACCGCTATCAACTTAATTTATCTTGATAAGTGAAAGTCACTCGGGGGGGGGGGGGGGGTCAGCACTTTTACTCGGGGGGGGGGGGGGTTTCAAGTTCAACATAATTACCATCTACTCTATAAAAGCCGCAACGCGGTCGCGCGTCCGCCATTCACTCCCCAGGTACCACACCTGCTACAACTAATCTGTAAGTCTCTACCACCTAGTAATGTTACATATGCTTTGTTTTAACTTACACCTGTTAAGCTTGCTATTTTTTATGTAATTTATTTTTTCAACTATTTCTTAACATTTAAAAATACACTTTTATTTTATATATAATATATCAAACAATCGCGCGTTACTATTTTTATTTTAGTTTATACTTATTATACAAGTTTTATGGAATTTATTTTTTCAACTATTTCTTAACATTTAAAAATACACTTTTATTTTATATATAATATATCAAATAATCTCGCGTTACTATTTTTATTTTAGTTTATACTTATTATACAAGTTAACCCCTACAGAATAATTATCTAACTTCTGCTGCTAGACTAAACTACTTGGACTATAAACAGTTAACACCCATATATTAATATATAATTATTACACTGCAAGTTTTACCTGTACAAATGCTAGATATAACTGCGATTAATCGTCTACGACACAGTTCTTAAACCCTTATAAAATAATTAACTAACTTCTACCACTAGCAGTAATTTTTAAAATTTTACAAAAATTTATTAACTATTTCTTTTCCCCTGCTAGATCCTTTCGCGACGCCGCCGCCCCGACAAAGAGTTGAAATCTCTGAAGTTCTTCCCTTTTATCTTATTCTCATAGGGGAGGGGGTTAGGGGGGTTCACACAACCCTATATAAGCGGCATCGGTACCTCGCGCGTGCGCCATTATAATGGCGATAGGGCGACAGTAAACATCTATCCATAAGTCTCTAACACTATCAAACATTTTTTTAACTTACTCTAACACATGTTTGCGCTTATTATGTTAATTAGTCTCTATATATTCAGACACACTCGCGGGCAACGGTCATATACTCGCTGAATTTTGGAGAGTACACATCTCCCCTTTAAATATTATTATGGCTTCGCACACTTTACATTTAAAACTTTTACGCACAAAACACATTTTACAGAAACAATCTAACTCCACAATTTCAAAACCGCGTACTACATTGGGTAAGCTTAAGAAATACTTCAGTTTTCACCCGTTGTACTTTACAAGACCTAACCTTTGCAATACTTGTTCTACTGATCCTATTTTACACGCTGTCTTAACTAAAATGCTGAAATATCACAATTTCAATCTTGTTACACCTATTGACAATCCTATCCAATTATTCTTCTTCACTATATTACCAGGTTTATATCATCATTCTTCCTCAGACACATGTCTCATTCTGCTCTATCAACTCACACTGTAAGCACCTAGGACCTCTCCTTTTTTTGCAACTGTGGACACGCAGCAGGATTCACCCATACAATCTTCTTATATAACTTCCACTGCTAATAATACTGCACTTCCAACAAATGATTCTTCCATACTTACAACAACCACTTACTCCCACCCCATACAGAGTAATAAAATAACTAACTACTAATGCTACAAATAATGACAAAGCAATTCTCCAATCACTAATAAGTTTTTATTAAATAAATACATTTTAAAAAACCCCCTCTGGATGACCTTGACCCACTTCCAAAACCCACCCATCACTGTCAAAAAAACCCCAGCCGCTACTACCCCTACAACAGTTACAACCGCCTGACCTTGACCTGAGCCAGGACCGGCCAAACCCCACTACTTAAATACTTACTTTATCTACTTAAAAATTACATCAATGTACTTTATACACATAAACTTATCTTCATGAATCAAAATTACAACTTATATCGATATAATCGAATAAAAGGTCCTTGTTACATAAAATAATTCGGATATGTGTTTAAATCTCACGTGGTCATTACAAGACTCAGGTTCCCGTTAATCTATTTAAGGCGGGGTACTTTCAAGGTCTATTATTCAACGTAAATACGCTTCTGAGCATAGTAAGTTTTGGTGTACGAGTCGGGCCAGAAATAAAACCCCGCTGTTTGGCGGCGGTCCAGGGCGCGACCGGGTGAAATATCTCGCCCTGGAGAAATTATTTGACTACTGTAGGGTAGCGAATTTGTAGTTACTACGATGTGAAATTATGTCAATGATAAGAGCTAATTTCTGTAAATAAAATGCTATTAAGCAAGGACGTAGTAGAGGACGTTGTAGACTGATGCTGGTAAAGTAATGCGTCAGCTAGCTAAACTTCTTATCTGTCCATCTTTATCATATTTATTTCATAAATGATTATAATTTGTTTTTATTTTATAAATCTCAATAAATATATCGATAAATCTTAATAAATTTGTCGATAAATTTACTTTAACATGTAAAATATATTCAATTACGCAAAAACATGAAATTTGTGTTTTGCTCTTTGACTTATGATATATTGCTCAGATTTGTGTGTCCAAATGTATACTTCAAAAGAAATCTATCATTGAATAGAATATTTTGGTTCTTCCATGTGACTAGTTTCATTTAATAACTTGTTAGTTACGCCATGGATTCTCTTCCCCTTTTTTGCCTCAGAACTTGATTCATCTTGGATAACTTGGCTCGTTTGATGGAACGTAAGGAAGATTGGATATTCTTTAGTGTGCCTTAAGACTGGTGCGTCTAGAGAAGGAGATAACTTTGTTGATGGGGTCCAATCTGCTTGATTTAGTGATGTTGTTTTTAAATAAATCTAAGAAATAGTCTTTAAATAACTCCAACAAGTTATTGTTCAAGTTTTTGGTGGGTTTTATGTGAAAGTGGTTCATTTCTAATGACTTGGATTTTTTTATGTAATACACACAGGCCCGAGAGGATATATCCACTTTTTTCACTTGACCCCTTTCTTTTCAAGTGACCCCTTCATAAAAATAACTTTCCATTTCCAAATCATCTATTTCAAGCACTAGGGTTTTAGCACATGAGCTAAAACCCTAAAATATGTAATATTATCAACGTAATGTGGTAAAATTGTCGTAGAGTCTTTTATTACATGTATAAAAGTCTAAAATATAAAGAAATTCATGAGTTCTCTTGCTGGTTGATACACTTATTTTTTATAACTATATAAAGCTTAAAAAGGAAGCATAATTGGTTTTAAATTTACATCCAATATCAAATGTGAGATTTACTGCTTTGAAACCACCAACATTCTGAAGGAATTAATGCTTTAATTATTATGGTATCTTTTCGTTTCTCAAGATTCCACCTCTTGAAGCTATTAATGTGGTGGACATATACCCAAGTTTACAGCCGGGACAGTCCTCTACAAGCAAAGGACCATTATTGAGCAGCCAAGGTCAAGAACAACACAAACGTCGATGTTGCTGGCGAGGATGCTGCGGAGTTATGTTTATTATTTCTAATTTACATTCCGTTTGTGGACGCCGGCTCGGCCGGGGGAGGAAGGTAGGGTGGGCATGCGCGGGCCGGTCGGGGAGGGCAGAGAGAGTCAGTAGAGCGGTGGCGCCCGCGGCAGGAGCACTGACTCCCCGGGTAGCCGACAGAGTGCGTTAGTGAGGGTGGATCACTTACACTGGGATACTACAGACCTCTAGGCCGACGGTAAGGGCCCACTCCTTGTATTCCAACCTTATGCTAATTAATACATAATAAGTTAATCTAAATCGTTAACTACTGTACGGCTTAAATTTTAATAATAACCGATTAAATTTATTTTATATATTGTGATAACTTATTTACTCAAGAAGACACAAATACATGACATTATAGGTAAGGTATTACTTAAAAATCACTTTAAATTTTAATACAATACATTAAAACTAAAAAAAAATTAGTTATGAACTTGTATGGGGAAAGCAAAATCGTCAGACGAAACATATTTAAAATGTTAAAAAAAATAATTTTACGGGTTTTTAGCTATACAGGTGAAACAAATTAATGGTTGGCATACATTAATAGTACACTGACTATTTATTACAGTACTATACATAATAATTTTTTTCGAGGGGGGGGGATGATTACTGATTTCCTTGATTTTTAGTTTCATTAAAACAAAGATACTTTGTGTTCTGTTATTTGGATTCATTTAATAAGTGATGATATTTGTCAGTTTTAACACTAGAAATGTTTTATATATCTTATATTCAAACCTCGGATATTCTATATAGAAAATAAAACTGAATTTTAAGGGCATAGAAACTACCTATACCTAAACCTAAGTTTTTTATCCAAAGCAAATTATTTAAAATATTTTTAGCCAGAACTTCCCCTTGTTGAAACCAATTTCACAAACATACTTTTAATCTTATGTAATAAGCTAAAAATCTTTAGATCATCAATTAAAAGGCTTAAAATTCTCACCCAAACTCTTTTTAGTTATTTTTTATAGTCAATTCGCTATTATCAAACCAAATTAAACACTCATTGTAACCTCAAAGAGACTCGATATAAAACTGTCATTTTATCTACCTTTTTATGTGGCATTTACTTGTACTCTCTTAGGATAAGATGATTACCGGATGCAATTCTTATAACTCACTAAATATATTTTTTTATTTACTAAAGAGTTCGTTTGTAAGAGCCTCATGATTGAAGAATTACTACAGATCTCGACTACAAATGTATTTGAAATTACTGTATGCTAATAATTAATGACTATAAATCCCCCCTGATCAAAATTCGACCAAAATCGTGTTGATCTGGACGCAATTGAATTGAAAGATCTGTTCTTCCTGATTTTAGAGCATTTCTTATTACAATAGCTGTCTGATGATTCAATTAATAGACCTTCTTCCATAAGACTAACTTTGGAACCTTGAAAGCCTTTAGAGTGTAGCCTTCTGGTTCATGTGAATTATAATGGGGTTTTGCTAATTTACATGAGCACCTTTATGTATTCACGGATTTCTCCTACGATGCACACATACGCTAAGAAAAGAGTAGGAAAAATCATGCTTGCCTATTTTCAACAAGATGCTACCTAACAACAGACAGGTCATGGTTACATAGTAACAATAACTTTGTTTGGGCCATCCCTCATCAAAACTTACAGTAAATGCCACGCATTAAAGTACACAAACAAAAAAGTTAAAAATATATTTTGTTATTATTTACCAATACTAACAAAAATACCATAGATAAGATTACTTTGTTTAGCTATACTAAAAACTATAATGATCATTATATGTTGTAAAAGATGAGTTAGTTACGAAAAGGTTGAAAATGAGAACAAAATAATAATGAAGTTAGATTTATTTTAATAAAAAAATTGAAAGAAAAATAATAGCGCGTTTTGTTATTGACGGTGTGACACTTATCTTACATACAAAAGGAAAGACGAAGTCCATTAGTCGTGTGCATTATATTGGAGGGGCTTACAAAACGCTTGGTGCTAATGTTTATGTTTTCCATAATGAATAAGGCACTCAACTGGCGTCACACCGACTCAATGAAAATAATTTTACAAGTGTATATGGTAGTTTTATAAAACCGCAAGAATCTGTAATGCTTCATGACTGTTTTCTTAGCATTTAATTTCAAATAAACTGTCGGATCAATGTAAAAATAACACATGTTTAAGCGGATCCATAATTATGTTCATTACAAAAAATGTAAAACAATTACCAAACTTGTAAAGCCGATAAATTTTTTTTTGTTTACATACATGTAATTATCTTTAAAATAATAAACATCACTGTGGAAGTTCACATAAAATACTATGAAGGATTAGGGTGACGAAGGTTCGCCCAGCCACGATTCACAGCGTGTGTGTCGTTTCTATAGCGGCGATGGGAGTACGTTGTCAGAGGCGGAACAATTACTTCCCCATCCCCCTGCAGGAAAAGTGAAGTCTCTTGTGAAGCAGCGAGTTGCACTGCCAGTTATATCTACTCTAACTACTATAATGCTATAGGTAACTGTTTGAAGACATATATATAAAATAAAAGTATTACAAGAAAAATTAAATTTTTATCGAAATATTATCATTATTTTGGGAATTTATTTTGAAAACTGTTAAGAATTTATGTGTTTCTGCCTAAGAAACACTTAAATACGTAAAGCAATGACATAATAAGGCACACGTAAAGTGTGCTTATAATTTTTACTGTTTACTTCTTACACGTCTGTAGGAACGTGATTTTCAACATAAAATTATTTTCTTTTTTATTCTTCTTACCTAGGCTTTCGTTTAAATCAAGGTAAAGAACATAGGCCCTATATATCATTTGTTTGAAATAAAGTATAGGCCATATTAATCTTTCTTGAAAAGAATGTTTCAATAATTTGTGTCATTTGCCAGAGTTTTAAAGAAATTGAATAAGTAGACATTAATATTAAAGTAATGTAGTGCGTCGTACCTGACCAATATTTTGTTATTAAGTAGTGTTAAATAACTGTTCATTTATATGCAATCATTAATACTCGTACTTACCAATACATTACAAGCATGAGAATATAAAAGAGACTGAAAAAATCATAAATATACATTTATGAGACATACTAACACATAAACTAAAAAAATACATTACAATAAAATATAGAAAAATTTTATTTTTTGTCTTAAATAGCTATGTTTAGCAAAAAGTCTACCTGAAATTTGTTATGAATTGAAATAAACACCAATACAAAAGGGTTTCAACTTATAGCTCTAAATACTAGTCGATTGCTTTAAATAATAAGTCCAAATTTTATAGTTGTTCATTATAATTAAAAGTGTTCTTTGACTAAATAAACGCTCAAAAAGTATAAATAAACTAATATTAATTATTACAAGAGAAGACTAAATTAGTTTCAAATTTATACAAAGCAGTGAACTCTAATGTTCTTTTATTAAATACTAAGTAAGTACAACTTTTATAAAATGATTACTCCATTTTTAATGTTATTGGACTGAAATTTAAAATATTAATATTTCATAATAAATTATTTCAATTCAGTTCTTAAATTTTATAATAAGTCTAATTTTGAATTAATAAGTTTATTTTTATGTTAACAAACTAGTCTCATGAATATTGAAATTTAGCGTTGATATTACAAAATGAAATATAATATGAAATTGTTAACTTCAATTCAAGTTAAAACCATTTTTTATATTGCATGATAGCATACTGAATGTATTCGGTCTAATCTTGAATATCTTTTTACTGAAATTGATGTCAAAAAGAATTATAGGTAATACAGGGAGGAAATGTTAAATCACTGCAGCACAATGCTCTCTGTGAACGATGCAGAGGTAGCCCAGGCATCCGGGACCTAACATGCATTACATTGCCTCAATATCGGCGTGCTAAGTACTAACAGCCTCTCCTGTGTGTTGTAAATAGTACAAAAGGTAAATCACAACACGACAATGTTTTCTGTGAACGACACAAAGGAAGCAAAGGCATCCGGGACCTAACATGCATTACATTGGCTCAATATCGGCGTGCTAAGTACTAACAGTCTCTCATGTGTGTTGTAAATAGTACAAAAGGTAAATCACAACACGGCAATGCTTTCTGTGAACGACACAGAGGTAGCCCAGGCATCCAGGACCTAACACGCATTACGTTGGCTCAATATCGGCGTGCTAAGTCTAAACAGTCTCTTCTGTGTGTTGTAAACAGTACAAAAGGTAAATCACAACACCACAATGCTTTCTGTGAACGACACAGAGGTAGCCCAGGCATCCGGGACCTAACATGCATTACGTTGGCTCAATATCGGCGTGCTAAGTACTAAACAGTCTCTCCTGTGAGTTGTAAATAGTACAAAAGGTAAATCACAACACCACAATGCTTTCTGTGAACGACACAGAGGTAGCCCAGGCATCCGGGACCTAACATGCATTACATTGGCTAAATATTGGCGTGCTAAGTACTAAACAGTCCCTCCTGTGAGTTGTAAATAGTACAAAAGGTAAATCACAACACGATAATGCTTTCTGTGAACGATGCAGAGGTAGCCCAGGCATCCGGGACCTAACATGCATTACATTGGCTCAATATGGGCGTGCTAAGTACTAAACAGTCCCTCATGTGTGTTGGAAATAGTACAAAAGGTAAATCACAACACCACAATGCTTTCTCTGATACAATGCATTGTAGACAGGGGGTAACTGCACGCCCTAACTTTCATTGAGTTAGATTAAAAGCAGCTTGCTATATATTATCTTCAATAAGAAATAAAATAGGTAGGTCACAACAGCAAAAAGCTCTTTGAGTATAATGAAGTAGAACATATTGCGAACATTAAAGACCTAACATGTATAAAATTAGCCCAATATCAGCTGGATATTTACTATATAGTATCTTTAATATGAAGTGCAATTTGTAAAACATGACAGCACAACGTTTCCTGTGAATTATGCAGAGGTAGCACAGACATCCCGTACATACAACCGTCACATTAGTTTAAAAGCAAATCGCTAAATGATTAACAATAACTTCAGCACGAAGTAAAATAGTTATATCACTATTGCTAAATGTTTTCTGTGAATGAGAGGTGGCCCAGACATACGTGCACTATCAGGCATTGTGAAGCAAGCATGAATATTACAATAGGTAAATCATGTCAGCACAAGTTTTGTTAGACGATGAAGTGGTAGCCCAGGCACCTGGCATCGAACATGCGTTACATTATAATAGGTTGAATATCTCCTGCCTGAAATGTGTCTTTCAACAATCCCATATAATACAATGGTTGATAATCTAGGTCTGTGTTCAAAACATTATTGCGTAAAATGGTGATTATTGTGTTTAGCACTGCTCGGTACTGATTGATGTGTACAGATCGCCAAATGGTTGTAATGATACCTTTTTTCAAACTCGACTATCTTTTAACATAAATACTTAAGTATATAAATAATTTCATTTTAAGAGCTGGCATTAACATAAATGTGTTGGATAAGAAAGAACCCCTTACTCTGAAACTAATTGAATAAACTTGCAATGGTTTACAACATCCTAACAATAGTTACTGCAACCGGACTCTGCCATTGATAATGGTATGAATATTATACGAACACCTCCATTGCGTTGTTTAAATTAGTGATCTCAGATAATTTGTCTGCCGAGTGGGAAGTATGTGGTATCAATTTACTACTCTAACTGAGAAACTCTTCAGAGACTTAAGACAATTAAAAATTGCTATATTCAAACATAATCTTCAGAAAAAATAACGGACTTGTACGAATTTAGTTGGATAAAGAAAAGAGAGTCTGTAGCGGAAAAGTATAAACCCTTTAGTGACTGCTTGTTATACAATATCTACATTGCCCGCCCATTGAATACTCACAACACAACCAAAAGTTAAGAATAGCAAATTGATTATAATTGGGAAACGAATGTCTAGAGAAACCAGTAGAGTCACCTTACACCAGGTCATCACCTCTAACCATTGCTCACTGACATTTTGTTCAGACAATCTCCAAGACCATCCCCAAACTTCCGCTTCAGAGCGTCACTCATCTCATCCTGAGAGGTACATGAATCCAGATCCATGATCTTGTCAGGAAGATGGGAGTGACACTCCTTATTCTTTTGCCTTTACTGCCTGGGTAAATTCTTTGTTTTTATGGCCGGAGCCTAACTCCATTAGCACTTCACCACCCTGGGTCTTCCAGAGTCGGCGGACCTCCACGCCTGAATTCTTAGGTTTTATGTCAATCTTCAATTTACCCACGATGTTGGCGTAGGATCTTTCTTGCCCTGGTTTATTGACGAGTTTCTCATCTTTGTACCAGCAATCCTGTATTCAGGTATCTTTGTAGCGGCCTTCAATATTATTTAACACCTTTGTCTTTGGGGGCGCCACATTTGGGTGTGATCAATGATTTTTGAGCAAAGAGCTCCTCGTTCTTGTACTTTCGCCTGAGGGACTTCACTTTAATGGAGCCATCCTCCAGGATTGTAAAAGCTTGAACGAAATGTTTTTGGTTATTCCAAGCAGTGTTTGAAAGCTTCAGTGGAAGTAAATTCTTCTTTTTGTATTTCGTTTTTTCTTTCTTTTAGGTTGTAGAAGTCATTTTAGAATTCTCAACCAATTTAAATTCGTCTTGGGAACCAATCGACGCCGTTAGTTGAACTTTATTCTGTCGGGTTTGTAAGAGTTTATGTTACTCGGCCCACCAGCCAACGTTCTTCTTTGAGAGTAGCAATATGGGTAGCGCGAACCGTTTTATGACGCTCAAGGCTTCCTCAACTTGAGCGAATCCAGTTTGGACATTACTGCTAATGTTACATTGATTGTATAAATATCTGTACAAATTAGATGTAATTATAACATTCTCTTTATTTGGAATCTGAGTAAAAACTGAAAACAATGACAAACTAAATTAATTAATTTAACTGACAGAATATAAATCAGCTGATCAGCTGTCTATTGGGCGACAGTTTACTCTCATTAAATCAGACCACTAAACCACTAAACTATAAACCACTAGTTGCTATCTTCAATCATTATAAGAGCCTTCCATCAATGTCTGCAACTCGAATTTTCAATTATTCACATTTCTTATCAGGGTTCGATTACAACATTGAGTTCAAACGCACCAGTGAACATGGCAATGTAGACTTCCGTTCTAGGTTTCCTGTGTTTCTATCTAAAGAAGGCAACCTACACTACAAGATAAAGCTTGATAATGGACTGATATACAGAAGACATATGGATCAAATGTTGCGGTCAAGACTTTAAGGGGGGAAAACTTTTATGTGGTTTGATTTTTCTTGCAACATCTTTGTTCTGATATCAGTACCCTTTAGGCCTCTAATAATCTGCATGCGCAGTAATGTATTTGTAATTGATTTATTGCAATGTTCACAGGTAAAATCACAGTCTGAAGTTAACTTTTGTAATTCAACAGAATATATCTTGATGGTTTCCTGACCTTCCTGCATTCTCGACAAAAATCGGTGCTGTAAAGCCCAAGTACTGGGTTGGGGGTCGACATATTCTGTCAATAGATTTACTAGTTCCTTAAAGGTTTGGTCAAGAGGGCTTTCAGGAGCACAAAGATCGCACAGTTTCTGATGTAACTGAGGTGTAAGCGCATGAAGCAAAGTGTAGATATGGTCATCTGGCTGCATCGATCGCCCATGTAAATGGAGAAATACTTCAAGGCGTCTGATAATGTTTTTAAACGATTCCTCGTCCTGAAATGGTATAAAATAAATTGAGGCAGTTAACGGTCGAGAATGTTTAGAAGCTGTTTGTGTCAAAATGGTCAATTGAGAATTTGCTGTGTCCTGACCCAGTTGTCCTAATCTCTCCTGTAATTGGTCCACCAGATTGTAGTACTTGTTTTCCATCTCTATTCTGTATTCTATTTCGTCCTCCAAGTTTTCTTCTTCTGTTTCCATTTCTATTATCTGTTGAGCTGCATTAGACCTTTCCCAATATTGTTCCAACATCTTGATTCTTGATCTAAGTACATCCATAGAAAGGTCCTGAATATTCACTAACTAACTCAGAGATATTTTCAACACGGTCAAAATTACTCAAAATGGAAAGAAACAAAAACAAATAAATAGTGTAATAAAAAATAATAAAAATTACAACAAAAGTTTTGGCTCGTCGCCACTTTACTAAGATCTGTACAAATTAGATGTAATTATAACATGCTCTTTATTTGGAATCTGAGTATAAACTGAAAACAATAACAAACTAAAACAATTAATTTAACCGACGGAATATAAATCAGCAGATCAGCTGATTTAGAAATAAACCACACAACAGATTGTCTAATGATTCACGGATCTACCTGATCCCAATTTCGATAGCTGTGATCTGCTCCTGTTCAGAAACATTACTACGTAATGTCTCCTAATTACGTCTAACATCTTATCAGACAAATCTAAATGAAGAGAAGCGTACCTTTCCCACAGGCATCTAAGTGTGCGTATGACAATAATCTCCTTCATTCTTCTAGGCTTTTCAACGTTTTCGGTTATGTCCTCTAATGACGGATTAGGAAATCAGGGCTACATCCATTATAGCGGAACTTTTCAATGATTTGTAAAATGGGGTCAGATGTGTATTCTTGTTTATCCCCTAGTTTTTTTACAGTCCTCAGACTATTTTGTTTCCTAAGATACTGGAGAATAGACATCTTCTCGAGCCCTCTATGTGTTTCTAAAGGCGGAGCCCTCTTGTTCTTTGACCTTAGGGGAAAGGGTGAATGATCTTTCTCCTTCCTACAGCGATGACTCGTATTTCATTCGCCTTAATCATCGCCTGCTTTTTTTCAATAATTGTTTCAATCTTAGTTGAAGGTTTTATATGAGTGTTTGTTAATGATTCGTTTGACATTTTAAATATTTTAATTCGAAAACCCTGTTTGAAAATACTGTTTTACCATTAATTTAATACAATGATGTTTGTTCTGTTTTTACATTACATTTTCGTGTTAGATGAATTTTAATAGTTTCTGTTAACGACTTACATATTAATGCTTTCCTTTCACAGTACATGAGTATTTTATGTTTTTTTTTTTTTTTTTTTTTTTTTTTTTTTTTTTTTTTTTTTTTAAGGCAATATATGCTGTATGTTATTTGTAAGCAACCTTACAATAATAATGACGCTTGCTATTTACCGTTTGTTCCTGGCAAAAAATTTTATTACTTGCATAATTAAGCAGGTTAAATACCTTTTGTCCGAAATGGTAATTGCAGTAACCCTAGAGATAACGTGGGTTAAAGAAACGGGTTCATTGGTCTAGGTTCATTGGTAACAATTTGATGAGTTATAAAGAAGATTACTGTCGATAATACGGTAAATACCACTCATTTAAACCCTTTATAATAATTGTATTCGAGGTCAGGAAAATTGTAAGTCAAGTTGTCATTTTACATATAAGTAAACTAATCCAGGCTATGTAATAAACAACCTCTCTTATTTAAAATACCATAGGTATGTAAACGAAAGCACAATGCTCAGTGTGTGACGATGAAGAGCTGACCCAGGCACTCAAAACATAAAACGAACTAAATATTTTTATATCAGAGTCATCCATCTCTGTTATATTTTTTTTATTTTATATTTACTTATTGGTAGTTTTCATCACTAGGAGCAAAAATATCTCTTTTTGGTGGGCTTTCAAAAACGATTAAGAACAAAAAAGACTCGTTTGCTCCAAATGATAAACAACGCTTTTTTAATAATATTGCGGAATTAAACTTTTATTAGCTGGAAATTTCAAATACGAAATTGTGTTATTGGGGTTATATGTACAAAGTAAGTAATATACCGTGTTTAAATTTCTGTTATTTACAAAAAATGCCTTTATAACGTTTGAAATTCATGATTCTTCATTTCAAAATTAAAGGAATACTTATATCATTTGCAAACAGCTGACTGTTTAGTCCAAGGATTTACAAAATATCACAGCTGATTTTGCATAATGATTATAAAAGTTTTCATCACTAGGAGCAAATGTGGGCCTTTTTGGTGCGCAATCGAATTTTTGAAACGATTAAGCACCAAAAAGACACTTATGCTCCAAGCTTTGAACAACGGTTTTATCATAATGTAGGGTTAGACTTTTCATAGTTGAACTATAAAGTTGTAGTTTCGAGGTTATATTTACAAAATGAGTAAAATGCAGTGTTTACATTTCTGTTATCTACAAACAATCTATCTATACATATAATACGTGATGCCCTTTTTTTAACACTACTCCTCCCTTATTTCTGGACCAATTTTAAAGTTTGAGGTGTCAAAAGAATGGTCTCAGTTCGTAGTTTTGCAATAAGGTTTTAGATTTTTGATACTTTAATTCTGAAGCTCACGATAAGCCCTCAAAGTTCATTTTTTGTCCATAAGATTAACACTGGGAACTACTTATATTGAATTGCTAAATAAAACAGCTGTTGATAGTTAAACAAACAAACACCTATGTTAAAAGCTGAATAAAAGCTGCTAAAAGCAAATTGAACTTGAAATATCAACACATCATACTTTAATACGAGGAGTGTCTAATCTGAGGTCTTAACCTTTTCTCAAAATGTAGCAGGTAGATTTTGCTTGAAAGTTTTATTTACGCGTATATGGGCACAAAAATAAGTTTTGTAACTTAACCCTGGAAAATTTCATTTTTGTTTACGAAAAAAATTTTGGAAATTGAAATTTTTGAAATATGTCTTATTGGTTGTCCGACTGGTATTGAAACAATAATGAAAGGTAACAAATATTAGAATAGAACCCTAAATTTGTGTGCATGGGTTTTCAAACTGCTATAAACTATAAGGAAAAGGGATAGTTGGTTGTAAGTGTAATAACCTTTTTATTTACTATTACAGCATAAACATGTTTTATGCAGAACACTACACATATTTAAAAACCCTGTGTAAAAGACAACATTTAACAGTTTTTTTACCTCCAATATAGAAACAAGCTTATTACAAAAATGGTTTTTATAAAGAGAAATTTTAACCAAAATAAAAATGCCACTAAAAACAAAATGGACCACAAAAACAAATATGTAGATTCTCTTAATTGTTGTGGTTTCTTTTATTAAACTTTTTAATGTCATGGAAAGTTAAGTTAAAGAGGATTTATTCATAAATATTAATGTGGACTCATTCAATATGTCATTAACTACCTCATACAGTAGTACTACAAAAACAGACGCTGTGAGTGCTGCATAACTCATACAGGTCCGGGGAGTAATGAAATGTTGATTTTTATTCAGTTGTCATTTACCTTTTATGTTTTATGAATTATGTGAATCCAAAATCTGTGAATTTATTCTAAATTTTATAGGAGGGTTTAAATAAAGGCCCTAAGACTTATCGGCAAAAGAACAACTATGTAATCTTAGCTAATTTAGACCTAAAAGAACGAGCACCACATCTCAACACTATCACATTGGGAAGTTGGAGAATTGGTAATGAACATTGATCGATGAAACACCAATAATGTTCTATCTGATTTTCACTATAATGAAATATTTTTTCAAAGTATTTCATGGAGCAAAGTTTGATCACCAGGTACCCTAAAAAATGCAGAGCATTGCGCTGCACAGGCCAACTAGTGTTCTTTATAACGTTTGAATTTCAAAAATTCTGAATCTCAAAATAAATAGATAAATAATTATATACTTGTCAAACAGCTGACTTTTCAATCCTCGGATTTAAAAAATATTCCAGCTGATTATTCAGTCCTAGGACAAAAAGATACGTTTTTAGTACTATTGAGAGATAAAAAAAAACAGCCTGATATTGCGCAGAACGGTAAATAATATACTTTATTGTACTTGGGTGCGATAAAAACTATGAAAATAATATGATAAAGTCCTTTAGAATTTAAGCCATTACTAAAATGAAAACACGAATAACATTTGACTGAAACAAATATATTTTGCATGATAAAAAGTAGTTTGTGCACCTATCAATTAAAACATGACTGACTAGTCAATATAAATTATACGAATAGAGGATGGAAATCAAGTGTTTTTGTAGGATGTAGTAAACAATTTTAGAGGTACAGAATGTTTACCGAGATGCTCTTGATAGAGCACCCTTCTACACATTGGTCTCTCGATCTTAACTCTTAAATATTATCGTTTTATATGATATTTGTTTACAATATACTGCGTTTGTTATATGATATATTTCTTTAAGTTTGGTTGACAAAAATACTAACAAGACTTGGAAGTTAGCAAGAGAGGAATGCTTAACATACTTTCTCCCAGTAATAAGAACGTAGCTATGCAGCTTTAATCAGTTAATAATGTAACAATTTGACATGAAGTTGGTTTAAAAGAGTTTGGTTCGAGTATGTATAACATAATAGCATTTCCTACTCCATTATAGCATTGCATGCCATAATGGAGTAGGACATACACTTGGGGTAGAGATTGTGGCATTGCCTTCTTATCATAATAGATCTTTAATTTAATGTACGTATACGATTTTCCTTTTACATCTTATGATGCGTTGCACTAGAGAGGTAATTTTCAGAGGTTACAAAACTAATAATTAAAATTAGTTGAAAACTTTTTTTGTACATGTTAAGATATTAGAAAGTTTTCTTACTGAATTTGTAGTGAAAACACCAAGCCATTATGATGACTTTTTTACTCAAACTGTATTTAATAATAAGTAATATAACTCTTTAAATGAAAAAATAATAATAATAACCGTACTGTGTTTATAAATAATAAAAAAATCCACCCTTGCCGTCCTTACAATTATCTGTCCTTATTGGCCTCTGAATAAAACATGTGGCGGATGGTCTCCACTTGTGGGGGGACCCCAGCTGAATTTTGAGTCCTGCGTCAGCTGCAGTTGAGATCAAATAAAGGTGTCTTTTTACGTCACAGGAGGATTCCAATATTTACCTTAGATTACATAATATACTACTGTCACAAGTAATAAAAATAATGACTTTTATATTTTATTTATTTGTTTAAGAGTTAACACAAAATATAAATTTGCATATTTAATTCATCATACTAAACTATAAGGTATTTGTACGAATTACTTTCCCATACCAATTTTTGTGTGAATTGATTGTAATTTATGTATTAAAATCTAATCTCAAAAAACTGTTTAAAGAAGAGTGAACCGTAATTTATAGATCACTTGCTCAAGCTGATTACCTCTGTTATAATTCAAGTAGTTTTTTTATTACATTTTTGAAACCTCATCAATTCAGTAACACTTTTAAATCAGTTTTGGGGATGAATACAGAGGAATTTGGGATGAAACTTGGTTCAACTTTCTTAGGCTATAAAACGTAAAAATAACCAAAGCCTTCATGATTCTAAGCAATGTTCAGAAAAACCTGTTATTTTATTTACTTAGCCAATATAATAATATAATGAAATCAATATATAAAAGCAAAATACCCTGACTGACTGATTTTTCATGAAATCTCAGGAACTACCGAACGAATTTACTTGAAACATTGAACACAGGTTCGTCTTGCCTCTTAGATGCTCGCTCTACATGACTTCAAAATACTCTATCGCCTGCGACGTGGAAATTTGACATATTTGTTTCTCTTTGATCATATGCGTTCACTAAGAAAATGTTTTGTAGAATCCCTTCATTGTTCCGGACTCCGTCCATTACCACCTCAATGTTTAATTATGATTCGTTAAAAAAAGAAGATTTCGTTTTTTTTGTATTTTATCATAAATAAATTCTGTCACGGGCGATGCCGTGACGGGCAACAGCTAGTACAATTATAAGTACACTTAACTTATGAAACCATAATTGAACCCAAATAACGATGAAATTTGAAGAAGAAAACTTCTTCAGTAAAATTAATGAATGGTTTTTGTTTTTTAGATATTCTTAGACTTACTCTTAAAATGGAGTTGAATATAAAAACAATTATAAAAAAAACTGAGACTTTCGCTCATTGTTGTGGAAACTAATATTACTAACCAATATTGTGTGATCTTAGTATTAAAACCCTCTTTTTAATTACTTTGCACAAAGAAAAGTTTTAATAATAGTGAATAAATTAAAAGTAAACATTATTATGCTAAGAGATATTTTATTATTTGAGTTAATAACCTTAATTTTTAATATCACTTTATTGGCGTGTCTAAAGCTTCAATGTATTTTCCTTTTTGATTTATAAATTATCTGAATATTGGTTTTATATTTTGTTTTTATTAAGGCTTCGGACCAATTAATTATCTAATATTTAGGGCCGCTTTCATTAATAAGTACATGTTTAAACATTTGTATATTATTGTCAAATCTGGAGTCGCATTTCGCCATTTTCCTGTCCTGTTATCTTAGTTGAACTATGTCCCTAATATTAAAATTAAATAAACGGTAAGAAGTTGCAGTTTTATAAATATTAATCTTAATAAATCGTATCGCCTTAACATTGCTTTATATTAAATAAGACAATTTGATACATTATCGTACCGCACCCATATTTTAGTATTTTATAACCTTTCATACAAGACGTTTCGCTACATAATTGCACGTCAGTTTGCGATGAGGCCAACTTTTAAAAGATGTTGATTAAGTTTACCTATGAATGAACAAAAATTTTGTCTCTGGAGTGTTTTCCAGATAAAATCGACCCAACGTGTTGCAGTCGTCAAAGCATTCCCCCTTGGGGTAATCTCTTCCTCTGTTACGTTGCAAAAGCGTTATCCATAAATAGTGAAATTCTTGTTTTAACCTTAGGTTTACCACATACATTTTACTTTTGCTTTTATTGTTAACTTTTTTAGAAATTAAATATAAGTCTATTCGTGTGTTATATGCAAAAATATTTAAGAGTTAATTTTTATTCAGTTGACTCGTATTGGGTGTTACAAGTATCAATCAAATGACATATTTATGAAAATACACCAAAAAGAAACTGATAATACTTTATATGGTTTTCATTTATTTATTTATTATTTATCACATTTATGGGAATTTGAACTTTACAAACATGATTACATTTAACTTTTATTTCCTCAATATCAACATAGATATAACTTTTTATTTAATAATTCCAGGGATCAAGTTTTTCTATGAAATTTTAATACACCTATTTAAAGTTGTAAAGAATTTAAAATAATTAAACCAATAATTTTCTAAATTTAGATCCAATTTGTAAATGAAATTGAAGCCAAACGTATTTATATCAATATTGTTGCGTAAATAAAAAGCAAATTTATGATTTTCATAGTAAAATATCATATGAACGAGGTTTAGTCCAATGTACAATACGGATTAAACCGAGTTAAAATATATTGGGCTAGATTGTTCTTTAGTTAAAATATCACTTGTATGATTACAAATTACAACATTTATACAATTAAATAGAAATTATTATCAGATACTATTCAATGGTTTCAAGATGAAAATTGAATTTGGTTTAATTACTTAAAACGTGAAAAATTTCTGAATGTTTTTATATTACTTTATAATATGTAAAATTGTCCGTTCTTTTATTTTAAAGTTATACATGAGAATTGCATACGATCAGTTTATTCTAATCAGTTCATTCCTATTAAGTTTTATCCACCCTATCTGGAGATGCCGGCGCGGCGATCTCGACATTCAGGGCACAGTTTTGGCTGTCGGCCAGTGGGGGATGCGAGATGTCCTTTCACATATTGAATGTTTAAGGCTGTCCTACTGATTCCTCTTGGCTGACTTGCTAGAGGTAATGCACCGCAGTAACACAATAACAGCGTCAGTTGAACTTTTAGTGAAATATAACAAATTGCCCAAGCTTTTTGAAGCTTTGTTTTTCTTTAGAAACACTATAGTGCATCAATAGAGTAGGCTATATATTGTTCATTTTTATATAAATGAATAATAAAGATCTATACTTTACTTTCAATTAGATCATATTGTGCATTTTCTATATATATTTGTAAAACCTAATACAGTAGGCCTATTGGGTCGGTCTAGTTTTTAAATGTACAGTATTTATTGTCCTGAACTACTAAGTTTCACTGGAAATGTTAAATTAACATTACTCTTTCACTTTAAATATTGCTGCTGGATGTGCATTCCTGATCAGATTTTTTCTCAAGCGACATGCTAATAAACATTTACCATGTAACAGGGCGAAAGCGATCATATTATAATATTATATTATTAAGATATTATTAAGATGTATTAGATTATATTATAAAGAATATTATAATATAATAAGAATTAAAAAAAAACTTTAATTTTATAAATTTTCTATAAAACATTTAATTAAAAGTCCACTGACATATATGACAGTTTTTATAACCTGTTGCAGTAAAATTAACGTATTGAATCAGTAGAACCACATGAAATTTTCTTTTTACATACTGAAATATATTTTCGTTTAAATCCAATGGAATATCTTTAGGCTATAGTTTTGCTTTTCTTAGGACCATTATTTGAATAGGTCCGTTTATCTAGGACGAAGGGACTTGGAACAATAAGCTATCAGTAAACTAAATGTTGACAGGAGTAAATTACTAAAAAATAAAAATAAATGGAACATCTGACCATTTTATAATTTCGTTAATTGTAGCCTGGGTAAAGGGCCTTGTAAATTATATTTGTAGATTTGGCAGCAAACTACGATTAATTTGGTTTATCGGCAAGTATGTTTCTATAGAATTATTATTTTACGAAAGATATTTACAAGAATACTGCATTTTCTGGATTTTGATGAACATGACACTCTAACCTATGACGATCATTGTTTGTAAGAACTTCAAATTTAAGAAGAGTCCACATGTATTTATAATTAAATAATCAATGTGAATTTCTTGTTCGCAGTTAATGAACATTGTAAGCATTATACTTGTGCTCTAATCTACAGTGTAAAACCTTAACGATTCGGAAATGCAGGGGTATTGGTATATATTACCCTAAAGTCTATTAATGGGAAGTGATTGGTTACACTACTGTTATTATGTTTGTGGTAGGTATAAAATAAAGCGTTGTCTCTCCAAAGTTATCCTGTTGTTGGTTTCACTTATAAATCCAATAAATAAAAAAAAACCAACTTAAAGTTTATTAAGGAATCTTACTTGGAAAAACATTATTCTAATTTGTATTTTTTTCTTCTTACATTACAGATGACTCGCAAAGAAGCTACGCCCCATCAACTTTGTAAACATAGATAATTAAGATCCGTCAATGAATTAACAAGGTTTAAATGTGTTCAGTTTTATCTTGTCGAAATTAGTTACTGAACGTTTCAAAAATAAATTGTATAGTGCTCTGCATCTCCTTAAATACAGTATTATTCAAGAGTAAAACTGGAAGCTATATCTTGAACTATTTATATAAAATCTAAAATTCAATCAAAAAATCAAAATGTTATTTGTTAATACTGAGAATACATTTGATTATTTAGAAACTTTCCCCTTAGTAAATCCCTTACACCGCAGTAAAACAAAATTGCTATGTAAAAATGCAAAAAAATTAAAGGATTTAAAGCTATAATCGGCGAGACACCGTAGCCCCGATGAGCCGGTAGACGGGATGGGCAGACCATGTCACGTGACACAGACGCACTCTGCCGACACCGCTAGGAGGCTGTGCCTGCTGTTCTGCAACAACGCGCTGCTGCTGCTGTACGTGCTGAGTCTGGGAGAACCCAAGAGTCTGACCAGAGTGGTGCAGACCAAGTACGGCAAGCTGCAGGGCTTCCTGCGTCCACTGCCCTCGCCGCTCAGGCCCATAGAGGTACTGTGTGCATGCCGGAGTTACCAGTACAAATGTTCGATGTTTAGAATGCATTGCAAAAGTTATCACAGTACACGTGATCTAAGTTAATGGTTAACATAATGTTTTGTTAATTAAATAAAAAGTAAAATATTATTTTAAAATTTTTAATTTTACTTTAACTACCATAAAGGACAGAATATGGCAAAAAAGGTGTAACAAATCCAAAAAGAGCATCATTGTTGGATTTATGTCACCTACATGGTAGTTAGCGAAGGACAAATCATTGTTAAAAGGGTTTGGATTGTAAATTTTACTCTTCGTTAGAGTATTCGGAATGATATGTAGCAATCATTACGAAAACCAATAACTTTATTTAGTTCCATCAAGAATAGCTTGCTAAGCAGATAGCTTTACATTTAAGGATAAACGGTTTCTTCCGATGATAAATAATTCATAATTAATAACTTAATGATTTATTATTCTTAATTTTCGCTAATATTTCTTGCGTAAACAAAGGTATATAGTGCCATTATAATAATTAAAACATAAATTAGTGGTAACACTGCATAATCGAACATAATAAGTAAATGTTAATTACCTATCTAAGTAAAACAATAAAATCTCAGTTTTGCTTACTACCTGAAACCGCATTCAACACACCATAGAATTCAGGTAAATAATATCTTTCCCTCTACCAATCTTAATGCTGTCACCTGTTACAACAATTTTACAGGGTAGAATTATTGAAATGTTCAACTAAAATCATGAGTACAGTATGTTGAGTGTATTATTTATCTTTAGTACTATATGAAACTAACTACATAACATGAAGTTACTAAATTGACCTCAAATATACAAATAGTTTGTTGACCATGATTGCTATGAGTGACGATGGCCGCAGGTGTTCCTGGGGGTGCCGTACGCGACGCCGCCCGTGGGGGTGAACCGCTTCAGCCCCACACGCACGCCGGGGCCGTGGCCGGGGGTGCGGCTAGCCGACACGTTCAGCCCCGTGTGTCCCCAGCACCTGCCCCGCCTCGACAACGAGACGCTGGAGAACATGCCCCGCCAGAGGCTCGAGATGATACGCAGGCTGTTCCCCCTGCTGCGGAACTACAGCGAGGACTGTCTCTACCTCAACGTCTACGCCCCTCATCAGGGTAGGTTACTACACAACCATGTGATCACCACCCCGACAAATCCGTATCATGGGACTTTGTTTACACACATCACATAGCCACCTTGGAAATATAAATCTTAAGAACTCACATTTCGTCTAGTAACACCTGGAAACTGATCGGGAACCTTTTCACTTACGCATTAGGGTCTATATGGGGTCGAGTCTAGTCACCACCATAACGGCTGACGTACTACCTTTAAAGTTTTTCCCGAGGTAGCTGTGAGCTGTACCTGACAGGCAGCCTTCTTAACTAGGATATTGGTCTGTTGGGCAGCAAGTTTGATCAATATTTATAAACCACCACTACTTGTTGATATAAGGCCTATTTGCACTTTTTGGACGCTGTCGTATCGCCACCCTGGTAAAGTGAACCGTAAAAGTGTATTTCCTGGGAAAATAAATAGCTGGAGATTTCTAATTGTTTTTATTTTCATTACCTATATGTTAGAAATAACTGGTTTCTACAATATATTACGCTATGATTATATATCTAAAATTAAACCTGCAAATAAAAACTGTAGTTTATTTTTATAGTAACCTTTTAAAAATTCAAATAAATGTGATTTAATCAACCACTAAATGTTTACATACCCAATTTGAGGGCTTTAAATATGTAGATACTCTTTCAAGATCTAATTCCAACATAAGACTTGAACTTTCAGTATTGTAAGTTCAAGTCCGGTATTGTATGTTTGTAAGTACAAACATCCGGTGTTGTAAAACAAACTTTTCTCTGAACGATAATAAAGTTATCGTTTCCGGAAATAGACATGGAAATGGAAAGTGATAATTGGATGAAAAGGGGAACTACTCAGAAAGAGTGTTGTATTTGTTATCAGCTTATATCATCTAATGTATTATATTAGTATTTTTACATTTCATGTTTAGTTTTATTCTTCTAAAAGAGTTTTTGACTGTAGAAATATCAGTACAAGAAATGTGGTAAAATCATCATAAAAAGTGCTCTACATGGTTTTTTATATTCTATATTATTATTTTATATTCTGTCAGTGATTTATTTATAAGCCTATTCATAAGTTTAGGAGGTTTAGCGATGTTTTATACTAGTATTAATTTTGCGATGAAAAGGTAGAAAATATCTTATAAATATATATAACGTATTATATTTTGTATTGTGCACAGAGGGCAGTGTGCAGGCCAAGTTGCCGGTCCTGGTGTTCATCCATGGAGGGTCCTACCTGTGGAACAGCGGCAACATCTACGACGCCGGCGTGTTGGCCAGTTACGGCCAGATGATCGTCGTCACGCTCAACTACAGGCTGGGCGTCTTAGGTTTGAATCTTGAGTACTGCTAATGTTTGTTTTAATTTCGTTGAACTGAAAAATTATTAATATAGTTACCAGAAAATTTTAGTGTTACGTTGCAAATAAAGTTTACTGTTTTTAAATATAGAAATTTACATTTATGGAAATAAAAGTTATATAGTATCTTCCAATTTTTATTGCTAAATTTTAATCCAATTTATATTTAACTAAAATTTTTACTACAGTATGCATTATTTAAGTAGATGTTGATAGTTAATATGATCAATATTGAAATGAAAGGCACAATTTAAAAGCACTTGCATACTTACATTTTATTAAAAAACATTAACATTCTCTTCCACTATTTTACTGTCAACATCTTCCATTTTCAACCACACGATTCCCGGAGATTCAAAGCTGACAGAGATACTCATGATCCAGGGGAAAATGAACGAACTTTTTAAATAGTAGGCCAGCTGTAAGAGTCCCGAGTCGAGGGGAATTTTAACTCTAAAATTGATTCCGGTCGTTCAACAAGGGGTAGAAGGGGAGTAAGGACCCATATTTTATTCCTGGACATATTTGCCCACTATTTCTACGGTGTGGTTGTCCCAGAAACAATATAATCCACCAACTTTTCTTGTGACAGGTTGCACAATACCTAATCCTTTGTGTTATCAGATGTTGGCCAATGTTCTGTGGACAAGACCTTTGAGAAATTACTCCCTCGCGACGAAACGTGTAACCGTGTGGCATGCTTCATCGAAACTCATTATATAACTCATTAATCGAACTCATTGCGAATAAGAACTAATAGACATCTTAACTAGTATAACGACCTTGTTTATTTCCTGTAGGATTTCAGGCTAGTCATTAATTTGGAAGGGACTTTGAAGTTTTTGTAGGTTTGAGTACAACGATAACGGTACGTAGCTGCTTGTATGTAGAATGCGCTTTTTTCTTAAAAGCAAAACCACTTTGTTGGAAATAATATTGTAATTTAACCATCAACAATGTATTTGTTTGCAGGTTTCTTAAACGCTAACATGGCGCCGTACTCGTCGGCCAGGGTGGCCAACTATGGGCTGATGGACCAAGTGGCAGCCCTGCACTGGATACAGCAAAACATCGCCGCATTTGGCGGCGACCCTGACAACGTGACGCTACTGGGCCACGGCACCGGCGCCGCCTGCATACAGTTCCTCATCATGTCACCCACTGTCATGCCAGGTGACTATACTGATATACTGTAACACCATGTTTAGCGGAAACTCTGACAACGTGACGTTACTGGGCCACGGCACCGGCGCCGCCTGCATACAGTTCCTCATCATGTCACCCACTGTCATGCCAGGTGACTATACTGATATACTGTAACACCATGTTTAGCGGAAACTCTGACAACGTGACGTTACTGGGCCACGGCACCGGCGCCGCCTGCATACAGTTCCTCATCATGTCACCCACTGTCATGCCAGGTGACTATACTGATATACTGTAACACCATGTTTAGCGGAAACTCTGACAACGTGACGTTACTGGGCCATGGCACCGGCGCCGCCTGCATACAGTTCCTCATCATGTCACCCACTGTCATGCCAGGTGACTATACTGATATACTGTAACATCATGTTTAGCGGAAACTCTGACAACGTGACGTTACTGGGCCACGGCACCGGCGCCGCCTGCATACAGTTCCTCATCATGTCACCCACTGTCATGCCAGGTGACTACACTGATATACTGTAACATCATGTTTAGCGGAAACTCTGACAACGTGACGTTACTGGGCCACGGCACCGGCGCCGCCTGCATACAGTTCCTCATCATGTCACCCACTGTCATGCCAGGTGACTATACTGATATACTGTAACATCATGTTTAGCGGAAACTCTGACAACGTGACGTTACTGGGCCACGGCACCGGCGCCGCCTGCATACAGTTCCTCATCATGTCACCCACTGTCATGCCAGGTGACTATACTGATATACTGTAACACCATGAATAGCGAATACTCTGACAACGTGACGCTACTGGGCCACGGCACCGGCGCCGCCTGCATACAGTTCCTCATCATGTCACCCACTGTCATGCCAGGTGACTATACTGATATACTGTAACATCATGTATAGCGGAAAATCTGACAACGTGACGTTAATGGGCCACGGCACTGCGATGGCCTGCATACAGTTCCTCATCATGTCACCCACTGTCATGCCAGGTGAATATACTGATATACGATAACATCATGTATAGCGGAAACTCTGACAACGTGATGCTACTGGGCCACGGTACCGGCGCCGCCTGCATACAGTTCCTCATCATGTCACCCACTGTCATGCCAGGTGACTATACTGATATACTGTAACACCATGAATAGCGAAAACCCTGACAACGTGACGCTACTGGGCCACGGCACCGGCGCCGCCTGCATACAGTTCCTCATCATGTCACCCACTGTCATGCCAGGTGACTATACTGATATACTCTAACATCATGTATAGCGGGAAATCTGACAACGTGACCTTAATGGGCCACGGCACTGCGATGGCCTGCATACAGGCATGTTACCCTTATCACGTTACCCACCATCAAAATTCATTGTTTGGTGTGTGAATTATGTGCTTTAATGTAGTATTGGCATGTATTGCTTTTTAGCTTTGAAAAATCAATTTAGGATTATAATTATAAATTAATTTACCTAAAAGTTAATCACTACAATAAACGAACTCCTAGTATTCATTCATAATTTATTTATAAATTGTTTAGGACTTCATTATATGAAATAAAGAAAACTAGAGTTTATATTTTATGTAAACATTCCTACCAGAGATGGAAGGCACCACTAATGTGCTATCTTCGTGCCAAAGTTATATTAACATTTTAAGTTTACTGTCAAAACAGGGATTGATATAGCTGCTTTAATACAAGTAGCCTACTATGAATTATGAAGTAATTTCTATTTACTATTGAAATGTTAAATGAAATGCATTAGACCTACTTCTTTTGTGAAAATATTTAAAGTATCATGATTCTATACTAATTCTTTCATTACAATCAATGAAAAATATTTTCTTTATAAAAGTGGTTAGAGCAATTTCGTTGAAAAGCATTATATATTAAAATTACTTTTGTCAGTCTTCAAAAATCATGCTTCATTTAATGTATTTTTTAAAGAACATATCACACAAGAACGATTATACGTATAGAGGTTATTGCCATTTACAGCTGTAAAAGCAGAAGCATCTCTAGAATGGAGTCGTCAAAGTTTACTGAGCTTCAACCGCCAATATCGAACACTGGGATATGATATTGAAAGTCAAACCGGGAGCCCATCGTCATATACAGAGGCAATATCCCACACATGCCGTAATGTGTTATTTAATATTCCACCATTTAGGTACAGATCGCTTTGTTGCTGATTTGAAAACTTGTTTCTGTTTAGTAGTAATTTGTAAGTACATTCTAAGAACAAAAAATAAAAGTGACCTTCGTTGGTATATAGGCCGATTTAATCTATTTTGCGTAGTTCATATGTTCTATTTTAATGAGTTTATTGTTAGTTAACGTTTCCAGGTCTATCATAAGTTTCACCATATTATTGTAGACTGTTAA
Organism: Neoaliturus tenellus; assembly: GCA_030545055.2. NCBI lineage: Eukaryota > Metazoa > Arthropoda > Insecta > Hemiptera > Cicadellidae > Neoaliturus > Neoaliturus tenellus. The sequence goes on along the minus strand of CM061533.1, from coordinate 121,444,502 downwards.
ACATTTGTGCTCTCTTAAATATATATACAGTGTGATTGAAAAGTCCGGGAACGGTGAAATATATTGTTTGCCATTTTAGATAAAGTAATGAAACTTGGTATACCAATAATAGCTATAAATATCTACTCTTTTAAGCTACTATCACTTTTTTATCCCTAAAGGGGGACGGCCTACGAGGAGTCAGTCAAAATTCTTAAATAGCAGCATAGGTCGAATTTAGTATCAAATTTACAGCTGTTCATATTGAAAACAACAACTACAAAAATTGTTCTCTTAAAATTTTAATAATTTAAGTAATTTATACATCATATTTTGCTCAACAGATTAATAAGCTTCAAAAAAGACATATTTCAAAATTAAGTAAGTAAAAATTAGCATTAAAACTGTTTAAATATCTTTATTTCGCTACTTTGAAATCTAGTGTTTACTCTAACCTTAAAGAAAAACAAGGAAACATTTATTGGAATTAAAACATTTGAATAATGTTTCAATCAAATATTAGGACAAGATCCAAGGCATCCCGTACCTTAGAGGAATCCATTAAGAAAGGTAATAAGTATTCACTTACAGGACTTGAAGAATCTAAGTGGATTGATGATGTTTTCATTCAAGCATATTTTGACACATTTAATGACTTTGTTGCCAAAAACAATGAACAAGTACTTCTCATAGGACCATCTACCACCCAAATTTTGAAATATGGAAAGACATATGATAACATTTTGACTCTAACTGCTCTGGGATTTGATAAGGTCAATTACACCTTCTTCTGCTTGAATAATTGTCCAAAAACACAAACTTGGAACCCTAAAACATCAAACGGAACACACTGGAGTTTACTGGTTCATTGCAAGAAAAACTCAACTTTTTACCACTTTGACAGCTTGGCTGGTACAAACTTCAAACATGCAAAGATTTTTGCTCAAAATGTAACCAATGATGATAAAATAATTGATGTACCAACCATCCAACAAGCATATACATTTGAATGTGGACTTCATGTTCTGGTAAATACGAAACATTGTTTAGATTGCTTGGTGAAAAGTGATGATATTAAGATGATTTCTAATTGTATCACCAGTGATAATATAAAGAATGATACAATGAATGAAACAATGGAACGGATAGTTAGTACGGCCAAATGTAAGTCTACAGAAGGAAAGCCTGAAGCTCAAGTTACGTTTACAAAACCTAAATATCCTCTTAAATCACAAGTGACTAATAATGTAGAGATACCAATAAGAAACAGATTTCTACCACTAGAAGACATTCCAAAAGATCTTGATTCACTCGAGGAAGAAAATACAAATGCACTAAATAAGAAAACTTCCCCAAAGATATGCAAAGAGTCAAGAAATAAAAAAAGAGGCAAGAAAATCCTTTCTAAGAGTAAAGAAACAAATAATCAAAGTGATTTGTTCAATGCAGTAACCTCAAAAGTATGTTTCTTTGAAGTGAGTAAGCAAATCTCAAAAAATATTAGCTCTAACAGTAATAATGTCAAACATGAAACAACAGGATTACAATATAATGAGATTTCAGATGAATGCAGTAGGGAAAATGTTAAACAACAAAATAATGTTCACAAACTAAACCTTCCTAGTAGGAGTGAAACTAAAACCAATGAAAATGTAAATGAATCCGGATGTAACATTAATGTGTATGAAATAAATAGTACAGATTCTAAAATAAATGAAAATCAAAATATACAAACCAGGGAAGAAAGAAATATCAAGATATTTGCAGACAGTCATGGCAGGGAACTAAGAAAACTTATTCAAAAGAGCGTGCACATGTCTAAGGTGTCATTGTATTTTAAACCAAACGCACTTTCAAAAAATGTTTTGGATGAAATGGAAAGTGAAAGTAAAACAATGAAGAAGCATGATTTTGTTATTCTCATGTGCGGAACCAATGACATTGAAAACTGTAACATGGAAATTTTAAAAAATGAGTTTGCAAAAAAACTTGAAAACATGGCTCATACAAACGTTTTACTTGTTGGAGTACCGTATAGGTATGATCTACCTTATTTGAATAGGGCAATATATAAATTTAATCTTAAACTTGATGCTCTGTCAAAAAACTTTGATCACATCACATTTATTTCTTTAAAATTTTTAAATCGCCAACTGTACACACAACATGGTCTGCATCTCAATTTACACGGTAAGTTATGCACTTCAAAAATAATTTGTGAAAAAATAATGAGAAACGAATTTTTGTAGAGCGTATTCAAAATATCCCTGTTATTATTACTGGATACAATCATTTTTTAGGCAAACACATAAAAGATCGATTCTGGATAAAAGACCACCACAATTAACGATATTAAATAAACAGTTAAAAAATCTGGAAAAAGGTTCAATTAGTTTAAAGATATTACATCAAAATGCACAGACTATTTCAAATAAAATCACACAAATTACAATATTTCTTGATGAAGAAACCCCTGATGTTTTTTGTATAACGGATCATGATCTTAAAGATCATGAAATAACCAAAATACAAATTCCTGGCTATTATTTAGGCTCATTTTATAGCAGAAAATTATATAAATTTGGAGGCGTTTGTGTTTTTGTAAGGAATAGTCTAAAAACTACATCACTTCAATTTGAGTCAATGTGCCATGACAAAGATTTTGAAATATGTGGAATTCAAATTGCTAATGGAAAAACTATTATTAATATATTATGTACATACAGATCACCTATAGGTAACCGAGATATTTTTTATAATGGTTTAGATGTGTGTTTAAGTAAAATATTAGAAGTGAACTCCCATAAATGTATTGTGTGTGGTGATTTTAATGTAAATGCATTGAATAAAAGAGATAAAGGCTATTTGGACCTTAAAAATTTATTCGAATCACATGGAATGAAATTGACCATAAATATTCCAACGAGAGTTACAGTATCCTCTGAGTCTTGTATTGATAATATAGCAACGAACTATACACTTTCAGAAATTGAAAATATATGTGTGATTAATTCTGCTATATCAGATCATTTTGGTCAGTCTATTACCGTTAAAATTTGTGATAACATTTGTAAAAAATCATCTTGTACATGGGTCAGAAACTTCAATACTTCAAATATTGAAAAGTTCACACAGTGTCTCAGTGATGAATCATGGAGTGAAGTATTTAATGCAACCACAGTCCAAGATCAATTCAACAAATTTCATAGTATATTTTTAGAACATTTTTACAAGAGCTTCCCTTTATTTAAAAAGCAAATTAGAGTTAAAAAACTTCCTTGGCTAACAAAAGGTATTTTAAAGTCTCGAGAACATCTTAAGCAACTTTATTCTTCACGAAGATATAACAAATCTGAAGAATTTGGCCAATTCATCAAACTATATCAAAAAGTATTCAATAATGTGTTAAAATCAGCTAAAGAAAACTACTAATCAAATTTAATAAAAAATAACCTTAATAAATCAAAGAAAATTTGGAATATTATCAAATCTGAAGTTGGAGATAATGAAAATAATGACTTTGAGGAAATCACCCTGGAGGATGGGCAAAAAATTAGTAATCCTAAAATAATAGCTGAAAAAATAAATGGGTTCTTTTCCACTACCGTTTCAAAGATGTTGAAAAATTCCAATGAACCTCTTCTGATAAAAGGATGTGTAAAACATGAGAGTGAGTTACTTTATCAGTTTTACCCAATTAATGAAAAAGAAGTCAGATCGGTTATATTCAGTCTTAAAAACTCCTCATCAAGCGGGCCTGATGATGTACCTACATTCATTTTAAAACGGAGTGCATACTTAATTTCAAGCCCATTACAATTTATAATAAACAATTATTTCACAACTGGAGTTTTCCCAGAAAAATTGAAACTGTCTAAAGTCGTCCCAATTATAAAAAATAAACAAGAGGGGAATAAGATTACTAACCTACGACCCATTTCTTTAACATCTGTTTTTTTTTCTAAGATATTTGAAAGAATTGTTCATGATCAACTAATAAATTACCTTGAAAAATTGTCTATTATCTCAAATAACCAATTTGGATTTATGAAGAAAAGAAGCACTGTGGATGCAATGTATAAATTAATAACATCAATTATCAGTGACCTTGATCAAAATGTTACTTCTTCAGCAATATTCTTGGATGTTGCTAAGGCCTTTGACAGTGTGAACCATGAGTCACTTTTAAATAAATTAATGTCTTATGGAATATATGGCAAATCACTGAATTGGATTGAATCGTTTTTGTCAAATAGAAGAACTTACACGGAAATAAAACTGAATAACCATCCAACCAGTTCAAAATTTATATCAGATTACTCAATCATCAACATAGGAGTGCCACAAGGAACAGTCCTAGGTCCTTTATTTTTTATTCTTTTTATAAACCAAATGGCAGATGTCCCAGAAGAAGGAAGTGTAATATTATTTGCAGATGACACAACCTTTTACAACTCTAATCCAAATTATTCAGCGCTGGACATTTCAAATTTTATCCAAATTTCAAAGATTATTAATTGGTTTCACGATAACAGTTTAAAAGTTAATAATGATAAAACAAAATTTATATCATTCAACAAAGATAAATCAAAAGTAACGAATCCCTATTTATTGTTGGATGATACTCTTATTTCCTCTTGTAGTGCAACTAAATTCCTTGGTCTCACAATATCAAGTGATTTATCATGGACTTTACATATAGAAGAAATATGTAAGAAGATGAGAAGTGGAATCTTCATGATAAAAATCATATCTAAATGCTGCAAAATTAATGTCACAAAATTAATATATTATGCTTATGTTCAGTCTCATATTTCATATGGACTCATGTTCTGGGGATCAAGCAAAGATGCAAAAAAAGTATTTAAACTGCAAAAAAAGCCATAAGAACAATTTTTCATCTACCTTCTACCAAATCATGTCGTCCCCTCTTTCAAAAACATAACATTTTAATACTACCATCTTTATATATTCTGCAATCTGCTTGTTTTGTGCACACAAATAAATCAAAATTTCAACTGAGAATGAACATACATGATTATAATACAAGATTAAAAAATTCCATTGAAACTCCAAGTTGTAAATCAGCGTTTTATCAAAAAAGTGCTGAATATATGTCAATTAAAATATATAATAAATTACCTGAACATTTAAAGCAAATTAAAAATTTGAAAAAGTTCAAAAAAACACTGAAAGAAGAGCTTGCTACTGGATGTTACTACAAAATTGAAGACTATTTAAACAAAAAATGAAGAAAGCCTACAACAAAGAAATAATGAAGAAACAAATGAAATGCCTTGTTAAATTTAGTTTAAGTTATGTAATGTAATATTACGGTCTAACCATATATATGGCAATTAGATCTGAGATATTAAATAAATAAATAAATTAAAGGTCTTAGTTAGTAGAGTACAATGCCGCAAACCAGACTTCAAACGGGTGACCGAGACAAAAATGGCCGGCAAACAAAATTTCCATTAAAATCATATGGTTAAAACTTAAAAATTCAATAACTTTCTTAATACTCAACCTTTTGACGTCGGTTTTGTGGCTTATTACTCCAAATGCAAAGACGTTTAAAATTTGCTATGATGTAACAAGGGCCAGATACCCGTAAGACTTCCACGAGGGACATCCCTTAAAGGGTATGTAAAATGAAACTTCTTTGTCCCTTGTCACATCATACACCATTTTAATCGTCTTTGTATTTGGAGTAATAATCCACAAACCCGACGTCAAAAGGTTGAGTATTAAGAAAGTTATTGCATTTTTAAGTTTTGCCCATATGATTTTAATGGAAACTTTGTTTGCCTACCGTTTCCGTCTCGGTCATCCATTTGAAGTCTAGTTTGTGGCATTGAACTCTACTAACTAAGACTTTTAATTTGATTTCAAATTCGACCTATGCTGCTATTTAAGAATTTTGACTGACACCGCGTAGGCCGTCCCTCTTAAGGGATAAAAAAGTGATACTAGCTCAAAAGAGTAGATATTTATAGCTATTATTGGTGCAACAAGTTTCATTACTTTATCTATAATAATAAAAAATATATGTCACCATTCCGTTACTTTTCAATCGCACTGTATATTAGATCTATTTCATATACAGGGTGGAAAAAGTATGGAAACTATGTAATATGTTCTAAAGTATTTAAGTATTAAAACTAAATCTTTGCAAATTGATTTGGAGTCACAAAGTCTACTTCCTAAAGTACTTATTGTCCTTGGACCTCCAAGGGGGACAGTCCACAAGGAGTCCGCAGAAAACCTTATATGTAAGCATAGGTCAGTATGTACATCTAATTAAAGGTCTCCAAGAATAGAGAACAATGCCACAAACCCCATCTAAAAAAGATGACCGAGTCAAAAATAGTAGGCGATCAAACTTTGCATATTGCTAAAAAAAATTAAATAACACCCGATACACTGAACCTTTTGGGTTCGAGTTTGTGACAAATTGTTCAGATTGCAAAGCCTTTTAAAATGATGCATGATATGACGTAGGCCAATGCAGTTTCTCTCACGACTTACACTAGGGACATCCCTCAAGGAAGTCTTAAGAAATACCTCATTGGCCTACGTCCTATCATACATCATTTTAAAGGGATTTGCATTCTTAGCAATTTGCCACAAACCTTACCTCAAAAGGTTCCATGTATCGGGAGTTATTGCATTTTTTGTTTTCAGCAATATGATTTTAGGCAAAGTTTGATCGCATGCCATTTTTTACTCAATCATTCTTTTGAGGCTGGGTTTGCGGCAATTTTCTCTATTCTTACAGACCTTTAATTTGATGTACAATTTGACCTATGTTTACATTTAAGATTTTCTTTTGATTCCTCATGGACCATCCCCCCCCTGGAGGTCCTAGGTCAATCAGTACTTTAGGAAGCCTTATTCTGTGAGGCCTATCCTATCCTTTTCAATGAAAACATCATCAGACCAACATGATCAAGAGTGGTTCAATAGTGTTTAATGTATAGTTCAAGAGTGGTCTGATGTTCATTGAAAACGAAAGGCCTCACACATTACAATTTATTCTTATTAGAAATTTGAAGACATTATTTTAAAATTTACAAACTATAATCATATATCCACCTGCAACAACGAACAAGTAATCAGAATTAATAGTCGGGAATACCCGTAATGTATAGCCTATATTAAAGATGTGTAGCAAAATATTGTTTGAAATTTCTTTTGGAAATTGAACAATCTATTTTGCCCTCGTTTTATAAACAAATACAAAAATACGGGGAGATTTCTTGGGAACCGGAAGAATTTTAAACGGTTGTTATATCTTGTCCCAAGAGTTATAAAGATTTATTTTAAGCTCATATCGTTGTCTTGAGTACGTCATGCCATTTTAGTCTATATGTATAACTAGTAAATATAGCGAGTTTTCATACTACATTTTGTTACTAAATGTAAATACTATAACAGTAACTGTAACTTAATTCAAAATTTAAGGATTAGTCAAAATGACACACTTCCAAGTCAATAAACAATAAATTGCATCAGCATTACAATTTTCTTAACTAAGATTTCTTAAAAATATATATTTATTGTTTCATTAGTCTTTTCTTGATTGTTCTGCTTATTTTCATCCTTTTTAATTTCTTCTTTATGTTTTAGTTTATCTACTAAAATTTGTTCATTCATACATAAATTTAATTGTTCACTTAGTTACTGGTATTTACTCTTCTTCAAAATATTCTTCGATTGTATAAAACGTTTTATCAATAAGGTAGGACTTGAATTTGGATTTGAAGATGTAGAAATCGTTGAAAAATAAATTTTTTAATTGTTGTGGTAATTTGTTAAGTATTTTTCTTCCATTGTAAATTATATGTTTCTTATAAAATGAAGTTCTGTGGAATTCTGTAGGTATTATTTCGTTCTTGCGCAAGTTACATTCATAAGGGGTGTCTCTTTTATTTTGAAAAAGTGATATGTTATTTTTTACAAAATTTAATGTTTCTAAAATGTAAATAGACCAAAAGGTTAATAGTTTATTGTGTTTGAAGATTGGCCGGCAAGATTCCCTGGAATTCAATTTGAATATAACTCTAAGAGCAGCTTTTTGAAGTTTAAAAATTTGTATCACTTTAGAATTTGTCATTCCCCAAATAGGTATGCCATATTTGATATGAGGAATAAAAAGTGAATGGTATACATTTAGCAGGACATTTCTTTTACAAATTTGGGATAGTCTACGTAAAATAAAAATACTTGTTGATAACTTTTTGCAAACTTCTTCAATATGTTGATCAAATTTTAAATTTTCATCCACTAAGAGGCCTAAAAATCGTACACAGTTGACTTTTTCAATAATTTCATCTCTTATAATCAAATTAACATAATTTTTATTTATTTAATTCAGGAGTTTTTATGTAAAATTCAATAAATTTTGTCTCTGAGAGGTTTATTTCAAAGCTGTTGTCTTCAAACCATTGGGTGGTTTCAGAGGACTTAGTAAATGCTTCAATCTCTAATAATTTTTGGTCTTGATTTGTTATTGATAGTGTCGTATCATCTGCAAACATGCATATATTTGAAAATTCTAAGTTTTTTGATATATTGTTGATGAATATAATGAACAATATTGGTCCTAATACTGACCCTTGGGGGACACCTGATCTTATCTCGAGTCTATTTCCATTTTTATATGTTAGGAGGTTTTCTTTTGTTTTGCAAGGAATTTGTACATATTGGTAGTGATTTGTTAGGTAAGATTGAAACCATTGATGGGCAATTCCTCTTATTCCAATTTCACTCAATTTCCTTAAAAGAAGACCATGATGTACCGTATCGAATGCTTTTTTTAAGTCGAAAAATACAGATAAAGAATATTTCTTTTCATCTAAATATTTTACAGTATTGGTAATAGTTTGGAATAATGCATTTATTACGATTTATTTTGCTTCTCATTTCATTTATAATGGACTGTGGATTTGTCTTCTCAGTCACGTCATTAGTACCACACATAATTATCACAATATAATTTTTGTTAAAACTCTTTGTTTGTGAAATTAAGTGTTCATCAAATACCTGTGCAATCTTTCCATTGGGTTTTACCATAGTGTATATATCGTATGCGTTACTTAATTTCTTATGCAAGATATTATTAATATGTCTACCATGGCTATCAGAAAAAAATCCTATTCGATGCTTTTTAATTATTTTTGTAAATGATCCCTTAGAGGTATGTTCTTTAATAGCATTATTTATTATTGATTCGGTACATACAATGGTTTTTTCTTCCACAGAAACATTCAACAAGTTTGCTGAATATTTCGTTTCATCTAAATATTTTACAGTATTGGTAATAGTTTGGAATAATGCATTTACTGTTGACATTCTTTGTCTGAATCCGAATTGGTTACAAGATAATATGTTATAATTTGTTAAAAATGAATTTAGTCTTACAAGTATTACTTTTTCAAAAATTTTGCTGATTGTAGAAAGTAATGATTTTGGCCGATAATTACTGCAATTTTGAGGGTTTCCTTTCTTGAAGATTGGTACAATTTTGGCTATTTTTAACATTGCTGGAAATTCACCAGAATACATAGATAAATTTATCAGGTAAGTTAGAGGCGAAGCTATCTCATAACAAATTTTCTTAAGAATGAATGAAGATATTTCATCAAATCCAAAGGATGTTGTAGTTTTCATAGATTGTATAATACCAATAACTTCTGATTCTGTTGTCGGGCATAAGAAAATTGTGTTTTGTAAGCTAATGTTTTTGTAAGATCTTGCCTTTGTAATTTCTTTTTTTGAAGTTCCAACATCAATGAAATACTTATTAAATTCTTCGGCAACTAATTGTGGGTCCTTAATAGATTCCCCACAACTGTTAACCAAGTTATATTGAGGAATCTTTTCTTTGCTTGGTTTATTTCTATTCCTGTTTATTATTTTCCACAAGATCTTGCCTGGATTCTTTGATTCAGTAATTTTATTGTTAATATAGCTTGATTTTTCTTCTTTTATCAGTTCCCTGAAACATTTCTTTTTTTCCTTGTACTGACATCTTAATGGGTCAGCAGTACTTAAATCTTTTGTCAAAAAATATAGATGTTTAATTTCCTGTCTCCATGATAATAGACTGTCCGAAAGTTTTATGTTTAGTGTACAACTGTTATTACTTTTGCAATTTTTAAGAGGGAACGCTTGTGAGAAAATTTCTGTTAGAGAAAAATTAAATGACTCATATTTCTGATTCATAGATAAATTTTCCATATATACTGATGTCCACTTTTCATCAAGTAACAAGCTTTTAAATTTTAAAATATTTTCTTCTGAGAAATTTCTCTTTTTCGTTCTCATCACTGGGATTTTTCCATACAATGCATTGTCGATTATGGAAATCTGGGCATGATGATCAGAAGCTGCCGTCACAAGCACATAATTATTTATGTATTTGGACTCTATATTTGTAAATATGTTATCAACTCTTGATTTTGAATTTTTAAATTCACGAGTGTACGAAAAAATTGTATCAACAAGATTGAAGCTTTTTAAGATGTAAGAAAATGTTTTTTTGTTCATTTTGTCATTACAAAAATCTATGTTAAAATCTCCTAAAATTACAATATTTTGCTTTTTGTTAAGTATACTATTAAAACATCTGTCAATTTGGTTGAAAAATGATGTGCATGAGTTGTGCATGAGTTGGTGGTCGGTATATTCCGACTATGGTAGTTTTTTGGGGAAAGGTATCAATTTTTATAGCAGCAATTTCACATTCACATTCGATGTTAAATTGACTCACATTTATTTCCATAAATTGTATGGTTTTTTTGACAAAAATACAAACTCCCCCTTTCTTAGTATTTCTTCTGCAGTAATAAGATGCACACGTGTAATTTTCTAGACTTAATACATTAATTTGATTTTCTTTCAAATGGTGTTCAGTAATAATAAGAATATCAGGGGATTCTTCCTGCAAAATAATTTCAAGAACGAACAGTTTACTTAATATTCCATCTATGTTTTGGTGCATTAATTTTAGAGACTTTTTTACAAATTGGTCATTCCTTAGTTTAACTAAATTTCTGAGTGTCACCAGTGGTGCTTTAACATTCGAGTCTGTCCTAAAAAAGTATTTCGATTTGATATTATTACAGGAATTGGCTTGTACTTTTGTGTCATAGACATATCCATTATGCGTTTTGCTAAAATTCTTGAGATTTGAAATTTGCCAATTTTATTACAGTGTAGTCCATGGTGAGTAAAACATTTTCTGTGCATATTTCGTAAATTTACAAAACAAGAATGATTGAATCCTTGTAACAAAAGTTTCAAATGATAGTTTATATTAACAATTATTTTGTTTAGTATTGGCTTGTCGTACCTTAGAGGAATGCTGGTAATTAGTACATTTGTATGTTTAAGACGATTTATTTTGCTTCTCATTTCATTTATAATGGACTGTGGATTTGTCTTCTCAGTCACGTCATTAGTACCACACATAATTATCACAATATAATTTTTGTTAAAACTCTTTGTTTGTGAAATTAAGTGTTCATCAAATACCTGTGCAATCTTTCCATTGGGTTTTACCATAGTGTATATATCGTATGCGTTACTTAATTGCTTATGCAAGATATTATTAATATGTCTACCATGGCTATTAGAAAAAAATCCTATTCGATGCTTTTTAATTATTTTTGTAAATGATCCCTTAGAGGTATGTTCTTTAATAGCATTATTTATTATTGATTCGGTACATACAATGGTTTTTTCTTCCACAGAAACATTCAACAAGTTTGCTGAATCAGTTGTTGATTCATTCGACCAACGAATATTATTACTTCTTCGATTGTTTATTACCTTAGTGCTTTTTAAGTCTTCTTTCGTAGTTGTCGATTTATTTTTATTTTTTGTCGATCCTTGTTGTTTCTGTTTATTTTTTTTGGATTTACTAGAAAAAACTGATAATTCATTTCCATTAGATAGAAATCCTACATCTTGAGTACTGGTGCAAGTGTTTTCACTATCAGGAATATCAAGCAACGACAAGCAACTGAAACGATTTTTGCATGGAATATTAATTGAAAACTGTAAGTTATCCCTCTTGCTTTCCTTTCCCAGTAATAGATTGTTCTTATTTATTATTTCACTTGAAAATTTACATTGTTTTTCTTTTAGTATAAGTTTAATCGTAGTTTCTTTGGACATGCTCTGATAGTTATGTAACAAGTAAACTAAGATGGATCGTTTCTGAATACAATCAATGTAGTCACAATTGGTAACTATAAGTGAGTTCTCACTCATTTAAAAACATAAAAACAAAACAAACAAAAAAACTAAAATCCAAACGTCGCTTCAAGCGTTATCAGTGTAAATACCTGAAAAATTGCCTCATTGAAACCTGATGAAATCAGAAGTATTTGAACTGTATTCAGACAAGCACGAGAGATAAAGCTGGTTTACTATTACATTACTGTTTGCTTTTTATTTTGTGTGTTCCTTGTGATGTCATAATACAATTACATTTTTTACAAATAAGTTCACAAAGGTGTTTTATTAAACACTATAAAATTCTATATTGACTACTTATATACAGTTAGGCTAAAACGGCAAGACATACTTAGGACAACGACATAAGTCACCCTGTATATATTTTCTTACATCTTCAAGTTGTTACATAGCTTTTATGCAATTGTTTTTACTGTTCCAAAAACGATTTCAAAGTTTCTTTTAAATACTTTTAAGAACTGTCGTTCCTTCCTTACTATGTTTACATCTTTCAATACATTGGTGTCCGTGTGTGCGCGCAGGCCTGTTCCAGCGCGCCATCCTGCTATCCGGCTCGGCGCTGAGCAGCTGGTCGCTGGTGGAGGACCCCGTCTACTGGGCGGTGCGGCTGGCACGTCAGCTCGACTGCCCCGTGCCCGAGGACCTCCTCGCCGACCACGAGCGGATCGTCGACTGTCTGCGGGAGGTGCCGCTGGCCAAGCTGATGAGGGCGGACATTCAGTCTCCGGCCCACCTCAGCTCCTTCGGCCCCAGCGTCGACGGCGTCGTCATCAAGCACAACTTCCGCAGGGACATGTTAACTAGTGGCCTTAGCACCCCCACTTCAAGCGGGGACTCGCCGTTCAATAGCTACGACCTCCTTCTGGGGGTTGTCTCCAACGAGGTGCTCTCCAGGTTCTCCCTACAAGACCAACGTGCGGGGTTTGACGCGAAACGTAGGGACAAGATATTGAGAACCTACATTCGCAACGCGTACACGTACCACCTGTCGGAGATATACTACGCGGTAGTGAACGAGTACACGGACTGGGACCGCAGTGTGGACCCTCTGGCCATCCTGGGGGCGACGGTGGCCGCGCTGGGCGACGCCCTCTACAACGCACCCCTCGTGCAGACCGGCGACATGCTCAGCACCCCTCCCCTGCCCACGGGGCAGCTCTCCCCCAACCGGGCAAGGACCTTCTTCTTCGTGTTTGATTATCAGACAAAGGACGAAGATCATTCACAGGTAAAGTTATGTGAATTTAGACGTAAGTAAAAGGTTTGTAAATGAGGTTTTTTCACCATGGAATGTTTATACATCCTCGCCGGTCCAAAGAATGCAAGTTAAGATATTAACTCAAATTTGCAAAGTAGAGCATTAGAAGAAACAAAGTCTTCTATAGGCTACATAAAATATTATTTATCTTCACTTTACCTCTTCAGACCTAAATCATAGTCTGAATATTATTTTTATTTATAAGTATAATTGCACTTTTTGTTAATTAATTGTACAAAATTTTGGGGTGTTGATGAAAGGTAAATGAAAATCTTAGATAATACAATTTCCTGGCAATACATAACTACCATATGCTACAAACTAGCTACATGATACTAAAAGCGATTAATAAAATATTTAAACATTATTATACAAAGCAGTGCAAGGATGAACTGTGAGAAAGGGTGAAATAAGAGATGGATCATTTATCATTAAAATTCAGGTTTTATGACACGATCCTCAGAACATAAGTTTTCTAAGGTAAAAAGTACCTGGGAATTAGTTAAGTGAGTGATGATGACTATTGTAGGTTCGTCATTAGTTTCTTTCTAATAAGTGGGACAGAGACTCATCTTTACAAGTTCTTAAAAAACTTTAAAACTTTAACTGCTAAACACCTAAGTTCATTGATGTCTTCCAATAATAGAAATTTATTTTTGTTGTCACATAAATATAGTGAGTTAAACAGAGCTATTAATCAAGCTGTAAACATTAGAAAAACACGTTTGAAATTGTGTGGTTTACCTGTTTTTAAATCCTTTATTTACTATAAATGTTCATTTTTTGCTTGTTGTCTCACTCAGGATAACATGAAAATTGTCACAAGAATATAAAATGGAACCCTAAATTTTGTATTCTTTCAAAATGTTTCCAAATGAGTGAGTATAGGGACAGTGGACATGTTTTTTGGTTAGCTTTTGTTCTGACGTTCAAACATTTTGACCGGGAAATTTTCGTATATGAATACAACATGAATTTATACATGAAACTAGCATTCGCAGTTCTCGACAGGATGTTTTGTTACATATACTGAAGTTACATCTAGCTAAAGGGTCAAGTTTGAAACGGGGAAAAGCTTTCAAATATTTTGAACTTAAAATATACTGCTTTGGCTCCCTCCTTAAAAAGTAATAATCATTGTACTTTTAAAGTGAATATTTATTTGACATACTGTGTGTTCTTATATCTGTAAATATCTATCTTCTTATTTCTATAAGGGTTTCGTCTGTTACGCCCCTTTTTCTCTCGACCTACTGAACCAATTTTTAAGATTGAGGTGTCATTTTAAAGCTTAGAATATACCGCAGTGACGAATCGTAATTAAAAAGGTCATATTGTTTCGGGCTTCGCCCCCCTCGCCTTTGATTTATTTCTAGAGGACGCTTTAAAATGTTGACCATCTTTTATTGCAAATTCTTTAATGTGAATTGTAATTTAACAGCTGATTACCTTCAGATGAATTTTAAAAGGCAGATAATAAACAAAAATAGATCTCTGTCACTTCATAATCAACATTCACGTACTGTAAATGAATTTCTCTCATACAGAATTATAAAATGCGCAATTTGCGCACGGGCCACCTCGTTTAACATTTATTTTTATATCTTTATTGTTGACAAGAGATTATGTAAACAAACACAAACGAAAGATGTAACTTAAAAAAATTCTTGTTGATTAAAGACATTATTTGTTATGATCTTATGTGACTGTACGTTTAAATTGTGTTGCAAGTTGGCGGGGGCCATGCATGGGGAGGAGCTTCCCTACATTTTCGGCGCCCCCCTCGTCAACACGCTCAAGCCATTTCGCTCCAACTACTCGAGCTACCAAACGGCCCTCTCCGAGTCTCTCATGCTCTTCTTTGGCAACTTTGTAAGATCTGGGTGAGTATTACAATATACCTAAAGTATAGTTTTAATGACAAAACTTGCAATTCATAACTGAGTTTAATTAAATAAAATAAAATTTTATAATGAAAATTATTAACAGAAATAGACAAAAACTTAATTAAAACCCTATCATGACATAGAACATCCATTGTGAGAACCATGTGGGTTAACGGTGAGTATTAGATGTGTATAAATTTAGTTTTAGTTCAGAAATCATAAATGTCCACAAATTGTCATGTTTAATGTTTTAAACTATTTTTTATGGTTCAGTTATTAAATAAATATTTTATCAAATTAATTTAATAAAAAGGACCATAAATACATAAGTTGTGCAAAGAAGCATGAATTTTTTTAATAATAATTTATATCTAAATCGTTGTATACAAATGCTTAACAGATTTGATCAAACATTAATGTCACAATTCAATTAATATTGACATATAGAAACACTTATCCAGCCTTAGAATAAAAATTAGATAAATTTTGACGGTTTAGATATCTAAAGTGTATGCGTTAATAAATGTTTTTTCCTTCGTGTTTTATTTGTAAAAGAAAATGTAATTTTGCTAAAATACTTCTTAGAAGTTTTATTAAAATTATACTCTATGCTCTTTAGTTATTCTTGTTAATTGTTTAACTGTGCAGTTTATAAGTGATAAATATTTTTATTTAAATTTATAGCGCAAACAGGGTAGTAATTAGTATTCCGTGTGTCAAATGCTACTTATAGAAGATTTCGTTAAAGGGATTTACTTGATGCCAAGTCTTGGTACTGTGAATGTTTCAGTGACCCAAATGAGTACGAGGACGACATCAGTTATTTGTCAGTGACGAAAGAGCGGAATCGATACCGAGCCCTCGTGTGGGAGGAGTACGACACTACTCACCAGCGGTACCTGGAAATAGGCGAGTACTTAACCACAATAATCCCTCTTTTGAGGAATTGATTATTCATGAATATTAGTTTTTGGATTTAAAAAATTCTGCCCGTCTGTAGAGTGTACAATTACTTGCAGATTTTACACATAATGTACGAAAACAATAAATCTTATATTTTGAGTAATGTTTTTATTTTATTTTATTTTATTTTATTTTTTTTAAGAGGTTGGCCTTTTTTTGCCTTACTTTGCCCCGTCCACATAGACTATTGATCTGTGCGTGGAACGTATTAGACAAAGTAAGGGGGTGAGCCGCTACAGTACAAGGTGAAAGGTACTGATAAAAGTCACTGTCAGAACGCGGATTCGAACCCACGACATCGCTGCCATGGTCCCGAAGTCCGGCGCGCTAACCACTACGCCACCGACTCACCCAATTTATTTAGAAAAAAAAAAAACTGGGAAAAATTAAATTATTACAATGAATAGTCTAAGGATTAATCTTTGATAATCGGTCTACTATTCTTGGTAAATTAATTGAAATTATTTAATCATAGCAAACTGGAATTGTTGACACAAAGCTATCACTTGTTTGCTTATAGTCCTGTAACGTACACTGTGTAATTAGCATTTATCTAGTGCACACACAGTTTTATTGGCAATAGGATTTATGTTTATTAGATCATAAGGAGATCAACACGTGCATTACTGCTATTACTTATAGAATGTTTAACATATCGTCTGTATGAGTAGCTTCAGATTTAAATTATAGGGAATTAAATATTTCCATCAATGCATATATTGTTTATTATTAGGTAGGCCTACATAAGTATAGTTGATGTATAAATATCGGATATCATGCACTCGAAAAGGTATGTATTGAAACTAAACGAAATCTATTTTACAAATGGTTATTGTATTTCAGGACTGAGGCCGAGGGTGAAGAACCACTACAGGGCCCACCAGCTGTCGCTGTGGCTGCGTCTGATTCCGGAGCTCCACCGCGCCGGCGCCCAGAGCGCCAACCCCCTCCACAACCAGCTGCAGCGCCACGACGACGCCGACCTGTACGAGGGCATCGTGCGGCCGGACCCGCTGTACCCGACGCCGGGGCTGGCCACGACGCCGGGGCCGACGCTCGAGGACTCCGCCCCGACCTCACCGGAGGGCGGCACCACGTGCGTCAGTGTGGAGTCGCCCGCGCCGCCGCCGGCCAACGCGTCCGAGCCGCTCACCATGGAGTTCGCCGGCTACGAGGCGTACTCCACGGCGCTAACGGTCACCATAGCCATCGGGTGCTCCCTGCTCGTGCTAAACATCCTCATATTCGCCAAGGTGTACCACAAAAAGGACCATGCGAAAGTGGAAAAGAAACCACCGTTGGAGGAGAACAGACTTTTACCGTCAGCGAGTGTTATCGTGGACATGGAGAGAGATTCTGTGCTTTTATCCAGTGGTTCGTTACATAAGACCCCGTCACAACACTCGCTACAGAAGATGTGCCACCACACGGTTCTGCCATCGCATATGACCAACAGCCTACCTCTGAACCCCCCGAACGGGAGTGTCCACAGGTTCTTGTCCCCGGCGGAGAGCACCCCCCTCCTGCCGCTACCCCTCCCCACACATTCGTCTACAGGGTCATTCAAAGTTCCTTCGGCGGCCATCAGCGAGATGAGAGTATGATGCTTGACGAACGCTCACCGATATTTTAATACTAGCTATATTTTGTGGATTATTCGTACAATTGATTATGATTAAACTGTTTTGTAAACCGTTTGCCTTATTGTACAACCCCTTCTGTGTGTTATTACTTCTTAAGCGTAAAGTATTATTTTTTGAAGTATGTATTCGATCGTTTTGCTCACTCAAAATGCATTGGACACCTATATGGAACGTTTGATGGTGAACATTCATCTATAATTTTTATTTTTTTATGTTAAATGAGTTTACTTTAGATTGAAGCTCACATATTTCATAAACTGGGTTGATTTTCCTTCAGCCATGAGTACATGCCATATTTTAATTAAACCAAAAATTTTATATTTTAAGTTATAATTAATTAATAAAATAATAAATTGCACTAACGGATAATCTGTTTTAACTATTTAATTATAGTTGATTCAGTCTATTTTTAATAATTTATATTTCAGTTTATACTGTTTACGTTTTAAAATAAGGAGCAAT
Organism: Neoaliturus tenellus; assembly: GCA_030545055.2. Classification (NCBI taxonomy): domain Eukaryota; kingdom Metazoa; phylum Arthropoda; class Insecta; order Hemiptera; family Cicadellidae; genus Neoaliturus; species Neoaliturus tenellus. Next base: position 121,426,044 of record CM061533.1, on the reverse strand, counting down.
AGACTGTCATTACTCAAATACGGCTTATTACGTTACATTTGTCATATTTTCTTTATTTTAGGTGGGAAAAAATACTACTAAAAAGATTGAAATAATATCCCCCTTTTGGTTCCACGTTATGTGAAAAATATTAATCTTAAAAAAATAGCAAATACATATTCCTGGTTTTCCGTTATGTAACCAATCAACTATTAATACCATGACTATTTCCGTAACCACTATGAATGTTTAGTAAAGAATATTGGTAAACATAATACGATTTTTGTCATGGGGGTCATAAAATTTTTTATGATATACAAATTTTTTTTTTTAACCAAAAAGGTTTTTGTCATAAAAATAATATGAGTATTTTTTAGTTCATTAAACAGCGACATAATCATCCCAAATAAGAAAGGCATTTTTACTATCAACTACATACTTCCTAACAGTATGAAGACCATAAAAATGGACAACAATATTGTTTGCTTGATATGTAGTGGTCGGCGGGCCACGGTAACAACACGTTTACAATGCTGGGCGGAGGGGGCGCCTGCCAGAGGCGCGCGGCAATAAGCGTTGCTGATTGGCGCCGACTGCGGTTAGACGTTATGAACCTTTGCGTTGTGAATTACACTCACACTTGATTTTCATTTTAACACAACCTCCACAAAATGAAAATCTGCATTGCAAAACACATTTAATTCTGTATTGAACTAAATACTATTTACAACTTTGCTTCTTAAAACAAATAATAATTGCAAAAAATATTAATTTTTATTTTTTATAAAGTATTATTAAAAATTTTCAACTAAAAACACTCACTTTGAATATTGAAAAAAATATTTAAAGACCTAATTTCCAACATCATTGAAAGATATTCCAGAACATTATTTAAAATAATAACACACACCTTGCAGAAATTTGGATTTTAGATTTGATTTTAGCCCCAATAACAATCACAAAATACTTTATATATAAATTTAGTTATTAATTATCAAAAACACAAAGATTAAAATGAAATAAAATCAGTGATAAAAATAGAAAGTTTTTACAACAATTTAGTACACAATTATTAGTGTACTATAGTAGGATTCACGAAAATAGTCCGATGAGAGTCGGTACATTGTTGAAAAATTTATTCTGAAACACATTTTATACAGCATTACACATGGTAAACATAACAACAAATGACAACATTGCAGGGCGAGAGGGGGTGAGGGGGGACACAGCTGTTAAAATTTCCATCGGACTATTTTCGTGCATCTTACTATAATACATTTAACATACAAACATTTTTCATATCTGGATTTAAGTGAGAGAAAAAGATCACTTTAACGTTTAGGCACAAACTAGGAGAAGCTTCTTTCCAGTTTTTACCTTACTTTCGAGAAGTGAAGTTGCTTGTCCTGTCTGGTATTGCGCTAAACCAATCGATCACAGGTGAGAGGTATCGCTAGAAGGAAAGGTCGATAATACAATATTTATTGAAAACATATATTTGTTCTTAAACATATTTTATTAGGTTAACCTCTTTTGTTAAACTATTATCATGAATGACAATACAATACAATACAAGAACAAGAACAAGTACAATACATAATGTAACTGCAAGTACATACGGAATCTATTTTATTACTTTTTAATGTAAAAAATATAATTTTAATTAATGTATAAAGTAATTTGTATTTATGACTTTGAAGACGCCCCATAATTTTTTTTTGTTTAGTCACACAAAAACTTTATTTTATCTGATTTTATGGATAGGGTTCATTTACACTTCGAATCATACACTTTTTGAACCTCCGAACAATAAAAAAAATATTACACTACATATTAAACTGGTAGGTACTATGGTCCTTCTTCAACAATTAAAAAAGTAGAATTGATCAATTTACACCATTTCTCGTAGGCACTATGACCTGTTAAATATTATGATATTATTTAAAACAATCATAGAGCCCGTTACCGTGTTTATTATAAATGAAAGCTGCCCTCAGGGGCAGTGGGCTTTCCACTGTACGGGTGTTTCTTGGCGACCCCGGGGTACCTGAGCCAAGCTGTGAGACCCTCCTCACAGTTCTTCCCGAGCTAGGGCCTTTCTTCTCATCTTTCAGGTCTTAGCTCACCGTCTTTATTCTTTCCTGAGCTAACCTTGCTCACCTTCTTGTTTTCGACCCCGAATCAAGGGTGTCTTTCCACCTTCTTTCGACCGGCGCATGCTGGGGGGTCCTGGGAGTGTCCCTGTTGTGTTGCAGGGACTGATGTGTGCCTCGCACTGCCGATGGTCTCCTCCAGTGTGTCGTCAGAAGCCAGCCGCTTCGGACCTTAGTCAGGGAGTGCGGCATGGATGCAGGGATCGGACTCTGCATTGCCACGGTGCGACCCCCAGCACGTCCGGCACATTTTGTGTATCGGTGCTGGGCAAACTGAGGTTCGGGCCCCGGAGTTCCGGGGTAGGGGTGTCTTATCTCCTACGGGGGGTAGACCTCCGAGGGTGTACCCGCTCTCGGCCGATGAAGGGCCGCCCCTTGCCGCACGATGCGCTGGTGACATGAAAGCATGGATTTTATCAACCGAAAAACGAAGAACGTAAAGGAGAATGAGCAAGCCGCTTTTAGGCGAAGCTCTATTGTGCAGAGGTCTCCGACCTTGAAGACTGGGACGCCGACAGTGGGAATTAAAACCTCCCCCCCACCGGCACCGTTCAAGACGTTAAGTGACGCCGGATCGTCGTCCGATCCTGGAAAGAAGAAAGTGGAGGTCAATCTAGCGATGAAGGTGACCGAGGCAGAAACCTCAAAAGCCAGGCTCGATGGAATACCTCCCAGGAAGAGCCCTCTTCGTGCGGCATTCGAGCTGCAAATGCTGCGGCAGCAGCAGGACGACGCCCACGAGGAGGAAGACTCATGTCTGAAGAAGATGAAAGCTCTTTTGAAGGAGATGGCCAAGGCCCTCTTAATTCAAAAGAACGTAAACAAGGCCATAAAAGAGGGGATTCCGAAACTCGAAGATTCTCTAGAAGAAATCGAGGAATGCCGGAAAATCAGGCTAAAGGCAGTGAAACAGGAGCGCGATGTCACGAACCGAGTCATCTCTGCTTCGCCTCAAGCTCATCTGGCTGAGTCCCAGACTCAAGCAAGAAAGCGAAAGAAGAGGCAGAGCGGTTCATCGTCGGGAAGCCCTGAGCTCGGGGAGTTGGACTTGGCGCCGAGGCCGGTTTTTGTCACTGCATCATCGCAGACATCTCCTGTCCCGGCTGCTCATTCCATCCCGGGCGCTGTCGTTGTTCCAGCGGCTACTCCTGCAGAGGTTCCTGCTCCGGCGGCTAATCCTGCCTTGGCAGCAAACTCTGCCTCAACACTTTTGGGGGGCTGGAAGACGCGCCTGTCTAAGAAAGAAAGAGGAGGCAGAAGCAAGCGGAGGCAGCTTCGAAAAGTGCGTCGAGGGTGGAGCGGACGCAAGTCTCAAACCCGGTTGGGGAGGCCTCTGGCAAGTCTGTCAGAAAGCCTAAACAACCCAGGCCTAAGAAGCCCAGGACGGAGGCAATCTTGATCAAGCCCTTAGGGGGGCGATCTTTTGCCGAAGTTCTGGGTCAGATTAGATCGCAGGCCAAACCGGAAGAGACCGACACCGTTATCAAGTCTATTCGGCGAACCCAGAACGGGGATGTCCTCCTCGAACTGGGGAAGTCGAGTGACAAGATCGGTTTTGCCGCTTCCCTCAAGACTGCACTTGGGGACAAAGGCTCCATCAAGGCCCTGGAACCGAAGTGTTCGGTCGAGATTCGGGACCTTGATGTCCTCTCCACCGAAGATGAGGTGACCCGTGCGATCCAGGTGGCACTCCCGGAGATACCGGCCGATGGAGTGAGGGTATGGCTGACAAAGCCTAACCGAAGTCAACTCCGGATGGCTGTTGCTGAGATGAGCGAAAAGCACGCCAATAAGCTGCTTAGCCTTTAGCACCTCAGAGTCGGTTGGGTCAGTTGCAGGCTCAAACGGAGGGTGGTAGTTTCGAGATGCTTCCGCTGTCTCGGTTTCAGCCACTCCTCCCGAAACTGTAAAGGGCCCGACAGGAGTGCCAACTGCTTCCAGTGTGGAAGCCAGGGCCACAAACGTAAGGAATGTTCCTCGAGCCCCTCCTGCTTCCTCTGCAAGGATTCAGGCTCCAGTGCCCTCGGTCACTTACCCGGGTCTGGTCAGTGCGGTGCCTTCAGAGCCGCACTTGAACAGGCAAAAGGCAGCGGCCGGTAATTCGCATCCTCCAGGCCAACCTTCATAGATCCTGGGGAGCTGATAATCTTCTAGATCAGCTCGCCCGAGAACTTGGTGCTGACGCGCTCCTTATCAGTGAACAGTATCGGGACAGAGACCCAAACACTTGGATCTCGGACAGCCTCGGTACTGCTGCATTTTGGGCACGTAATACACGAGATGTTTTGGTGCGGAGTCACGGGCGCGGCCGAGGATTCGTCTGGGTTCGGTGTAGGGACGTGACTATCTTCAGTTGCTACCTCACACCCAACGAGGCCGTCCAGGACTTCCGCGACAAGATAGATAGCCTAGAGGAGTGCGTTCTCGGCACCACCGGGCATGTCGTCGTTGGTGGCGATTTCAACGCCAGGGCCGTCGAGTGGGGAATGCCCTCTACCAGCTCCCGGGGGAAATACATCCTGGATTTCATCGCCAGGGCCGGTCTTGTCGTCCTCAACCAGGGCGACACACCTACTTTTCGGCGCCCCGGGCAGAGAGGCACGATCCCCGACGTCACCTTTGCGTCTGAGTCGCTCCTTCCGAGAATCTCTGGCTGGAGGGTTGTGGAGGACTACACGGGTAGCGACCACCAATACATCGTTTTTGACCTGCATGATCAGGCAAATCGTCGAGTTTCCGCATCTCGGGAAGGGCCACGCCGGTGGAACACCAACAAACTGGACGTGGTCATGTTCACCGAAGTCATCTCTCGGGGAGCGCAGGGGAATCCTGGTGAGGCTGGGGCCGAGGCACTAGTAACATCCACGATGGAACTGATCGTCTCGGCCTGCGACCAGTCTATGCCGCGAAGGAAACCCCGACGCGACAAACAACCCGTTTACTGGTGGACTGAAGAGATTGCGGAACTCAGAAGAACATGTTTAAGAACTAGACGAGCCGCCACAAGAGCGAGAATTCCCGCAGACAGAGTTCGTAAGTCGGAGGCCTATAAAGCTGCGAGAAAATCTCTCCGCCAGGCGATAAACAGGAGCAAGGCGAATAGCTGGAGGAGACTTCGTGACGACGTTGACTCTGACCCGTGGGGCCTGGGTTACAAACTTGTAACACAGAAACTCGGCGCCCGCTCTCCACCTTCCATCATGGAGGGCGCCACCATGGGGAGGATCGTCGCTGCGTTGTTTCCTGAACATCCACAGCTACCGCCGGTTGACTTCGGACGGGTAGAGGACGTTCCACTCTTCACCTTCGAGGAGCTGGAAACCTCCGTTCTCTCCCTGAAGAGCAACAAGGCTCCTGGCCCGGACGGGATCCCCAGTGAGGCTTTAAAGAAAGTATTTTCAATCAACGCTGACTTGTTGTTGAGAATGTACAATGCCTGTTTGGTAGAAGGGGTGTTTCCGGCTCCCTGGAAAACAGCCAGGCTTGTACTGATCAGCAAGGGCAAAGGTGATCCCGAACTGCCGTCGTCCCACAGGCCTCTCTGCATGTTGGACACGGCTGGGAAGCTGTTCCAGAAGCTGATCCGTTCCCACCTGACTTCTGCCGTGGAAGCTGCCGGGGACTTATGCCCCCGTCAGTACGGCTTCAGAAAGGGACGGTCAACGATCGACGCTGTCACCGAAGTTTAGAGAGCTGTGGAGAGAGCCGAGAGCCACAACCATTTCTCCCGCCGAGTAGTGCTTCTTGTTACGCTTGATGTCAAGAATGCCTTCAACTCGGCGAGGTGGGTCGATATGTTGGATGCGCTTCGTAACACCTTTCGTATTCCTGCATATCTGTTGCGGCTCATCGAGGATTATCTACGCTCTCGAAGCCTGATCTATGACACGAGGGACGGAACGCGGACGATGGAAGTCACTTCTGGTGCCGCACAAGGTTCAATACTCGGCCCGGATCTCTGGAACGTTGCCTATGACAGCCTCCTGAGGTCCGAGATGCCTGAGGAAACCACTTTGGTTGGGTACGCCGATGACGTCGCAGTTCTCATTGCTGCACGCAACGTTGAGCTGGCCCAACTAAAGTTGAACCGAGTTATGCGGGTTGTCAACAACTGGATGTCCGATCACGGTCTCTCGCTTGCTCTTAGTAAGACGGAGATCGTGATTCTCACGAAGAAGAGGATCGACACCGTCGTCCCGTTTCGAGTGGGAAGGGAGGTGGTCACATCAACTCGTGCCGCCAAATACCTTGGGGTTATGGTGGACACCAAGTTAAGCTGGAGGGATCAGATCTTCCGTACGGCGGACAAGGCCGCTAAGGTAGTTACTCACCTTAGTAGGCTGATGGCCAATGTCGGGGGTCCCCGATCCAGCAGAAGACGTCTGTTGATGTCCGCGGTCCAGTCCGTGCTCCTTTACGGGGCAGAGGTGTGGGCAGGCGCTCTAGATAAGGAGTGCTACAGGTTGCGACTCGCCCGGGTTCAGCGTCAAGCTGCGCTCCGGGTGTGTTCCGCCTACCGGACAGTGTCCGAGCCTGCCGTCCTGGTGGTCGCCGGAGTCATCCCTGTCAAGCTCTTGGCAGGGGAGAGGAAAGCGATTCATCAGAGACGTGGCGAGATCGGCAAGGACACGGCAAGAACAGAAGAGCGCTCCCGAACCTTCCACCAATGGCAACACAGCTGGGAGCACGATACCCGAGGACGATGGACTGCGCGACTTATCAAGCAGGTCCAACCATGGGTGGAACGGCGGCATGGGGAGGTGGACTACTACCTGACCCAATTTTTGACAGGTCACGGCTATTTTCGATCGTACCTGAACCGGATGGGAAAGACCGGTTCACCGGACTGCATTTATTGCCCGGGTGTTCCCGACGATGCGGAACACACATTCTTCCGCTGTCCCCGTTGGGAAGGGCCCCGCCTGGAGGCCACACAAATATTTGGTGCATTTTCGGTGGACTCGGTCTGCCAAAAGATTTTGGAGGATGAGGGCAACTGGGATTGTTTGTCACAGTTCGTCCGGGGCATCCTCCTGGAAAAGAAAACCGATCTGGACCGCGAAGTGGCCCAGATCCCTTGATAGAGCGGCTGGATAAGGAGCGAGCAGGACGGGCGTAAGCCAAATTTAGGCCTAGCCTGACGTAATGTGATAAACAATTCCAGGTTAGATTCCTAAAGAGTAGAGGAGGTTTTTTAGTGGGTAAACCCGTTTTTTAGGGGAGCCCCACACTACAGGCTGGCCACCTGTGTGCGTAATGCATTTTTCCGCCTCTCCCTCAAAAAAAAAAAAAAAAAAAAAAAAAAAAAAAAATTATAAATGAAAGCTGCCAATGGATCAACAGGCTTATAGTGTCTCATATTTTATAATAATATAATTTTGTAAAATGAGACCAGAGATACTATGAGCCACATCAGTTAGTATGAAATAATTATATAAAATGGAGCCATAAACGTTAAGTACAATAGGTTTCAATCTTCTCTGTTGGCTGCGTTTTCAACTTAAATAGTAATTTAACTTTATAGAACACGTTGAGACACGTTTATATTACTCGTATCTTCAGTCTTAAAGGTACTTAAAATCATTTAAGTTATATGAAAGTAATATATAATAAAAAGGTGACTAAAAATAGATCTAAAGTTATTAACCATAATTGTGTGGATTGTTTTAATTTGTTTAAGGTAAGAGCATACTTTTTAAGATTGAGGAGAATACAGAAACAATCCCTTAATCTTTCACTTTTTCTGAGGATAGTGCTTTTATATTAAAGATGAAAGAGCTGACCCGGCCCAGTTGCAACCAGCAGTTTTGCTCGGCCAAGAGAAAGCATCGTCCTCTATTGTTTCGAGGAAGATCCTTTTAATCTGTGCTTCACATTCATTTATGTATTCAATCTCTAAGCCACCTAAAGAAAAAAGAAGAAAACATTTATTTTATGGCATTAAGTAATTAGTTTAAATAGGTATTGTAAAAAAAACACATAATATATTTTTAATCCAATAGGGTACAGCCAAACCCTGAAATAACGAAACTCTGGTCAAAGATTTCCTTGACAAAATTTTTGTTTTTTATCCTCTAGAATTTCCAGTAAGCATCAATGCAAGTTTCACCTCCATAAAACGAATAAAAATTACTCAAATCTTAAACATAATAAATTTTTAATACCGTAATATCGGGTATAATAAATCATTCTTGTTGTAGCGATTTTCCGAATAGCACCTCTTAATGCGAATTCCATATCTACATAACAATATTCACACAAGTGTACCTTCATATAGAGAAAATATAAACAAGTATAAAAAGCCGTCGTGTCTCGGAATGAAGTTTCCCTTCCTGTCTGCATTCTTAGATACTTTATTATGTTTAGGTAAAATTGACGGATTGTTCTGTACGTGAGTAAGTTATAACCATTAAAACCAAATAAAAACCCCTTTTTATCTAAAAAAAAAAAAAAAAAAAAAAAAAAAAAATGGTTTGAGTGACAGGGTTGTGGATTTGTAATGAAATTGGATTGCTCTTAGGATTTGATCAACATTACAACATGTAAGCAAACTTCAATTACCGACTTTTTCACAATCAAATGGGACACAGTCATCCGTATTATCATTTGGCCTATGACCATTAAGTTTTTTCCAATACTTTCTTCAAGGGACGTCCCTAATGGAAGTCGTGGGGGAAACTGAATATTACTACGTCATCATGATACATAATTTTAATGGGATTTGCATTTTGAGCTACTTGCCAAAAACCCAACCTCAGAAGGCAAGCTTATCCAAATTTATTTCATCGTTTGTATTCGGCAGAATGATTTTAATGCAAAGTTACATCTCCTGTCAATCTTGACTCGGTCATCCTTCTAAGTTCTGATTCGTGGCATTGTTCTTTACTCATAGATAACTTTAATTTCATGTGCAACATCTTGACATGTGCTTACATCTAAGATTTTATTTTGGCTCCTTTTGTGGGACGTCCCCCTTAAGTGGTTCGGTGTCAATAAGTACTTCGGGAAATTGACTTTGAGGCCTAAAAACAGTTCGAAGACTTTCAGATTTACTAATGAAGTTATTTTAAACATATTATACCATTTTCAGACTTTTATCAACTATTTTATCAACCTTATTTTATCAACTAAATAAGGTAAATAAATTTTCATCGACATTTTAGCGTCAAACATCCTTTCAATAAAGAATGGAAAATAATAAATACCGTATAAAGTAGTGTAGATAAAAAAAAAACATTATTTCAAATAAAGAACTGGTAATGGTTTTCATTACTGAGATCTGTGGATTAGGTTCAAAACTAAAGAATGTTCTTCCGTCACAATATTGAATATTATATGTACTGCATCTGTGGTCTAGGCATACACACGTATTAATGACATGGGCCAGGTGGGATGCTGCAAGTATAAACATAACTACTTTTATAGTCCTTCTACAATGGTCAAGCTGTAAAGTGGTAATAACTAAGACTAAAACAACTTTATATATGTCATTATATATTTTATGTATACGGTTGGTTGTTAAACTTGTTTATCTGTCTTTAATACTTTTAAAAATATTAAACTAGCACTTTAGTGGATTTTTAACTCACATATGCTTTTGTATTCTACATTTTATGGTTTGAATGTTAAAATTATTACACGATCGGACTCCAGAATGAGAGAATTAGTTAGAGGTGCCAAATTTTTCATTGGGGACAACATTCGATCTCTAACCTTTTGTGTTCAGTTATCTATAAAAATTAATGAATGAAATTCTCTTTTCTTTAATTGGTGCGAAAACTACTGGACCTATCAACTTGAAATGATGTAAAACTATACTTTATTAACCTAGGAGAATGATGTCTATTACTCAGTTACTCTATAACTCAAAACAGCTGAACCGATTTGGCTGAAAATTGGTGAAAAGCTTACAACCATGAGACGGACATAGCATACTTTTTATTTCATTACCGTAGGACGTGACAAAGCTCCAAGACCAACATAAACTTACCCATGTCAGTTTGTTTTGGAGTTTTTGGTCTGAGTTGTTTATAAAGACAACATAAATATGTCAAAAAATGTGTCTTTGCAAATAGTTCTATAATCTGTTGTTCTCATTTTTAAAGTATTGAGAGAAATTCTCATGTAAAGTGTTGGGGGAAGTCTTGTTATAAGATAGTTGAGGCGAGTGAGCGTAGCGAACGAGGCAATCCTGACGGCGATAGAGCGAAGGGAACGAGCTCATCTGAAGGGCAAAAAATACCTTTAGGTTTTCATTGCATAGCATGCCAGGTCATAGCTAGTAAATTTATAAACGATTATAAATAATCAAAATTTACAGCATCCCCCAGAAAAGTCATTCTAGTATAAATATATCTTATCCATTCAAAGTTTTAATTTCATTGGATTGGATTTGATTAAAAAAATAAAACAAACTAAAAAAAACGCCAGTAGATCCATTTTGTTTTAATTTATATCATTTATCAGGCAAAGGGATAAGTCGGCAGTCAAATGATAAATACTTATTTTTAATCGGTATTTCTCATTAAGTTTTCCTTGGAGGATTTTCCAAGCTGTTTTCGTTTTGAACAGTAAGCATAAAATTTGTCTTAAATTTCACTATCGGTAATCATTACAAAATATATTTAAGAATAAATCTAGAAAGTTATGGTTTAATGTTTATTATTAACTGTGCAACCATTCATATATATTAACACTTACATTTAGACCTTGTAACTAAACGTGAACACTAAATGCATTACATGACTTGCAACGAATACCATTTTTAAGCTTCACTATATATATCGAGTTCGAAGTGTTAAGAAGAAAAACAATTCTGGCGTTGTTGTAGTATCGCGAGGGAGTGTTCAGAGACACTTTGTCTCTAGAATAGCTGCCAGCAAAATAAACCCCCGCCCTCTAGGGCTGTTGTGTCTTCAATTCTCTATGTTTCACGATGCTATACATGCGTTATTGTACAACTCAATCCGTCTTTGTAATTTTTTTTAATAGTTCATAAATTAATATTCCCATAGCAATGTGTTTGTAAAGCGAATGGTACAAGTTCAGGTAATTATTGGTTTGTACCAAACGAGCATTGATCAAGTAAGTTAAAGCCTTATTTCCATTAAAAGAACTTTAAACTTTGAAAAACTTTTTAAAAGTACTAATTAATTAGGAACCGTCATGAATAAAGCTTTTTCAAATATACATTGAGTTAAATTTAAATATGGAAATAAAAATTTATGATGAAGGAACGATTTCCTTCATCATACATCTTATCATGTAAGATTATATGTAAAAGTTTTTTATATAGTTCATATTTACCTTTTCTAATATTACGTTGAGCTTCTTTGAAATTGTTTTTGAATATTAAAAAATGTCGTGTAAAATTATGTAAACACTTATGTACTTCATATATATATATATATATATATAATGTTATATACGTCCTACAAAACATAAAAGCAAATTAACATATACCTTTGAATATTATGATTAAACTATTCATATCCTATATCCTATATCCTATATTAGTGTTAATGTAAGAAATTTAAAAAAATTCAATGTTTCTATTGACATTTTGAAACGTGTTTTATTTTTGTTGAAATTTGTCAACTTTATCTTTAACGCCTAGAACAGTCTTCATTTAAGCCAAACAAGTAAAGGGCATTTTTAAAACAAACAATTTTGTTTAAAATCCTTATCTTTTTCAATAATAACCACGTAAATATCTTCCATATGCTCTGTTAATTCCTTCATAAGTTTTAACGTACTACAATAAACCATATAAATAAACCATATACAATAAAAGACATATAAACCAGCTGTATTCCACACTAGTCAACAAAACATCGAAGAAGTCTATCTCTTTTGGACCGACTCAGTGTTTTGAGGTCCCACGAATCCGACAGCCTCGAAATGATAACGTTCATGAAGAAATACCAAACCAAGAAATCCCACCGGACGAGGTACCTGCACGGGAAATAGCAATGCAAAACCAAAGGCGTTCACAAAGAACAAGGAAACAACCTGAGCGCTTCAAAGACTATGTAATGTGAATAAGTTCAATAATCTTTTCTATTTTTTTCAATGGACTTTTGAATTTAAGTGGGGAAGAATGTTGTATATTTCTAAAATTGATAACTACATTATTTGCCAGTAGCCTACTCTATGTTATTCAGTTTTAATTTGTCTATAACAGCTGATTATAATTTACAATTAGGATGTTTGTTTATGTTTATCAATCCAGGTTTTGTTAATACTTTAAAGTCAATTTATTAAATGTTTTTTCAATGTATTCACCTCGTTATTTCTATTTTTATTTTTATTTCTATTAATACCAATTAAAGACACAATAAAACTCATCACCAATTGCTCTATAGCGAAGTTTCATAATGAAATTGAGTTGTCTTAAATAACACTCGAGGCAAGTTTACCCATAATGTTTTGGCTAAGAATCACAATGGCCAAACTTAAGATCTTACACCATAAAGTCAGAGGTAATAATCTTCTCGTTACCATGTGTCAACAATCCCTAACATCTTGCCCTTGTTCCCAAGTTAAGTGATTATTTGCAAACTGCCTACCCCACGAAATATGTCCAGTAATGTTTGTATGAATAAGTAATTTATATTGTAAGAAATAGGAAAACCTGTTATTTTAAAGTTAATTCTCAAATGTTTGTTAGTTATTTAACACTCTTATTAATATTGACTCTCGTGTTTGTAAAAATTAAATTTTCAATATTATTTGTTTGTTTGAAGACAAAGTAAGGAAAGTTTTAAAACATGTTAATCCTCTAGGCGATCGGCTTTTGTTAATAGAAAGCATTGATCTCTTGTTTTCTGGCCAAAGGCATCGTTTGTGGCTTTGTTTGAACTTTAGTCTTGCATTTAACGTGGAAGTTTGGCAATGAAATAAAAACATATAAAATAATTTCATACATCCTTATGTTTTTATGATATTGATAAGTTAGATTCATATGAACATCAACCAAATTGGTTGTTGTTTTAAACATAATAGAGAATTTAGAAAATTTTTAATTTATTTTATAAACTATTAAGTAATAACAATTTTATTACACTTGATAACAGCCTTACGCGTTTAAATGATGTTTTTATCATATTATAAAAAGATATAAAAAAATGAGGGCTTCCCTGAATATATTTATCTAAAGAAATCCTAATAATTTCCATGGTGTATGATACTGTTTCATGATACATTTAATAACAGCCTTTCATCTTTTTTGTTTGGTTGTATTTTAATAAATTGTTATAATTTATAAAACTAAATAAAAAAAGGGCTGTTACCAAATGTATCATGATACAATTTCATCAAATAGAATGAAAATGATTAGTATTTCGTTAAATAAAAATATTCAGGGAAGCCCTAATTTCTTTAAATATTTGTACTGCGGAAACCTTCCTCTTTAAAGTTTATATGAGGAATATTAAATTATAATCCTCCAATATAACTAAATGTTCAAAAGACCATAGTTAAATTAATAGTTTAGTATTGTAATGCATCAATCGTGAAAACATGGTTTTCCCTCAAAGATTTCTAATTTACAAATAGAGTAACGTGCTAGGTGATCGCATAATTAGTTGGAGGTCATTGACGCGTTGAAGAAACTCCTTAGCTCTACGACCTATAATCGTCTTAGTTTGATAAGGTTATTACCCTGCAAAATGGAATGTAGGAAAATGTTATAAGTATTTATATATAACACAACAAAGGCTCTTTATTTTTATTTTATCTTATAATTTACAAGCAGTCATAAACAATATTATAATAATATTATTCATTTAAAAAAATTATATTGTACATAATCTTAACACTAATGCGTAAAATATTTTTATTTACAGTGATAAAAAATAAAATTTTGTATATTATAAAAGTGTAGAATTATTATTATTTGCCGGTTTATATTATTTGTAACCAAAAAGCTAAACCCATTTATCACTATTAATTGATATTCACAGGTATGTTTAGTTTCCAAGGTTTTCAGCTGAATATATTTGATTCAGCTGATACGTATTTGTATTAACTAATATTCTATATTTGATAAATATTTGTACTGAGCGTAACATTTTAAACTCGTAAATATTATTTGTGTGATATCGTTATACACCGTACCTTAAGTATGTAATAATATCATTTAGTACTATATAACAATATAATTGAATACTGGTAGTATATAGCGACATAATTTTTTTAGGGAAACGAAAGGTAGAGAAACAATTAATTAGTAATTTCAAACATGACCTATACAGTAACCATTATTTAAAAAATTAATGCACTGGACACATTTATTAACGACCAGTTCTGGTGAAAAGTAACACCACATTTTCAAACAGTTTTTTTATTATGTAAACTTAAGATATTCGAAATTTATATCTTTCACGGCTGTAATAGCGATGCGGCGGCTTTCAATACTTCCGTACCGGGGTGAATGTCTTATGTTAGATATAACTGTTGTACATTAGACATTCATTTAAGTCAATTTAAAATTACACGTTGTTTTCATATGTAATAGAGCAGTCATTCAGTTAGCCTTTACTTATATCAAAAGGAAGTGAAAGCGAGTATTTTATATTCATTCTAAGGGAGATATTCAGTGAGGTAAACTGTAAATTCGCAGTTTAAATAGTAAGTATTATTATTATTATTATTATTTTTTACTTTCTTATGTTTTATATCACCAATAACTATATCATAACTATGTAATATATACCATTTATCTAAAATAATACGTTATTGATAATGAGTTTGTCTCAGTATTAATATTTCGTTAATTTTAATTATATTTTTTATTATTATACTCATTTACATTTGATTGGCATTTAACTGTTCTGGTAAAATACCTAAGATAATAATTGAGTTTTTATTTTTTATTCACATTGTGTGAAAGGGTCAGTTTTCACCTGAGGTTTTCGAAGGTTAAAGATTTTCCTTATTTTGGACAGGTTTATAAACATTATGTAAGTGAAGCCAAGACGCAACTACACTACAGAGGTTGTTCTCAGTGGAACAATGGGGATCGATGCTTGGTTGCCGCTGAATCTGGCCCCTCACATCCCCGCCATGTGATGAGTACGCCACACCGCCGCCGCCGCCGCCGCTGCCAAGATACTGTTATCGCCACTTGAAACAACATACATTCATTTCTGTTGTCTTTTAATGGAATCAATATAAGGCAGTTTTATATCGGAGTTTAATAATTTAGTTAATATTATTTGGTGCCTTATCTTGTTACAGTATTTGCATTTTATCGTACGTAATATTTATTTTTGAATATAGCTTTAGTCGGACCCATAATTTGAAAGTCAACACATCATTTTAATTACATATATATATATATATATATATATATATATATATATATATAAATATATATTATTAATTTAGAATTGACTTTTTACAAGTCAATGACTGTCCTTTAAATAGACAGTTAAAAATTAAAATACAATATAATATCCATATTAATCATAACTGACAAAGTAAAGCCTCAAGTTTTATATTAACTTGTATTATATTTATTTTTATGTATTGTGACGTTACCCATAATGTACAATTTACGTCACAACTGCTGAAAAAACTTATATTTTTGATAGACACAAATTTTTAATGATTATTAAAATGCATTTAAAGAAAAAAGCCCAAAATTATAATAAATCCAAATATTACTACACCATTACGGTAAATTGTAGAAGGAAGAATATAAAATTTACCTGGAATGGCTCTTGTCTTATCTGATAAAAATTCTGTGTTTGTTTGAACTAACACACCGCAGAACTCATCTTAGTGCACAAACCGATATTGAGCTCAACAGCTGACAAGTCAATGATAATGTGAAAAATAAAATACTTTAGGGTTTCCTATTACAATAAAAACAATTTTGAATAATGAAAATTGGTCAACAAGAGAGCATTGAAAAAATATTAGTTTAAAAATATCTAATTACTAAAAAGGTAATTAAATATTCATTTCTAAAAATTAAATACAAATGTTAATAACTTTGACCATCATTAATATTGTATTCATGTATTTATTGATTTCGAGCATTATATTGGTAAGTCTTCTGTCGTTGATATAAAATTAATTGTCTTGTGTCATTTAGTTATCGATATAGAAGTGATTTCATCAGTATTAATTGGCCCCTGTTAAGAAGGTAATACTTACAAACTCGGACGATTAAATATACGTTATTCCGTATCATTAAAATTAGAGTACACACATTTTAGTACATTTTATATTATAAAGATATGGCAGTTTTCATTTGGAGGTAAGTGTTTTTATCGTGCGATTTGATTTTACGACAGAGGAGAAACCAAGCTTTGATATGCTATTAGTAAAAAAACTAAAAAAAAAAACTCCATTTGTCCTAATTGTAAAAAAAATTTTATCATACAGTACTGAAAAAATATGTAAAAAAATTCACGTATAGATACATTTAATTCAATTATCTGTTTGTGTTCAATCGTTTATTTACTTTAATGTTAAAGAGAGTTTTTACAACTTACGATAAATCTTACAGTAAACGCTACACGCTATTTTTAAGTTGGCAAATTTAGGCATATTACGTTACACAGGATCGTTCAACTGAATGAATGGTATCAAATGGTTTCTACTGATCACTTTTCAACGAGATTTTTGACCTTCAAGCAACAAAAGTACCTAAATCCGCCATTATTTAAATAGCGTTTAGCCTTTACCGTATTCAATTACCGTATGTGCAAAAACTTTCTCCTTTCACTGTTTTTAACGGTAATAGGTGCAAATTGGTAAAACTAATGCATTGTCTAAGGATTTCATTTTTAATTTAGTCAGAAAGAAGATTTTTGTTTAAATTGTCCTCATCTTTTTATTAATACGGATTAGTACGAACAATCACAACTTTCTGCTCGTTGCACTGTAAAAATTATCAGGTGTTTTTGGCCTGCAATTTTTTATGCGACCCCAAACGTCTATTCAGCAGACTCATAGTAAAATGTAAAACATCTGTTTTACGTTCAGTATGGCACAAAACATATCTACTCACTTAATTTTAAAATAAGTTATAGTAACTAACGATACAATTTTTTGTCATGTAAAAAAACAACATACTACATGTAAAATACTAACATTTACCCTTTATATGAAAAACTCGAGTAAAATATTTGAGCCATCCTGAGTAATACAAATACTTATTTGGATTGTTCAGACGTCATGGTCAACAGATACTTAATTATTATACAGGGGCAAACGTAGTGTCTGTTCAAAATGCTTATTTGTTGCTGGCTTGCCAGAGATATACAAAGTTGTAGTACTTGTGTTCATAAGGAAAAAAATTAATAAATGAAAATAATATGGGTTTTTATTTTTACATTTGTTTTTAACAAATTTAAACAACTGTTATTAAACTATAATAGTCGTCTCATCACTGAAAGTTGTTAGCAGTGGAGTGACTGAAATCACTTTTCGTACATATCGTGATTCTGTCTCACTGGGAATAATTGTTGCTCAGTATGTTTCTATCATTCTCTTTTTCCCAACCATGTCTTTATTAGTTTAGTTGTATTTGGATTTTTTTTCAAACTACACTTCATCAACAAACTCTATGTGTGTGGCAAGGGCTCCCAAACGGGTATAATCTCGGACACTTATTATCAGTTCTTCTACCCCAGTTTCCTAGGACCCGAACCTCCGTTTATCCAGCACCAATAGGAGGGACTTGCCGGGTTTTGGTCGTTTCAAAGCAGAATCCGACCTCTGCATTGGGAACCCTGTCCCTTCGTAACGTTATCGGTTCGGGTCATAAGAATGTCAGAATCCATTTTGCAGAACCTGTGCCAGTGGCCAGGTAGACCCGTGTTAGGGGTATGGGAAGATATAGCAGGTCATTGGGAAAGGGCCAGTTTGCCTAGTGTAATGGATTTTTCAGGAATTAAGATATGAGCTAGATATGAATTGTGGAACAAAGGACTTTTATTTTATGCAAAGTTTTCACAAAAATCTATTCGTATTCGTATTCAATACATCAAAATAAATAAAAATGTCCAGTGAAATATTGTGTTTTCGGCTCCATTTAGCCGTTATCCACCATTTTGTTTTTTTTACACTTAATCTATCTTCTTGATTCTATATCGGTTTCAACTCTTACTTTTTCCCTCTACTTACAACATATTTTTAAGATTAAGGTGTCATATTAAAGTTTATGATCTAGAGCGTGTGCGAATGGTGATCTAAGAGGTAATTTTGTTTTGGGGTTCGCTCTTCTAGAATTTGATTAATTTCTAGAGTGCGCTTTAAAATGTTGAGCAAATTTAATTATAAGATTTTTAAATGTGAATTGTAACTTAACAACAGATCAACTACAGACGAATATTTAACTCAGATTTTAAACAATAATATATCGTGTGTCGCTGCATAATCAT
Organism: Neoaliturus tenellus; assembly: GCA_030545055.2. Taxonomy (NCBI): domain Eukaryota; kingdom Metazoa; phylum Arthropoda; class Insecta; order Hemiptera; family Cicadellidae; genus Neoaliturus; species Neoaliturus tenellus. The sequence continues at coordinate 121,407,515 of CM061533.1, read as the reverse complement.
CATAATTTTTGAAAATTCATATTATTTCTTCGAATTGTACTTTAGACGAGTTTCCCACAAACACCAATAAATATATTATAAAATGCGCAATTTAAGCACGAACCGCCCAGTAATATTTATTTCCGTAACGAATTGTTGTATTAAGTTCATATTTAACCTGCCATGGACCTTTGTAACATAAATTTTGATTTTACAGAAAACATTTTGTATTTCCAAAATGGCAGATAATTATTATTATATGAATATAAGAAATGGTAGTATAATTAGTGTACACATGGTTATACTACTAATTTTAAGTAATTTTTCACTAATTTTTTTCTTCAAAGTTTTTTTAGACCCTCTCTTGACTTCCAATAGGTTTTTAACTGGAACCCGCTTTATCGATCACCAAGAGGCAATGTGAAAGCTCACATACAGCCATCGTGCTCGACTGAGTAAAGCAGTGTGATTTTTTAAACCAGCTTTAGCAGAGGGATGGCCTCCTCCTGCCCCCTCTATCGTTCGAGTAAACCCTGCCAATGACGAGCCACTAACCACTCTTTAACGATGGCACAGGTTATGGTCATGGAACACTTGAGTCCATGAACTTACACTCTTACAATTTTCTATAGACAATGTCACAGAGTCCTGTAGCTCTCTACTCCAGACCAATTACCTCAGTGGCTGACGCCTAACTACATACGATCCCATTGATAGTGCCGGGCACACATCCGCTCCTACAACGCAGCAGGGACTTCCACGACCCTATAAAACGTGAAGGCTTTAATCGTTTCTTACAACAAACAGGGGATACTCAGAGTCCTGGCCTACTCTAAGCCGGAGCCAGCAAGGGGAGCCAGTATTTTACAATGTTCTATACATTAATCTAACAAATATATTTTTTCATTTGTTAATACAGTAAAATAAGAACATCTTCAATAATTTTTTTTATATATTTTGATCGTCTTCACAGCGCAATATTTCTTAACCTAATGATTTTAATTTTACAGTTTAGAAATTATATGAAAGAAAGTAAGCATGTAATTGAAGATAAATGAAAAACCCTAAATTTAAGAGGTAGAGAGTTGTGTTATAAAAGAGGATTGTCGGGCAATAAGACAGATGTCAAACTGTCACAGAGACTGCAGGGAGGTGTTGGTATTGGCTCGCAGCCTTGTATTGGGTTTCTGTGTTAACAACGTTCACATCAGATAGTGTAGTGATGTAGTGTTCTTGTGTCGCAATAGAGCACGAGTCAAATAGATTGTGGTGCGATGTGTTTTGTATACATCGATATAAAACTTTTTATTTCTACGGTTTACAGGGACGATTATTTTTGTTGGTTTGACAAATTATACACAGAAATAAAATAAAGAACGTTGCAAGGAAGTGTTAAAAGCTATGGCATGTGATTTAACGGTGCTAAAATAGACTAAGATAGTTTATTTCTACAGAAACTGAAAAAGTTAAACTGAGTTGTCAATATGTGATTGTCAAGATACAAGTACTGCATATCCAGACAATAGAGAACAAAAAAAATTGAATATGCTATTTCCAGTGAATAGAGACAAAAAAAGGGGTGTTTGCTTACAAACGGTCCGGTAGTTCTAAATTTTTTATATGTTGTCTATGATGGTTAGTAATTGTTTAAAATGCAAAATGCACAATTTTCCCGCCTCCGCGCCCTCCGCCATATTGAAAAAATATGAAAAAATCCGTACTTTCTTCAGATTTTTGGTTATATCATCGTTGGTTTTTTTTTTTTTTTTTTTTTTTTTTTTTTTGAGGGAGAGGCGGAAAAATGCATTACGCACACAGGTGGCCAGCTTGTAGTGTGGGGCTCCCCTAAAAACGGGATTACCCACTAAAAAACCTCCTCTACTCTTTAGGAATCTAACCTGGAATTGTTTGTCACATTACGTCAGGCTAGGCCTAAATTTGGCTTACGCCCGTGGGGCTCGCTCCTTATCCAGCCGCTCGATCAAGGGATCTGGGCCACTTCGAGGGTCCAGATCGGTTTTCTTTTCCAGGAGGATGCCCCGGACGAACTGTGACAAACAATCCCAGTTGCCCTCATCCTCCATAATCTTTCGGCAGACCGTGTCCACCGAAAAAACACCGAGTTTTCTTGTGGCCTCCAGGCGGGGCCTTTCCCAACGCGAACAGCGGAAGAAGGTGTGTTCCGCGTCATCGGGAACGCCCGGGCAGTAGATGCAATCTGGTGAACCGGTCTTGCCCATCCGGTTCAGGTACGACTTGAAATAGCCGTGACCTGTCAGGAACTGCGTGAGGAAGTAGTCCACCTCGCCATGCCGCCTTTCTACCCATGGTTGGACCTGCTCGATGAGTCGCGCAGTCCATCGTCCTCGGGTGTCGTGCTCCCAGCTGTGTTGCCACTGCTGGAAGGTTCGGGAGCGCTCTTCTGTTCTTGCCGTGTCCTTGCCGATGTAGCCTTGTCTCTGATAAATCGCTTTTCCTCCCCTGCCAAGAGCTTGACAGGGATGACTCCGGTGACCACCAGGACGGCAGGCTCGGACACTGTCCGGTAGGCGGAACACACCCGGAGCGCAGCTTGACGCTGAACCCGGGCGAGTCGCACCCTGTAGCACTCCTTATCTAGAGCGCCTGCCCACACCTCTGCCCCGTAAAGGAGCACGGACTGGACCGCGGACATAAACAGACGTCTTCTGCTGGATCGGGAACCCCCGACATTGGCCATCAGCCTACTAAGGTAAGTAACTACCTTAGCGGCCTTGTCCGCAGTACGGAAGATCTGATCCCTCCAGCTTAACTTGGTGTCCACCATAACCCCAAGGTATTTGGCGGCACGAGTTGATGTGACCACCTCCCTTCCCACTCGGAGTGGGACGACGGTGTCGATCCTCTTCTTCGTGAGAATCACGATCTCCGTCTTACTGAGAGCAAGCGAGAGACCGTGATCTGACATCCAGGTGTTGACCACACGCATGACTCGGTTCAACTTTAGTTGGGCCAGCTCAACGTTGCGTGCAGCAATGAGAGCTGCAACGTCATCGGCGTACCCAACCAAAGTGGTTTCCTCAGGCATCTTCGACCTCAGGAGGCTGTCATAGGCAACGTTCCAGAGATCCGGGCCGAGTATTGAACCTTGTGCGGCACCAGAAGTGACTTCCATCGTCCGCGTTCCGTTCCTCGTGTCATAAATCAGGCTTCGAGAGCGTAGATAATCCTCGATGAGTCGCAACAGATATGCAGGAATACGAAAGGTGTTGCGAAGCGCATCCAACATATCGACCCACCTCGCCGAGTTGAAGGCATTCTTGACATCAAGCGTAACAAGAAGCACTACTCGGCGGGAGAAATGGTTGTGGCTCTCGGCTCTCTCCACTCTGAACTTCGGTGACAGCGTCGATCGTTGACCGTCCCTTTCTGAAGCCGTACTGACGGGGGCTTAAGTCCCCGGCAGCTTCCACGGTAGAAGTCAGGCGGGAACGGATCAGCTTCTCGAACAGCTTCCCAGCCGTGTCCAACATGCGGAAACTCGACGATTTGCCTGATCATGCAGGTCAAACACGATGTATTGGTGGTCGCTACCCGTGTAGTCCTCCACAACCCTCCAGCCAGAGATCCTCGGAAGGAGCGACTCAGACGCAAAGGTGACGTCAGGGATCGTGCCTCTCTGCCCGGGCCGCCGAAAAGTAGTTGGTTGAGGACGACAAGACCGGCCCTGGCGATGAAATCCAGAATGTATTTCCCCCGGGAGCTGGTAGAGGGCATTCCCCACTCGACGGCCCTGGCGTTGAAATCACCACCAACGACAACATGCCCGGTGGTGCAAAGAACGCACTCCTCTAGGCTATCTATCTTGTCGCGGAAGTCCTGGACGGCCTCGTTGGGGGTGAGGTAGCAACTGAAAATTGTCACGTCCCTACACCTAACCCAGGCAAATCCTCGGCCGCGACCATGACTCCGCACCAAGACATCCCGCGTATTACGCGACCAAAATGCAGCAGTACCGAGGTTGTCGGAGATCCAAGTGTTTGGGTCTCTGTCCCGATACTGTTCACTGATAAGGAGCGCGTCAGCACCAAGTTCTCGGGCGAGCTGATCTAGAAGGTTATCAGCTCCCCAGGATCTATGAAGATTGGCCTGGAGGACGCGAATTACCGGCCGCTGCCTTTTGCCTGTTCAAGTGCGGTTCTGAAGGCACCGCACTGACCAGACCCGGGTAAGTGACCGAGGGCACTGGAGCCTGAATCCTTGCAGAGGAAGCAGGATTGGCTCGAGGAACATTCCTTGCGTTTGTGGCCCTGGCTTCCACACTGGAAGCAGTTGGCACTCCTGTCGGGCCCTTTACAGTTTCGGGAGGAGTGGCCGAAACCGAGGCAACGAAATCATCTCGAAACTACCACCCTCCGTTTGATCCTGCAACTGACCCAACCGACTCTGAGGTGCTGAAGGCTAAGCAGCTTATTGGCGTGCTTTTCGCCCATCTCAGCAACAGCCATCCGGAGTTGACTTCGGTTAGGCTTTGTCAGCCATACCCTCTCTCCATCAGCCGGTATCTCCGGGAGTGCCACCTGGATCGCACGGGTCACCTCGTCTTCGGTGGAGAGGGCATCAAGGTCCCGAATCTCGACCGAACACTTCGGTTCTAGGGAATTGATGGAGCCTTTGTCCCGAAGTGCAGTCTTGAGGGAAGCGGCAAAATCGATCTTGTCACTCGACTTCCCCAGTTCGAGGAGGACATCCCCGTTCTGGATTCGCCGAATAGACTTGATAACGGTGTCGGTCTCTTCCGGTTTGGCCTGTGATCTAATCTGACCCAGATCATCGGCAAAAGATCGCCCCCCCTAAGGGCTTGATCAAGATTGCCTCCGTCCTTTGCTTCTTAGGCCTGGGTTGTTTAGGCTTTCTGACAGACTTGACAGAGGCCTCCCCAACCGGGTTTGAGACTTGCGTCCGCTCCACCCTCGACCCACTTTTCGAAGCTGCCTCCGCTTGCTTCTGCCTTCCCTTTCTTTCTTAGACAGGCGCGTCTTCCAGCTCCCCAAAGGTGTCGAGGCAGAGTTTGCTGCCAAGGCAGTATTAGCCGCCGGAGCAGGAACCTCTGCAGGAGTAGCCGCTGGAACAACGACAGCGACCGTGATGGAATGAGCAGCCGGGACAGGAGATGTCTGCGATGATGCAGTGACAAAAACCGGCCTCGGTGCCAAGTCCAACTCCCCGAGCTCAGAGCTTCCCGACGATGAACCGCTCTGCCTCTTCTTTCGCTTTCTGGCTTGAGTCTGGGACTCAGCCAGATGAGCTTGAGGCGAAGCAGAGATGACTTGGTTCGTGACATCGCTCTCCTGGTTCACTGCCTTTAGCCTGATTTTCCGGCATTCATCGATTTCTTCTAGAGAATCTTCGAGTTTCGGAATCCCCTCTTTTATGGCCTTGTTTACGTCCTCTTGAATTAAGAGGGCCTTGGCCACCTCCTTCAAAAGAGCTTTCATCTTCTTCAGACATGAGTCTTCCTCCACGTGGGCGTCGTCCTGCTGCTGCCGAAGCATTTGCAGCTCGAATGCCGCACGAAGAGGGCTCTTCCAGGGAGGTATTCCATCGAGCCTGGCTTTTGAGGTTTCTGCCTCGGTCACCTTCATCGCTAGATTGACCTCCACTTTCTTCTTTTCAGGCTCGAACGACGATCCGGCGTCACTTACCGTCTTGAACGGTGCCGGTGGGGGGGATTTTTTAATTCCCCCTGTCGGCGGCCCAGTCTTCGAAGTCGGAGACCTCTGCACAATAGAGCTTCGCCTAAAAGCGGCTTGCTCATTCTCCTTTACGTTCTTCGTTTTTCGGTTGATAAAATCCATGCTTTCATGTCACCAGCGCATCGTGCGGCAAGGGGCGGCCCTTCATCGGCCGAGAGCGGGTACACCCTCGGAGGTCTACCCCCCGTAGGAGATAAGACACCCCTACCCCAGTACTCTGGGGCCCGAACCTCCGTTTGCCCAGCACCGATACACACAAGGTGCCGGACGTGCTGGGTTTCGCACCGTGGCAATGCAGAGTCCGATCCCTGCATCCATGCCGCTCTCCCTGACTAAGGTCCGAAGCGGCTGGCTTCTGACGACACACTGGAGGAGACCATCGGCAGTGCGAGGCACACATCAGTCCCTGCAACACAACAGGGACATTCCCAGGACCCCCCAGCATGCGCCGGTCGAAAGAAGGTGGAAAGACACCCTTGATTCGGGGTCGAAAAAAAAGAAGGTGAGCAAGGTTAGCTCAGGAAAGAATAAAGACGGTGAGCTAAGACCTGAAAGATGAGAAGAATGGCCTTAGCTCGGGAAGAACTGTGAGGAGGGTATCACAGCTTGGCTCAGGTACCCCGGGGTTGCCAAGAAACACCCGTACAGTGGAAAGCCCACTGCCCCTGAGGGGCGGGGTTGCATTTTATATAGATGACAGTAATGTAAATTTTGTAGACAATTTAATTTCCTATAATTTACATATTTAATTTGTCTATCTAAGACCGCGGAGTTACGGAAAGTTACGCGAAGTTACGGAGATATTCACTTTTAAAAATATATAAATATTTAATTTTGTTTTTTAATTTGCCTGAATTTTGATTTTGGCAAGACCTAAGACCGGGACGATATTACTTTTTCCGATTTTGATGAAATTTGGTATGAAGGTGTAACCCCAGTTCTATTTTCATGAGTTCGCAAACCAGCATGATCGGGTTATGGGAACGGGGTTTTATGGGGGTTCAACAGGGTAAAAAATAGGTTTTTGGCATTGTTTGGACCTCAAATTTCAAACTTTTACAATTTTAACTAAAACCATTTAAAAGAGCTTAAAAAACCAAACAATTTGGTATTTTGAATTTTCAACTTCGCTTGACAGATAACGGAGAAAAGCTAAAAACAGGTTCCCCATGTTAATCTTATGGGAAATCAATAGAACACTGTATCCCACTTATTATTGATATAACTTGGTATAATTTGGTATGTACCTTCACTAGGTAGGGTTTAACTGATATTTGCTTACAACACCCATATGGCGGCAAACCTACATACTCACCCCCATGTGGTTTATGGGAAAATTTTAAAAAGTACCAAATATTGATACAATTTTATATTTACCTTACCTAATCATTATATTTAATAACAACTAACATTTTCTAACAATATCCCATAGCAGCAAACCTACATACTTATTCCTATGGTGTTTATGGGGAAAATACAAAATCTCAAATTAGTTTGGAAATTCGCTGAGTACGCAAGTCTGCTGCGACGGGGGTGATTTGGAAAAGTAATCAGAGTTATATTTTCTTCCAGTTTAGTGGGTGAACAAAATAACATTTGGCGAGTCAAGACAAGAGCCCTGGCAACACTTTTAAATTCAGTCAGGTCTCTTCTCCTGACTCGCTAGTAGTAAAGTTTTAAACATGGTACATACTTATTTAGTTCTGTATACATAATGTCACCTTCAATTACAGTAAAATACGTACGTCTTTCTTGGGTTGGCTGTCAGGAACACTATATACTGGGTGTAGTTCATCACGTAAAAAATGACTCAAAATGATCTCAAATGCCTGGCGAATTGTAGTGTTCCAAAATCAAAATGTTGGCAAATAAGAATAAATGAAATATTTATATATTTTTAAAAGTGAATATCTCCGTAACCATAAGTCCTACACAGACAAATTAAATACGTAAATTATAGGAAATTTAATTGTCTACAACATTTACATTACTGTCGTTTATATAAAATGCAACCCCAACGATGATATAACCAAAAAATCTGAAGAAAGTACAGATTTTTTCATATTTCTTCAATATGGCGGCGGACGCGGAGGGGGGAAAATTGTGCATTTTGCATTTTAAACAACTACTAACCATCCTAGACAACATATAAAAAATTTAGAACTACCGGACCGTTTGTAAGCAAACATCCCTCTATTAAAAATGGAATAAAACAAAAACATATTCATGAGTTGAGTTAAAATAAAAATTACCGTCCCTAACTAGTAACAAATGCCAGATGGAGCACATGTCCATCAGGGCATGTTTTGTGATTAGAGTTAATTAACAATATATACGGTATAAAAGTAGATCATATATGCGGGGTGCTCGGAAACTCTTGTGAAACTATAGTCTATTATATTATATAATACTATAGTATAATGTATGTAATCCCCTCAGGGGCAGTGGGCTTTCAACTGTACGGGTGTTTCTTGGCGACCCCGGGGTACCTGAGCCAAGCTGTGAGACCCTCCTCACAGTTCTTCCCGAGCTAAGGCCATTTAGTACAGGTGCTAGGTGCAGTTTAGTATGCATGAAAAGAGTCAGAGATTTTGACTTTTGATTTTGGTAATGGGGGCCTAGGTGAGTATAAAAACCCATGTCGTCGCCTCCAAGGGTGGTCGACAACTTAGGGGTGGGGGTGCAAAGTTGCGAAAAACGTTAATCGGCAAACCGCTTATAACTCCCTTGTTATTGAACGTAAGTAAATATTTTTTTTTTTAATTTGTAGGTAATAGTATGACCTACAAAAAAGGTTATAACAAATTTTTATGTATATTTACTAGTTTTCGAGATACATTTACTTTTATATTAGAAAACTTTAAAATACTAATTAGACAACACATTAATGGTAAATAGACAACACTATTGATCAATATTTACTGTAATTGCATTGTATATTTTAGTAAACTTACATAAAGAAACAAAATTCTTGAAAAGCTTAAATTATTTCCTGGGATTTATGTATTTAACGGTCAAAATGCGACGTCGGATCTACGGAGCATCTTGATATTTATACCACATGGGAAGCTATCGTTGTACATACAGGGCTTTGTTCTTGACTACCCACAAGATCTGAAAAAGTATTAATGAATTAATTACTAGGAATACGCTCCGATGTCCGTCCCGTACGAGAATTTTTACTCACTTTTTACGTTATTAGGTGACGCTTTTTTATGATTTTTTTTTGGGAGAGGTGAGAAAAATGCATTACGCACACAGGTGGCAAGCCTGTAGTGTAGGGCTCCCCTAAAAAACGGGCTTACCCACTAAAAAACCTCCTCTACTCTTCAGGATTCTAACCTGGAAATTGTTTATCACATTACGTCAGGCTAGGCCTAAATTTGGCTAACGCCGGTGGGGCTCGCTCCTTATCTAGCCACTCGATCAAGGGATCTGGGCCTCTTCGCGGTCCAGATCGGGTCTCTTTTCCAGGAGGATGCCCCGGACGAACTGTAATAAACAATCCCAGTTGCCCTCATCCTCCAAGATCTTTTGGCAGACCGAGTCCACCGAAAATGCACCAAAAATTTGTGTGGCCTCCAGGCGGGGCCCTTCCCAACGGGGGCAGCGGAAGAAGGTGTGTTCCGCATCGTCGGGAACGCCCGGGCAATAAATGCAGTCCGGTGAACCGGTCTTAACACGTTGAGTGCGGGGTACGTTAATTAACGTAGTTCCACACTGGTGCGGGCGGCGGCCTACGTTAATTTACGTAGCGCTCCTGCCCGAAACGTAATGGTTCAGTATGAGCTTAGCCATTGAGGGGAGAGGTTGATGCGCTCACCGCCTGTTGTGCTAGTCCATGTGTTCACTTCGGTGTAGTTCGTTTCCCGGTCCGCCATTTCTTAAAGAGTGGGGAGGGCAGTTTCGCGTGCAGCGGCCTGCGTAATATTACCTACCCCTTCCGGATTGTGTAACATTGGTTTATTTGTTTAGTTAAGGCTTTAGCCACTGCCGGGAGAGGTTATATTTCTCTCCGCTTATTGGTGCAGTCCATGTGCTTGGTTTGCGGGTGATCATTCGTCGGTCCCCCTGGGCGCGCAGTGTACGAAGTGATTGTGTTCACAGTGTTTTCTATTGTTGATTTTGGCGTTACTTGCTCAATGAAGCAGGATAATGACGAAGAATTGTTAGAGAATTTGTATTCTGATTATGAAAACGGCTCCGACGAGAGTTTACACAGTTAAAAGTGACGATCGCCGGCACCACCGGCGGACTACGTTAATTTACGTACCGGAAATGAAGTCATGAGATTTGACAAAAAAAAGATGAATAGACAACTTCTGACGACTTTTTAGCAACATACAAGCAATTACCTAGTGATTAAACAAAAACAATTTTTTCGCATTTTTGACGACCCCATATATGGATTTTCCGCACTCAACGTGTTAAGGGGGGCGGTCTACCCCAGCCAAAACAACAACAATGCCGAATGCCGCCTCGCGGCCGTAGCGCTAGGCGAGTTTGATGGCTGCAGAGGTTTACGGGGATCGTGTTTTAAAATTAACCAATTAAGATAGAGATTGGCTGTTAACTTTTTCTAAAAGTAGAAAAAATATCTAGTCGGCTATCTTTTTAGAATTTTTAAATAAAATTTCTAATTTCAGTAATAACTGTCTAAAATCATCTGTTTTTAGTTTTGTAAATGCAGAGGTTTACGGGGATCGTGTTTTAAAACTAACCACTTAAGATAGAGATTGCCTGTTAACTTTTTTTTAAAGTAGAAAAAACGATCTAGTCGGCTATCTTTTTAGAATTTTAAAATAAAATTTCTAATTTCAGCTATAACTGTCTAAAATCATCTGTTTTTATAGATTTTTAACTGAAATTTTCTATTGGTTTTAATGAACTAATTACAAAAGTGTAACAGAGGAAAATTAGTACCGTTATTCTTCTTTAATATGACACCTTATTTATAGCTCTAGGCTTCATTTGGAAGAAGATAACACGATTATAAAAACCCCTTGCATTTGGGTGTGCGCCAGGGGTAGACCGCCCCCTTAAACATCCGGTTCAGGTACGACCGAAAATAGCCGTGAATTGTCAAGAATTGGCCGCCGTTCCACCCATGGTTGGACGTGCTTGATAAGTCGCGCAGTCCATCGTCCTCGGGTGTCGTGCACCCAGCTGTGTTGCCACTGCTGGAAGGTTCGGGAGCGCTCTGGTGTTCTTACCGTGTCCTTGCCAATCTCGCCTTGTCTCTGATAAATTGCCTTCCTCTCTCCTGCCAAGAGCTTGACAGGGATACTCCGGAGACCACCAGGACGGCAAGCTCGGACACTGTCCGGTAGGCGGAACACACCCCGAGCGCCGCTCGACGTTGAACCCGGGCGAGTCGCAACCTGTACTATTCTTTATCGAGAGCGTCTGCCCACACCTCTGCTCCATAAAGAAGCACGAACTGAACCGCGGACATCAACAGACGTCTTCCGCTGGATCGTGGAACCCCGACATTGGCCATCAGCCTAATAAGGTAAGTGACTACCTTAGCGGCCTTGTCCGCCGTACGGAAGATCTGATCCCTCCAGCCTAACTTGGTGTCCACCATAATCCCGAAGTACTTAACAGCACGAGTTGATTGGACCACCACCCTTCCCATTCGGAACAGAATGACGGTGTCTATCCTCTTCTTCGTAGGGATCACACTCCCCGTCTTACGGAGAGCAAGCGAGAGACCGTGATCGGACATCCATGTGTTGACCACACGCATGACTCGGTTCAACTTTAGTTGGGCCAGCTCAACGTTGCGTGCGACAATGAGAGCTGTGACATCATCGGCGTACCCAACCAAAGTGGTTTTCTCAGGCATCTCCGACCTCAGGAGGCTGTCATAGGCAACATTCCAGAGATCCTGGGCGAGTATTGAATCTTGCGCGGCACCAGAAGTGACTTCCATCGTCCACGTTCCGTCCCTTGTGTCGTAAATAAGGCTTTGAGAGCGGAGATAATCCTCGATGAGTCGCAACAGATATGCAGGAACGCAAAAGGTGTTGCGAAGCGCATCCAACATATCGAACCAAATCGCCGAGTTAAAGGCATTCTTGACCTAAGCTTAACAAGAAGCTCTACTCAGCGAGAGAAATAGTTGTGGCTCTCGGCTCTCTTCACAGCTCTCCATGGACTTCGGTGATAGCGTCAATCGTTGACCGTCCCTTTCTGAAGCCATACTGACGGGGGCATGAGTCCCCGGCAGCGTCCACGGCAGAGGTCAGGCGGGAACGGATCAGCTTCTCGAACAGCTTCTCAGCCGTGTCTAACGTGTAGAATGGCCTGTGGGACGACGAAAGCTCGGGATCACCTTTGCCCTTGCTGATCCGTACAAGTCTTGCGGTTTTCCATAGGGAGCCGGAAACACCCCTTCTACCAAACAGGCGTTGTACATTCTCAACAACAAGTCAGCATTAATTGAAAATACTTTTTAAAGCCTCGCTGGGAATCCCGTCCGGGTCAGGAGCCTTGTTGTTCTTTAGGGAGAGAACGGAGGTTTCCTTCTCCTCGAATGTGAAGAGTGGAAAGTCATCTAACCGTCCGAAGTCAACCGGCGTACATCCTAGGCCTAGCCTACAAATAAATACATACAAAGAATGATTTTAGCTAAGACCTCAAAACAAGCAAGTAACTTAATAATAATTATGCTTACACTATTAAAGGTAAATAGATTGTAGAGCGAAAAAAACAATACAATTTAAAATCCATGATTGCAAATTAATAAAAATCAAGTAATGTAAGTATTGTAGAATTACGCTTACTTAACAATTAATGCATATTTTGTTACCTGAGACATAGGCTACAATGGCACAACACATTCTAATTAGTTGTTCAATTTAAATCTTTCTCCCAAGTAGATATTAGTTGTATCCCATAAATTAGTTAATCGCACAATTCCGTACGACAGCAATTCATTCCACATCAACATGCCTATCTTTTGGTAAAATTTATAACTTCAACAAGTAAACATCAGTGTTGATTTATTTAATTTAACAAATAGGTCTGTCAAAATATCAATTTAATTTTATTTCAAAACATAACATAACGGCGAGCAGATATAAACAAGTAAAGGTTATGTTGTTTTCAGCATACAGCGACAACTCAGCTGCGATGGGGGAAAATAAACTGATCATTAGCAACTACATTAGTCAAATCATGTAGCCTAAACAACTAAAGTTCTGTCAAAAATTCCGAAAAATAAGCTTTTTTAATACTTGAAAATAATTGCTCGGTTATAGTTTATTACCTAGTTTAAAATACTTAAAATCTAACCTGAGAATTTCATTGAAATCAAATTAGTAATAAAAAAGCCTTTTGGGGGTCAAAAATTCGCCTAAGAGAAATTTAAAGTCGTTCTAAAAGAATTTTATACTCTATGTTCCATATAGTAAAAATTCAATTAATGCATGGTATATAATTAAAGATTGGCAAACTGTTAGTTAATTTTCTGATATGAAATAATATACTACAATTTTTTTATGTTCACAACAAAATTGGCTTCTTCCTGGTACTACCCATAGAAATACATAAATTATGCACAATACCGGGATACTGAGCTTTGCTCGAATAGAATAAAACAGTATTAGATAACCTAAAAATAAAACATCCATTGTTTACGAATCTTACTATGAAAAAGAACAACCTGAATCAGCTGTTTTGGTTAACTGCAGATACAAACAAGGCCTTTAATGATAACATGGACACTTTGAAGGGCTGTAAAAGAAACCCCGTATTTTCACAGCCTTGAGACCTGTTCCAATCGATTTCTCAGGGCCAAATACCCCTACTATACATAAAAATTATTATTCCATGAACAGAAAAAAATTTCCCGGACAGTGCTAATTTTAGAAAGTAAGATTTATTTTGAAAAAAAAAATACTTACATGGTAAAGATGTTGTTGTCTACGCTCCCTGGCAGATATTTTTAATTGTATGTGTTGTTACAACTATTTTCAATACAGTTGCAGTATCCACAGCACGGTACTTCTCTCATGTAACAAGGACAATGTTTGTTACATTTTCTGCATTTACATGGTGGTATCAGGTCTTCTGGCAGCGGCGTTTTTGTCATCAACACAGGGCGAATGAGTCCAGAACAGTCTTCATAAAACCCATAGTTTGTAATGTTTAGTTGGGTGATGTCTGCTTGTAAAGCACTATTCCAAACATGAACTTGGGCCCAACTGCGAAGTATATGGAGTTTCACGCTGTCGCTTGTTGCTGGAAGGGATGCAATGTTTCTTAATGATGCTGGATGAGTTGATATGATTTTAAATCTACTCTCGTTGCAGGTTAATCCCTCTTTTTTAACGATTCTTAGATACAACGCTTCATATTTCACATAATCTTCATCGGTTAACTCAATCTTCCCTAATTTCTCTAACAAAGCTATATTTTCTTCGGACTTGGCCTCTTTCATTGCTGCTTTCTTAGTGCCTACTTTGCTGGTCGTATCGCAACCAGAAAATGCGTGAATGGCTGGTAGAACACTACTCATGTGATACCCATAAGCTTCGGAGGCAATGTGACAGCCTAGGTACTTTTGTTTCTCAGAAGTTCCGGTTTTAATCCATAAAGCAGAACATTTTATGTCGCACAATTCTTTCCAAAACCGTATACCCAAAACGAACACATCAGTGTCAGGACTGTGAACGACAACAACTGCTGTTGTATTGTGGGCAAGTAACGCTTGTTTTGTGTTAAAAAAAGTCTCGTATCAGCTTCAACGTGATTACATTTCAGTGTCAGTACTTCATGAATGTCACCATCACAACTCTTCTGCATACTAATTTCGCCGTTGACAGATCCACCGGAGATAGTAAACAGTTTGCGTTTGGGCACTACAACTGTGTCTAAGAGGTATGATGAAATGATAACAATTAGTTGTCTTTTGTTCTCGGGGACACATAAAAATCTTTGCCACTGTTTTGGAATTTTTTAATTAATTCCTTGGATGGAATAGTTGGTTCTTTTGCTCCTTGCCTCCTTTGTTGTTCACATTGCTTTGTTGAAGGCTTGTCATAAATGTCAAAAACTAAGTCCACTCGAATAACGTCTTCTCCCTTCAACAATTTGCATAATCGTTTTAACATGAATTCTCCTAAATCTTGTACAGTTTCAAAGCTATTAAGCACTGTAACAGGAGTTGATTGCAGTAATGCCATTCCGTCAATTATGTGAATTTGTTTGGTGGAGGATTCAGGCAAGTTTTCATAAACCACATATTTAGTATCAACAACTATTTCATTCACTAGCAGCGATTTCGCCGGTTTCCTTAACAGTTGCTCAGATGTTGCTAGGGCTGGAGGATACGGTAATAACTCGTGTTGAACCAGGTTTTCTATGCTGTACGAGCGCTGAGCAGCTAAGAAAAAAATGTAAGTCAAGTCATTGTTTTTTACAGGTATTTGTGACTTTATATGTGGAAGTTTCTTGGTAGTATTCATAGTTGAGAACGACTTAACTGTGATGCGTTTTATGGGACAAAATATCCCTTTCTTACGCTGAACTAGCCGTTCAGTAATAAACTCACTACATAGGTTTTGGCCTGTTTTTTCAACTGTCAAAAGAAAGTCTGACACTTTGTCATCTGCCACAAGTCCACTAACAATATTTCGCAGTCCTTGACCAACCACATTTTGAAAAGGGTCATCACGATCTCTCATGAACGAAATCAATTTCTGCACATCTTTTTCATCCCTGGACAGCCTATTTGAACCCCATTCGAAGTGGGTGTATTCCTCTCCGTCCCCAGTAGGATCCATAATTGTTCCACAGAAAGCGAATAGCATATCAGATATAGAAGCATTATTTGGATACAAAATCAGCCATTTTTGGAAAGCGTTGTAGTTTGCTGTAATACCAATAACCCCACCAACCACTTTCGATGACCTTATGAGTGTCTGTTCCAACGCATGGTCAGTGGCCACATTGTTGAATTTACCTGGTCTTCGTTTTACCGAAAAGTGTCCTTGGTTAAATGCGGCTTTAACTTTTTGCGGTAGCCTTTTCATGTCGTCAACGTACATCACACATCCTCGGACGTAGTTAATGTGGTTATATACGAAGAAGTACGGAAGCATGGCTACTACTGTAACCAAATGTAAATCCCAAAGTCCATCTCGCTCAGCACGTATGCAGTTCAATAATAATTGCAACAAGTAACAGTAGTGATTCCAGAATTTAAATGTGTCGTTAGTTCTGCACTTTTCATCCAAGAAGCTTTTAAATTTCCCATGCAGTTCATCACTTTCTTCACACAACAAATCGAATAAGGCACCAGTGTCTTCACTTTTATTCATCAACGACTCTTGAAGTTGTCGTATCAATTCGATTGATCGTGTATATGTAGGGTCGTCTTCCATTTCATTTAAGAATATTGACAACTGCAGCCTTCGTAGAGCTTCATACATTATTTTGTGGGCTCTGACACCTCTATTGTATTGCGTACCTCTAAGAACAGCTTGTGTTGTATTCTCGCCATACAATCCTGTCTCCACAAATATGTCTGCAATGCCACTTCCACTTACGTATGAACCGATTATAGATAACCAATTTTTGGCTAGATGGAATGATCCTATCCTCAGAATTAGGCTTTCAAACTCATTGCATTGCATTTGTATTTTCTTGGCTATTAAGTATATGGCCATGTCACAAGACAAAACTTGATATTCTTGATCCAGCTGATCATTTAAGTTAACAAAGTTTTTCATGGAAGAATATACACAATCTTGATTTGTTGGAGGTGCTGTTACCATAGGGCAGAATGCTACATTTGTAACCGGCAGGACAGATGTACTGATGGCCTGGTTAAATGGAGTCCATCCAGGACATAGAACAGTTTGAGGGGATATGACTAGCTCTGATGTGGTGTGTGATAATCGACACAGAACCCATAAAAAGTCCGTCTTTTCGTACCTCCCATACTCAATATCTATGACTGAACCATCTGACACTACATTTTTGCTGGCTTCCTCTACTGACAGTATTGGGATAAAACTTCTGATTTTCTGACAACTCATTTGGCAAAAAATTTTTCCCACCATATGGTTAGGAATATCCTTAATAAAAATGCGATCATTTTCCGAAAAATCGTCCTTATCAGTTTTGGTTTGGTACAAAACCATAGCGGTGATGTGGGTGGTGTTTTTCCCTTCAAGAGTCTCCTCATTAAAATCGTCGTTATCCATTGCACCATGTAAAAAAAGGTCTTTATTTCTTGCTATGTTAGAGGGGACTGGCACAAGTCCATTTTCCACTTTTTGCTAAATTAGCAGCGGCAATATTGGTGTCAATGTTTATAAGCTGTTTATAGCTTATTGCATGGCCTAACCTGTTTAACAACGTTACTAGGTGTTTAGATCTAGTCACATGGTGGACGGTTTCCGACAATGCAATATGTTTTGGCGTTAATCCTCCGTTATTTACTATAGGTGTATGTCCATAAAAACTGACATCAGTTTTCTCCTTGTTTGATTAGAGAGCTGGTGGCGTGGCCTGATAATTTTGTTAAAGAAAATATTCCAACTTTTTGGAAAATCAAATGTTTCTAGTTCGTGCTGTAAATTTGCTTCGTCACACACATATCCTGTCAAATTAAATTTATAACTTTTAACTTCATCTCTTAGTGAATCGAGAAAATGATTTACACTTTCTTGGTTCGACGCTCTTACTTGTTCGACAACATCCTCAAGAGGTATGTTAATTTTAAAAACAGTGGCTGATTTAGACTTGTCTTTGGGGTGAGAAAATAGAATATTTTCGCCATAGTGTTCTATTAATAATTTCTTTACTAATCTGTTGTCAACATTAGCGTCAGGATCTACGCAAAGTTGCTTTAACTTTGATGCCAAATAACTCAAAGGAAAACATTTTGATTGGAGTTCAGAATCAATTTCTAAAATCAATAAGTCAAATGCATTTTGTATTGGTGAGTCAATAATTTTTGAGTTCTCTTGTACAGAAGCTGACGATGTACGAAAGTATTCTTTTTTACATATATCATGGTATAAAACATCTGCTGCAAATATATCATTTACTGATGTACACGTACTTAATCTCCTAAATACAGAATCTTGATTTTGTCTACTAACGTCTAACAGTTTTTGTGCCAGTGGAATTTCCGACACTCTGTACAAAGTAGCTATTTTTTTCTTAGTAACTTTTTGGCAAAAAATACATTTTAGCATATCTGTTTTATTTATTAAGCTTCGAGTGGTACATCTCCTATTATCAAGTATGGGCCTACCTGATTCATCACCATTTAAAACTAAACCTGTTTCCTGTTCTTTGTGTGACTTTGACTCATTATGTTTAATGTTATTTTCACTCGTGTACGTACTGTAACAAAGTCTATGCCATCTAAGTAGTTTTAAATCTTCATTAATTAAAAAAGGGGATAGCCTTTCAGAAACCTTATCGCTTCGTCTATTAATAGCATTTGATAATGTTTCAAAACTTGCTTCTTTGGGCTTATCTACTAATGGAGTATTGCCACTCACCTGACATATGGCACATAGTTTTAAATCGAATGCTTTCACCCGTTTACTGTCACTTGCAATAGAAATCGCCATTATAAACAACTTGGTAGTTACACATAGCACAGTACTCTTATCACACCCTTAAAGCAAACTGTTGAGTTAAAATCATTTAAAAACAGACACGAATAATGCCGTCGCACAACACACCACGTCTTCACTGAAGGAGAGTTTTACCGAAACTGAAGGAAACAAATGGCTCAATTCCGCCGGATGAGACGTTCATGTTAGGACATGATTCCCGCTCGCCGCTCGGACCGCGACAGTCGCAGTCGCCAGGCATGACGCACTTGTTTATGACATTTAAAAATATATATATTTCTCATAATACATTTATGTAATGTTATTGAAGTATATATAATATTGTATTACAACGTATAATGAACAAATGTTTATTATTTGCTCTCAAATATCTTAAATAACTTTAAATAATTTTGAAAATAATTTGTATCTCTAAAAATAGAGACTATACAATAATTTGTTATTTACCTTTTTTGTAGGTCGTATTATTACCTACAAATTAAAAAAAATTATTTACTTACGTTCAATAACAAGGGAGTTATAAGCGATTTGCCGATTAACGTTTTTTGCAACTTTGCACCCCCACCCCTAAGTTGTCGACCACCCTTGGAGGCGACGACATGGGTTTTTATACTCACCTAGGCCCCCATTACCAAAATCAAAAGTCAAAATCTCTGACTCTTTTCATGCATACTCAACTGCACCTAGCACCTCGCCTAATTCTTCTCATTTTTCAGGTCTTAGCTCACCGTCTTTATTCTTTCCTGAGCTAACCTTGCTCACATTCTTTTTTTTTCGACCCCGAATCAAGGGTGTCTTTCCACCTTCTTTCGACCGGCGAATGCTGGGGGGTCCTGGGAGTGTCCCTGTTGTGTTGCAGGGACTGATGTGTGCCTCGCACTGCCGATGGTCTCCTCCAGTGTGTCGTCAGAAGCCAGCCGCTTCGGACCTTAGTCAGGGAGTGCGGCATGGTTACAGGGATCGGACTCTGTATTGCCACGGTGCGACCCCCAGCACGTCCGGCACCTTGTGTGTATCGGTGCTGGGCAAACGGAGGTTCGGGTCCCAGAGTACTGGGGTAGGGGTGTCTTATCTCCTACGGGGGGTAGACCTCCGAGGGTTCACCCGCTCTCGGCCAATGAACGGGCCGCACCTTGCCGCACGATTCGCTGGTGACATGAAAGCATGGATTTTATCAACCGAAACACGAAGGACGTAAATGAGAATGAGCAAGCCGCTTTTAGGTGAAGCTCTATTGTGCAGAGGTCTCCGACCTCGAAGACTGGGACGCCGACAGGGGGAATTAAAACCTCCCCCCACCGGCACCGTTCAAGACGGTAAGTGATGCCGGATCGTCGTCCGAGCCTGAAAAGAAGAAAGTGGAGGTCAATCTAGCGATGAAGGTGACCGAGGCAGAAACCTCGATGGAATACCTCCCTGGAAGAGCCCTCTTCGTGCGGCATTCGAGCTGCAAATGCTTCGGCAGCAGCAGGACGACGCCCACGTGGAGGAAGACTCATGTCTGAAGAAGATGAAAGCTCTTTTGAAGGAGATGGCCAAGGCCCTCTTAATTCAAGAGGACGTAAACAAGGCCATAAAAGAGGGGATTCCGAAACTCGAAGATTCTCTAGAAGAAATCGAGGAATGCCGGAAAACCAGGCTAAAGGCAGTGAAACAGGAGCGCGATGTCATGAACCGAGTCATCTCTGCTTCGTCTCAAGCTCATCTGGCTGAGTCCCAGACTCAAGCCAGAAAGCGAAAGAAAAGGCAGAGCGGTTCATCGTCGGGAAGCCCTGAGCTCGGGGAGTTGGACTTGGCGCCGAGGCCGGTTTTTGTCACTGCATCATCGCAGACATCTCCTGTCCCGGCTGCTCATTCCATCACGGGCGCTGTCGTTGTTCCAGCGGCTACTCCTACAGAGGTTCCTGCTCCAGCGGCTAGTCCTGCCTTGGCAGCAAACTCTGCCTCGACACCTTTGGGGGGGCTGGAAGACGCGCCTGTCTAAGAAAGAAAGGAGGAGGCAGAAGCAAGCGGAGGCAGCTTTGAAAGGTGCGTCGAGGGTGGAGCGGACGCAAGTCTCAAACCCGGTTGGGGAGGCCTCTGGCAAGTCTGTCAGAAAGCCTAAACAACCCAGGCCTAAGAAGTCCAGGACGGAGGCAATCTTGATCAAGCCCTTAGGGGGGCGATCTTTTGCCGATGTTCTGGGTCAGATTAGATCGCAGGCCAAACCGGAAGAGACCGACACCGTTATCAAGTCTATTCGGCGAACCCAAAACGGGGATGTCCTCCTCGAACTGGGGAAGTCGAGTGACAAGATCGGTTTTGCCGCTTCCCTCAAGACTGCACTTGGGGACAAAGGCTCCATCAAGGCCCTAGAACCGAAGTGTTCGGTGAAGATTCGGGACCTTGATGCCCTCTCCACCGAAGACGAGGTGACCCGTGCGATCCAGGTGGCACTCCCGGAGATACCGGCTGATGGAGTGAGGGTATGGCTGACAAAGCCTAACCGAAGTCAACTCCGAATGGCTGTTGCTGAGATGGGCGAAAAGCACGCCAATAAGCTGCTTAGCCTTCAGCACCTCAGAGTCGGTTGGGTCAGTTGCAGGCTCAAACGGAGGGTGGTAGTTTCGAGATGCTTTCGTTGCCTCGGTTTCGGCCACTCCTCCCGAAACTGTAAAGGGCCCGACAGGAGTGCCAACTGCTTCCAGTGTGGAAGCCAGGGCCACAAACGCAAGGAATGTTCCTCGAGCCAATCCTGCTTCCTCTGCAAGGATTCAGGCTCCAGTGCCCTCGGTCACTTACACGGGTCTGGTCAGTGCGGTGCCTTCAGAACCGCACTTGAACAGGCAAAAGGCAGCGGCCGGTAATTCGTGTCCTCCAGGCCAATCTTCATAGATCCTGGGGAGCTGATAACCTTCTAGATCAGCTCGCCCGAGAACTTGGTGCTGACGCGCTTCTTATCAGTGAACAGTATCGGGACAGAGACCCAAATACTTGGATCTCCGACAGCCTCGGTACTGCTGCATTTTGGTCGCTTAATACGCGGGATGTCTTGGTGCGGAGTCATGGTCGCGGCCGAGGATTTACCTGGGTTAGGTGTAGGGACGCGACAATCTTCAGTTGCTACCTCACCCCCAACGAGGCCGTCCAGGACTTCCGCGACAAGATAGATAGCCTAGAGGAGTGCGTTCTCGGCACCACCGGGCATGTCGTCGTTGGTGGCGATTTCAACGCCAGGGCCGTCGAGTGGGGAATGCCCTCTACCAGCTCCCGGGGGAAATACATCCTGGATTTCATCGCCAGGGCCGGTCTTGTCGTCCTCAACGAGGGCGACACACCTACTTTTCGGCGCCCCGGGCAGAGAGGCACGATCCCTGACGTCACCTTTGCGTCTGAGTCGCTCCTTCCAAGGATCTCTGGCTGGAGGGTTGTGGAGGACTACACGGGTAGCGACCACCAATACATCGTGTTTGACCTGCATGATCAGGCAAATCGTCGAGTTTCCGCATCTCGGGAAGGGCCACGCCGGTGGAACACCAACAAACTGGACGTGGTCAAGTTCACCGAAGTCATCTCTCGGGGAGCGCAGGGGAATCCTGGTGAGGCTGGGGCCGAGGCACTAGTAACATCCACGATGGAACTGATCGTCTCGGCCTGCGACCAGTCTATGCCGCGAAGGAAACCCCGACGCGACAAACAACCCGTTTACTGGTGGACTGAAGAGATTGCGGAACTCAGAAGAACATGTTTAAGAACTAGACGAGCCGCCACAAGAGCGAGAATCCCCGCAGACAGAGTTCGTAAGTCGGAGGCCTATAAAGCTGCGAGAAAATCTCTCCGCCAGGCGTTCAACCGGAGCAAGGCGAATAGCTGGAGGAGACTTCGTGACGACGTTGACTCCGACCCGTGGGGCCTGGGTTACTAACTTGTAACACAGAAACTCGGCGCCCGCTCTCCACCTTCCATCATGGAGGGCGCCACCATGGGGAGGATCGTCGCTGCGTTGTTTCCTGAACATCCACAGCGACCGCCGGTTGACTTCGGACGGGTAGAGGACGTTCCACTTTTCACTTTCGAGGAGCTGGAAACCTCCGTTCTCTCCCTGAAGAGCAACAAGGCTCCTGGCCCGGACGGGATTCCCAGTGAGGCTTTAAAGAAAGTATTTTCAATCAACGCTGACTTGTTGTTGAGAATGTACAATGCCTGTTTGGTAGAAGGGGTGTTTCCGGCTCCCTGGAAAACAGCCAGGCTTGTACTGATCAGCAAGGGCAAAGGTGATCCCGAGCTGCCGTCGTCCCACAGGCCTCTCTGCATGTTGGACACGGCTGGGAAGCTGTTCGAGAAGCTGATCCGTTCCCGCCTGACTTCTGCCGTGGAAGCTGCCGGGGACTTATGCCCCCGTCAGTACGGCTTCAGAAAGGGACGGTCAACGATCGACGCTGTCACCGAAGTTCAGAGAGCTGTGGAGAGAGACGAAAGTCACAACCATTTCTCCCGCCGAGTAGTGCTTCTTGTTACGCTTGATGTCAAGAATGCCTTCAACTCGGCGAGGTGGGTCGATATGTTGGATGCGCTTCGCAACACCTTTCGTATTCCAGCATATCTGTTGCGGCTCATCGAGGATTATCTACGCTCTCGAAGCCTGATTTATGACACGAGGAACGGAACGCGGACGATGGAAGTCACTTCTGGTGCCGCACAAGGTTCAATACTCGGCCCGGATCTCTGGAACGTTGCCTATGACAGCCTCCTGAGGTCCGAGATGCCTGAGGAATTCACTTTGGTTGGGTACGCCGATGACGTCGCAACTCTCATTGCTGCACGCAACGTTGAGCTGGCCCAACTAAAGTTGAACCGAGTCATGCGTGTGGTCAATACCTGGATGTCAGGTCACGGTCTTTCGCTTGCTCTCAGTAAGACGGAGATCGTGATTCTCACGAAGAAGAGGATCGACACCGTCGTCCCACTCCGAGTGGGAAGGGAGGTGGTCACATCAACTCGTGCCGCCAAATACCTTGGGGTTATGGTGGACACCAAGTTAAGCTGGAGGGATCAGATCTTCCGTACGGCGGACAAGGCCGCTAAGGTAGTCACTTACCTTAGTAGGCTGATGGCCAATGTCGGGGGTCCCCGATCCAGCAGAAGACGTCTGT
The DNA here is from genome assembly GCA_030545055.2 of Neoaliturus tenellus. NCBI lineage: Eukaryota > Metazoa > Arthropoda > Insecta > Hemiptera > Cicadellidae > Neoaliturus > Neoaliturus tenellus. The sequence continues at coordinate 121,384,064 of CM061533.1, read as the reverse complement.
TGATGTCCGCGGTCCAGTCCGTGCTCCTTTACGGGGCAGAGGTGTGGGCAGGCGCTCTAGATAAGGAGTGCTACAGGTTGCGACTCGCCCGGGTTCAGCGTCAAGCTGCGCTCCGGGTGTGTTCCGCCTACCGGACAGTGTCTGAGCCTGCCGTCCTGGTGGTCGCCGGAGTCATCCCTGTCAAGCTCTTGGCAGGGGAGAGGAAAGCGATTTATCAGAGACAAGGCGAGATCGGCAAGGACACGGCAAGAACAAAAGAGCGCTCCCGAACCATCCAGCAGTGGCAACACAGCTGGAAGCACGACACCCGAGGACGATGGACTGCGCGACTCATCGAGCAGGTCCAACCATGGGTAGAAAGGTGGCATGGCGAGGTGGACTACTTCCTCACGCAGTTCCTGACAGGTCACGGCTATTTCAAGTCGTACCTGAACCGGATGGGTAAGACCGGTTCACCGGATTGCATCTACTGCCCGGGTGTTCCCGATGACGCGGAACACACCTTCTTCCGCTGTTCGCGTTGGGAAAGGCCCCGCCTGGAGGCCTCGGTGTTTTTTCGGTGGACACGGTCTGCCGAAAGATTATGGAGGATGAGGGCAACTGGGATTGTTTGTCACAGTTCGTCCGGGGCATCCTCCTGGAAAAGAAAACCGATCTGGACCGCGAAGTGGCCCAGATCCCTTGATCGAGCGGCTGGATAAGGAGCGAGCCCCACGGGCGTAAGCCAAATTCAGGCCTAGCCTGACGTAATGTGACAAACAATTCCAGGTTAGATTCCTAAAGAGTAGAGGAGGTTTTTTAGTGGGTAAACTCGTTTTTAGGGGAGCCCCACACTACAGGCTGGCCACCTGTGTGCGTAATGCATTTTTCCGCCTCTCCCTCAAAAAAAAAAAAATAATAATAATAATGTATGTAATGATTTTTAATATACTATGTTATTCTTTATGTAAAAAAAGTGTGGTATTGTCTCACTTATATTTGAAAATGTCTGTCAGTTTGTGTTTTCCAATAAAAACGGCCTTTGTGCGTGTGTGTGTGTTTTTTTGTTACTTTTATAATTTTTTTTAATAAAACGGATAGCTTTAAGATGGCGAATGCCATATTTATTAAAGTCTTGCACACCAAACTTTAAAAAGGCATTCGACACAGTGGTCCATGCTCTTCTCCTCAAAAAAACTTGTCAGCCCGGGGTTTGATACCACCTCGGAGCGTTGGTTGGCCTATCTCTCAGATAGGTGCCTATATGTAAGATTTGCAGAAGCACTGTCCTCAGAATTTATTTCCTCGAAAACCGCAGGGATCTCTTCTTGGGCCTTCACTCTTTTCCCTGTTTGTAAATGATCTGCCTGAGACTATTATGATCGAATCTTTACTGTTTGATGACGACGTCAAACTCGTTTAAGCTGTCTCAGAAGAGGAGGATTGCCTGAGAATCCAGCACAGTTTTGATTCCTTAGACCAATCGTTCTTGACCAACAACATGAAACATAACATTGGGAAATGTCAAGTAATTACCTTCCATCGTTGCACCAACCCTCTGGTCTTCAACTATAGTGTTCGAGGAGAAGAGCTTTCCAGAGTTACGGAGATAAGAGACCTGGGAGTTATTTGGACCTCTTCTTTGAATCCTGAATCTCAGGTAGCTGCCATCTGCAGCTAGGTGAACAGAATGCTCTGTTTCGTTCTTCGATTTTCAAGAAACCTTACCAATTGGACAGCACTGACAACTTTGTACTGTGCATTGGTCAGGCAGTTGCTTGAATATGGGTCAACAGTGTGTAGCCCACATCAACGTTATCTCTGCGATGAGTTGGAGGGAGTGCAGCGTAGGTTTGCCAGAATGGTTGGCGTGAGGAATGGCTACTGGTACCGCCAAGTCCCGATTGGTGACATCTATCGTGAACTGGGTCTTCATCATTTGGAAACCAGGAGGTACATTGCTGATCTCGTTGTATTACACAAGCTCCTAAATGGTACACTCGAGTGCCCAGATATTCTTTAGCAGATTCAATTTCGAACTCCTCTACGTACCCGGTTAAGAAACCTGTTTGTTATACAGCCCCACCGCACGAACTACGAGATGAATTCCGCACTCATCCGCATGCAAAGGGCAGGCAACAGTGTGCCGGAGACTGTCGATTTCTTCCTGGACAGTGTAGCTTCGATGAAAAGGAAGCTTCAAAGTAGTCCCTAATTTTGCAATGCAGATTTCCGGGACTTTCATTGGCTGTTGTGCCGGAACTAATATTTGATTAGATAATATATATTTATTCATTAAGATTAGAGCTGTAATGCTATTGCCACTGTTTACTACTAAGACATTTTCCATCTTGTTCTGTTGTTTCAATGCAAAAATGGAGTTTTGTGTCCGTTGGTATGAAAAATAAAATAAAATAAATTCTTTTGTAAGTTAGACATTTGTATCATCTGTCGAAGGATCTTCTTATCATAAATATTAAAGTAAGTCTGAGCCAATAAATAAAGTGAGGGTGATTTAATTTTTTTTACGTTTCTCACTCTAGCCAAACAACAAAATTAAATTATCGAGTAATTAAATTTTGCAGTAACTAAAGGTACAAGTATAATGCAAGATTTTTTCTACAGTTGGTTAAAAAATTATCATATCAAAATTTCTGTTTAACGTTCGTTGTGTGTTTATAGCCTAACATACATTAAAATCAATAAAAGCTATGAATAAAGTCCAAATATTAACAAAGTATTTAATTTGTTGTAATTCCTTTTATATTCAAGTTCATTCTAGTTTCTTATAATTTTTCAGGACTATTTTTATCAAGAGCAAAATTACAAAATTAATTGTTTCTAATATTTAATTTTATCAATTTTTTTCTGAAAATTTATTATATTTACTCTTTTACAAGACAATTAAGTACGGACTCAATATAAATGTCTGCTGTTGGCAATGTTTTATACAATAGCGTATGGTATGCTATGCTCTTATGACATGAAAGAAAAGCTTTCTACATTATGTATTATCCAGAAGAACAAAGGGACACGCCGACATTTGTTTTGACAGCTGCGGGTGTTGTTTGGAGTGCGCGGATCAACTGCTCCAGTGTTACTGCGAGCTGTGTTACTGCGCCCTTAGGAATACAAGCTAAAAGATAACTGAAAAACCAAATAATTTGTTAAAACATTTCAAATTTTATGCTATAGACAGGCATGAATTTAAAACCTTACAATTATCTCACCAAGATTCACTACACATTAACTTTAAAACACAAAACTTTAAACAACACACAATTTTGTAGGAGAAGGTTTCTCAAATCCTTGGATAGAAAACCTCATCAAATACTATGGATGTGTCATTTGATAAACGTTTATGGAACGATAGCTCAATAGTAGAGCTCTGGGTTCACAAGCCACTGGTCCCCTGTTCGATCCTACTTCATGACGTACAGAACACTGCGTGAACAAGCGAACTTGGCCTAATTGTTAAATAGTGAGGGGGATGGAAAGTCTTGTCACTGCGAGACAGTTATGTAGGAAAAATTAAATGCGGTTCTTAAATAATTTAGATGTGCCGACCAGGTAAACTTATTAATTAAATTACAATTCAGGTGTGGTCAAACTAACTAAAAAGTATCTCAATAACATCAACATATTTAAGACTAGAAACCAAACTAAGCTATAGCAGCTATTGTAGCTGAAGTAGATAAAAAAAACGTAATACTTTCACCAAAATACAGGAAGTTAAATCTAACTGGGTAGTTTTTATACATTTTATATTAGGGAGAACATTTAATATACCACAAAACTAATTGGTAATTGAATACCTGATTACTATTTTTAATTTAACAATGCCAAGATTATTGCTTATTCTTGATGTTGCTGTAGTTGAGCAATTGAACTCTCTTGATTCACTCTCTTCAAAACTGGTATCGCTTATTTCATAGTTGAGTATCCTTACTCAATTTTATTTCATACGTTGAGTATCCATACTGGTATCCTTAAGCAATGCTATTCACGGAATAAATATTTTCTCATTCTGATTCTGATTTGAACCATAAAAATCAGAAAACAATTAATTGTATACTACACGCTGATTGATGCTGAGAGATAGAAACGTAGCCTTTACGTCGGAGAACAAATGTTGGACTGGAACCTGGCTGGGGTCCAGGTTAGTTTAATGTCTTAAGAGCTTTGTTATAAATTGCAATAACACATTTCAGTTTTTAAGTCGTAACCACATTAAATACTAATTTTGTTATAATTTGGTTTTTTTACTTTCAAAAACTTTTTTATATATTATAACATGCTTTCAAAACAGCAATAAAAACTATAAAAAGAAAATCACCTAGGACTATCCGTGAAATAACTATACAAACCATTATGTAATATTGGATTGGTAAATTGTTGAGTTTCCCTTTTAGCATTTAGGCTTTATCCGACTAATTATAATCTAGTAATGGGATATCGTAATAGCTGAGGTGATTTTTAATAAACAACATTGTTATATTAAAATAATCAAAACAAACTATGATTGTATTTTTACTCTGGTTTTTCGTTGTCTTACATTTCGGTTATTGTGAGCAAGTGATGAAAGAAGTTCCAGAGTTTATTGTGGTATCACCTATTGTACCAGTGGTTCCATTGTGTACTGAGTTCACAATGAGGTTGAAGGTAGTAATTGTTGCCATACATCTTCGCACAGCACCTTGAAATACATGTAGTTATTGCGACATGTAATGCAGCATTGCGTGAGTGTGTTTTATATTTCCAAACATAAAACCCTGAATCCCTATACAAAATAATATAAAAATCTAAAGAATGGTTTTGTTACGAATACCAGAACAATATCATTCCTTTAGTCTAATTAACTTAAAATGAAACCTTTAATGATAAACGTAGAAATGTTATTTAAAAAGATTATCTTGTAAACTAATGTAAGAAACTGTTTGAAATATCATTTATACATTCAATACACCCATCCTTTTCAATATTACTATTATAAAAAAAATATATATATATATATATATATATATATATATATTTATTAATTTATTTATTATTATTATTATTTACAAAAAACACAGAGTAATTCTGGTAGTATTATGATACCCGCGGCCAAAGCAAGAGGGTTCCTTTTCACTGGTTGGGCGTGTTTTCTTCAGTCGTAGCCGGTGTCTCCCATTACCAGCCGGATGGTATGGCAGGTGTTAAGTATGACTGACTGCTGCATTTGCTTGATGATTGTGTTGTTAATATTTACTTTTTTCAATTCTTGTTTCAAAGTCTGAGGAACAATACCAATGGAAGAAATCATTATTGGTATTATTTCAACTTTATTCACATCTTTCCACATTCGTTTTACTTCATCAGCAAGTTCCCTGTATTTAGCTTTTTTCTCATTATACGATGTTGTGAGATTATGTGTGTCAGGAACAGCTATGTCAATCATAAATACAGTAGCCTCTTTGATGTTGTGCCAAATAATATCTGGGCGGTTATGAACAATCCTCCGATCTGTTAATATGGTCCTGTTCCAATATAATTTGTTTTGTTCATTTGTCAATACTGGGAGAGGTTTGTATGAGTAGTATGGTTCACTTTTTTCTGACAGTTGTAGTCTAGCAGCTAGTTCACAGTGAATTATTTTTGCAACATCATCGTGTCTTTTAAGATAATCTCGCTGAGCAAGGGCTGGGCAGGCTGATGTTAAGTGATGAATGGTTTCTATATGCATTTTACAAGCCCTACACATATCATCCTCAATGGAGATGTCTCCCACGACTCTTCTTAAGTAGTATTTTGTGGGTATTACTTGATCTTGTATAGCCATAATAAAACCTTCAGTTTCAGGATAAAGTTTACCCTCCTGAAGCCATT